>JARHVA010003826.1:1162500-1552500 GCA_037957365.1 Torreya grandis | reverse complement strand
AAGTCCATTAGCTAAGCTCTAGTCTTGATAAGTCTTGACTTTTCAAGGGACTTCTATCTCTACTCTTTTGCATATAACCATACTATGTCTACAATTTTAACTCAAAATATTGATCAGTGTGATCACCCAATTCCTTTAATGAGTACTAAATTTAATAATTTTGAGTTAAAGTATTCATTAATTTATAAATAGGAATATGCATTAGTTAAGACACTAAATAAAGTTAGGCATTATATCCTTAAAAATAAGGTGCATGCTATTCTACTTAACCCTACCACAAAGCTTATGTTGAGATAGAATGAGCTTGAAGAATATAGAGGTAAGTGGATGTCAAATTTTTAGGAAAATGACATAGAAATTAAGACAAAAAAATTGGTAAGGTACCAATTCTTGATACAAATGATTGATCATACTAGCCCCAAGCTGAGTATTATGCAAGTTAATCAATATAATTTTTAAGCTAGTGAGTGGTATGATTCCATCATACATTTAATATTTAATGGTAATTATCTTATAGGAATATCTAGGGAGAAAAATAGGGAACTTAGGCTAAATTTATCCCATTATCTGATAAAATATGGGATCTTGTATAGAAATAAATTTGAAGGAATCTACCTGAGATGTGTCTCACAAGAAGAAGCCACCCAGATTATGAATGCCTTCAATGAAAAGCTACGTAGTGGACATCCATCTAGGAGAACCACAACCCACAATATTCTTAGATATTTAAAATATTGGCCAACTATTTTTTAATATGCCTATAATCATGTAAGGGAATGTCACTCATGCATAAATTTTAGCATGAAAGAACCAAAGTTAGAAATGCCTTTATAAATAGTTATGACTATTGGTCAATAGGGATTGGATTTTGTTGGGATAATCAACCCCAATTCTTTTAAAGTCATAAGTATGTCCTGACTACCATAGATTATTACACAAGGTGGATTGAAGCTATAACCACAAAACATTACAAGACTAAGGAAGTGATCAATTTCTTGGAAGAGAACATTTGTACTAGATTTGGAACAATAGTCTCTCTCATTTGTGATAATGGATTTGCATTTATATCCATTGAGATGACAAAATGGGCCTATGATAACGGAATTTGTCTTAAGTTCTCATTCAATCATTACCCCAAAGGAAATGGAGTGTCTGAGTTTATCAATAAAAACCTAATGAAGGTAATCAATGAGTCTACTACATATAATCCCAAGACTTGGCCTAAACTGCTCAAATATTCCTTATGGGTAGATAAGATCATTATTAATCAAGATTTAAAGACTTCACCATTTCTATTGGTGTAAGGCTAAGATCCATTCTTCCCTATCACCCTCAAGTTTCCAACATACAAATTCATGCAATAAAATATAGAGGAAAGCTAGGAGCTTGCAAAGTCAAGATTATTAGACATCATTTAGTTTGAATATGTAAGGGAAAAACATTTACTAACTTCAGTAGACATCAAACCAAATTAAAGAGGTGGTTTGACATAAGATAAAAGATTAAGGTATTCAGATAAGGGGACCTAGTTCTCCTTTAGAATAACGTATCTAAGCCTAAGGGCAAGCATGACAAGTTCACACCTCTATGGATTAGCCCTTATTAGATTGCAAACACATTGGGAGATAACACTTTTAAGCTCAAAGACTTAGAAGGAGAAAAGTACACACTACCCACTAATGGGTAGTACCTCAAGCATTACTTATCTACTACCCCCCTGAAGTCTTTATGGAGTAGAACTATAAGATGGTTAGGTTTAGTGTAGGTAGGCTAGTTATTTTATTTCATTTCTTTCCTTCCTATCCCTTGTTTGTATATAAGCATGTGTATATTTTTTATTTTTCTTTGTATCTTGATTTGCTACTTTCTATTGTGTGTTTGATTTTGTTACCTTATTCATTTATTCCAATAAGTCCTTTTTGACAACCTTGAGATCAAAGTTTATTTAGTTTCTTGAAGTCCCATAGATCAAAAATGATGGTGTAAACCTAATACATGTGTTGAACATGGTTCTCAAATGTGAGCCTCATTTATTTTTGTAATATAATAGTAAATACCAATAAAATAAGCCAACTATTCCATGCAAACTTAAGCATTATCATAACCTAAAAAATTGGTTTTAAGATGATTTATACTTGTAGGATCGAAGTTAAATTTATTAAGACATAATCATACTTGCACTTATTACATATATTTTCCTAAGATAATGGTTGTAGTATTTATTGAGGATAAAACATTTAACCAAATCCTTAAACTTGGCCACCCTAGTTCCCAACCTTATTAAAAGCATAAAATGTCAAAAACACAAAAAATAAGAATGCAATGCAAAATCAACAACCTTTTCAAGCATAGGTGATTCTAGTAAATTCCACCAAGGCTATGCATGCCTAGTTGGTAGTGGGGCAAGGCCTTGAGTGGAGCCAAAGGCATCTCTATTAGGGTTATGGATGCCTGGCTAGTAGAAGAGTAATTCCCAAGCTATCCCTGAGCCATGCATGGTTCTTAATGGATACCTAAGCATGTTATAAGTTAGTGTTAATGAATAAAGATAAGGAACTTGGAAGTTGTCCCATAAATCCCATGGTGAACATTATGTGGAATAAAATCATACACATAGTATGATTATACCTTATGTTGATCCTTATTATATAGGTTAAAGATTTTTTTTAGCCATAAAACTATTCTGGATAATCATATTGATCAAGTAGAGTAGATAACTTAGTTATTTGTCTAATCTAGGGTCTCTAAGTTATAACATATTACTATGTTTCCCCCATAATTCACCATTTTTTGAGGTCAACATACCCTCATTTAAAAAAAAATTGAGACCCTTGAGATGTTTTGAAGACTAACCCTAGAAGCATGGCCTATTTTGAATGATTTTAGAATTTGAAGATCATCCACTCTATCAAAATTGGTTATTGATTTGTAGTTTATTTTAAGCTTACCTAACATTGCTAATGATTTGTCTTCATGTCTTTAAGTTTCAGGTTTCATAGATCCCTTATTGATGATTCAATTTTTAAAACCCTTTCATAAACCCATGGTTCATGTTTTAATTCAAATTTGGTGGGATCATTTGGTAGGAATAGTTTAAATATGTTTTAGACTTAAGCCTAATTTTTATGTTAAGGTATGGTCATGTTTTTTCAACATGACTAAACCTTAACTTAAAAATTATGCTTGGTCTAATTTTATTTTCCATTTGTTCCTTTTTATTTTTAACCATGGTCTAAATTTTATGCTAGTATGGTTCCTTTATGTCCTAAAAAGGTTCCCTTTATTATTTCCTACTTAGCCTAAATTTTTAATAATAAGGCCCTGTCATATTTGTTAGCATGAGCATGATCTTAGTCTAAAAACTTTAGCCTATGTTTGTGTTTAGTCATGAATTGTAACTTAATTTCATAATATCTTGTATATCCAAAAATCCACACTTCATCATGGGGCTTGATACAATAGAGTGAGGAAGGCCCATGTCTTAACTTAAAAAATGTGAAACTCACAAGATCCAATGATCTATACATCCTAAAAACCTTTCATTCAAATGAAATAAAGGAATCCTAATAAAGTTAATCACTTAGTCCTTCAAACCTATCATGTTTGAGATCTTGGATCCTAATTAATGGTTTTCACTTCATCATGGGCCGAAGATAAGAAAAAGAGAGGAAATCGTTAAAAATTCAAAATCTTAAGAATTTTATGGAGTTACCATGTAGTACTCCCACACTCAAAAATTAAAATAAAAGGGGCCTATATGATAGAAGAGACCAATCATAAGAAATATCCTTAGTCATAAGTGGATGGTTCTCACTTCATCATATTTTTGATCTGATGGATAAAATTGCATGTGAGATCCCAAGAGGCCCCATGGAGGTACCAAGTGTCAATCTTTCATTGGGACACAAGAATTTGATGATCTTAAAATAGAAATTTTTTCCACCATCATTTGATGCTCATGAGGATGTATTTGACATTCACATGACTGACAATGTTAAGCCTATCAAAACTAAGGACTTCATGAGCCTAAATTTGATGTTAATGTAAACATAATTTGACATATACGAGGATGTATTTAACGTCCATGAGACTGTCAAATTTAATCTAATGAATTATTTTGTTTAAGACTAAGATAGACTCCAAAATGTTTCTAAAAGGACTATAAATTGCTTTATTGATGATTGGAAACCTTTGAAGGAAGTTTAAATTCTTGAAATCTATTAAATATAAATGTTGAAATAGTCTCATAGTCTAAATATATTCAAAATGAACTTAGTCTAAGTCTATATCTTAAGGTCCCCATTGCATTTGTTTGAATGTTTTGAACCTTAGGCTAGAGAATAATATTAAATATTGTTTTAAAAGGGTCTTTTCAACTTGAAACTTAGCCCAAATGATTTTAAATGATAATACAATAAATCCTTATGTCAAAATTTAACATTTGATCCTTAGGCCATTTTTATCCCCTTTGGGAATATTCAAATAGTTTAGCATAAATATTTTAACCAAAAGCATGCATTGTGTTTATTAAACACGTGTACTTTGGCTTAAAATATTTAGATATGGTTTCCTTTATATGAATCTCAAAAGACTTAGGCATAAATAGTTTATCCTAAAATTTATTTCATGTTTTATAAACATGAAATAAACCTTAGCTTAAGATTTAAAACCTAAGTCCCTGCCTTAATAATGTGTTGATTAAAAATAATGCATCCTACAAATATTATGGTTTGTACTTCATCATATAAGGATGATCCAATGGCATGAGGGTACCAGTGAATTTTCAATGGAGCCCTAAGAACTCATGGGTTTGATGTGTGGAAAACACACATTCAATACATGACTGATAAAGGTGTCAGAGCTCAAGAGGCCTATAGAGGTCCCAAGTGGCATAACCATGGGAATTAGTACAAGGGGAACCAATAAACAAGTAAAATCCTAGATAAAAATCAATGTCTTGTGCTAATCTAGGATTTTTATTCAATGATGTGAATAAAAAAGACATTTTAAAATACCAAAAACTAGTGATTCAAAGGCATTTATGAAAAATGCCATGAATGGTTCTAGATCAATGCCATATAAGTGATACACAAGTAGAAAATGATAAAAGAAGAGATATTGTGTGCCTAAGAATGTAAAGATATAAAGTAAAAGGTCCAAATCAAATTCAAAGCATGTATGAGCTATACTCCATGAGCTACCACCATTAAAGCTTCAAAGCCCTAAACCTTACATAAAAGAGACCCTAAACATACCCAATTGATTGTAGTAAATCTAAGAGAAGATTAATTATGTTTTTATAATTAAAAATATAGCACAAAGATAAATTTTAATTAAGTTGTGAAAAATTTACAATCATAGAAGCCATGTCAGCTCAAAAATAACAATTAAGAGATGACACAAAGTTGTACCTATCTACGGATAATGAAGGAAAGGTTTTCAAAGATATTGTATTAGATATCACAACCCTGAACAATGGTAATAAGAATTGGTCTGAGCTCTTCTAGACCATAAAAATAAGTGTCCCATTACCAAGGAGGAGCAAAGAATTTCCACTATCAATAGAAAGTATTATGACCTGATTATAGTTTAGATGATCAAGCTTCATTATGTTATTACCAAACCAGAGGTACTTCATTACATTGATGTCTTTACTCCAATTTTTATTGATTATAGAATTGATAATGATTGGATTATCCATGAGGGAATATCTAAGAGAGTATCCTACATTTCCCCACTATCCTTTGAGAAATACTACAAGCTCCCAAAACCCCATGTGGACTTACCCACAATCAAGGGATGGACCAAGAAGAATGACTTGGATACCATCTTTAGACCATGGTTTCTCTAAGGGAGCCATATATTTTGAGATTTTGAAGGAAATATCCTAATTTTCCAATTTAGGAAATGGATTAGGGTAATCATGATCCTATTAAACAAAATATCTAGAGCCCATGTAACATAATATGTTAATAAGAGCTAGATGTCCTATGTATACTTTATGGTAAAAAAGAAGCTCACTGCACCAATTGGGGATATGATTAGTGTCTTCCTAGGAAAATAATTTATGACCATCAAGAAGAAGACAAGCAAGCAGTTCTTCATGATGTCCTACTTTTTGGATGCCCTATTATCTTCCACCAAGATCCCCAACATCAAGAACTAGTCTCCTGAGGGTCAAGCCACCATCTCCCACCACTACTCAAAGTTACACATCTTTAAATATAGACACCACATGAAATTTATATGTGACCATGTCTATCCTACATTATTGGAGGCCATGATAGGTATTCCCATGCCCAAGATTCCCCCTTTGATCAAGAAATATGTGGAACTAATGGGAGACATCTAGTTTTACCTAGATTGCATTATTTTCAAAATTGAGGGAATTTTGACCCAGCCATACAAGTTTCCTATCTACATTCCTCCTAAGTTGGAAGAGAAAAAAATTACATCTCAAATCTTTCATGATATTTTTAAAGTTTTCAAAGATAAATTAAATGGCCTTTTCCATCCTTTTCCTTTGATAATTAGAAGGAAAATTCCATAAGATTGGAAATAGGTAGACACCATGTCCAGGTATAAGGACTCCTTTGTGTTCCAATTGGATGGTCTCTAGTAGTGGGATAAAAATAATGTGGTGGGACCACATTTAAAGAAAAAATAGCTACCTAAGCTAATCTATGAGCACCAACTGGGCCCTCATGACACCCTATACATAAAGGCCATCAATTTTTAGGAAGTGTTGGCCATATTTAATAATACCAACTCAATCTCATATAGAGGTTAACCAGTGGAAAAAATCAAGGGGGAATATGGAAAATGCATCCTCTTTAGTACCATTCTCTTCCTAGACCTTCTAAGCCACCCCAAGAGAAGCCCCAAAAACAAATACCATTCCCTAATTGAGCATTTGGATATGACTACCCTTGAGCTTGAAGAAATAGTATATGATGACCATAAGGTCCTTTCTAAGGCATCTAGATCCAAGGAATTAAAATCATGGGTTGAATAAAATCAAGTTCAAGTAGATGAAGTTGAGTAAGGTGATAAATGGAAGGAATTTTTCCTAGACCTAGTCCTAGTGGCACAATCAAAGATGAGAAAATTAAAATTGGAAATTATGCTTATAGGGTAAAAGAGGCCAAAGTTGACTCTCACTCACTCCACAAGTGAGATTAACTTGCTTAGTAAAGAGTTCCCAATTCATGGACCAATCATACCTAATTGATTTGTATATGGAAAGCTATAGAATATCCCTTCATAATCCCACTCTTGGGCCTTGACTTAGTCTATCAATGTTGATGTATATGAATAAATCAAGCCATGGATAAGGGATTTGATGAAAGAAAAAGAATAAAGAATAATAATAACTAATATATGTCCATATGATAAGAAAATAGATGCTTTGGGAGCATCAATTAACATAAGGATAGATTTCCTTGAGCCTCCAAAATTCATAGGGTCATCCACCAACATGAAATTCAATCTAGAGATAGCTAGATTTGAAAGGGTAACTACAAGGAAAGCCTTGGTGCAAACTGAGGATTTCACTTTCCAAAAGGTTGAACCCTTTACAATCTTAACCCTAGTTGGAGGGAAATAAATTGGTGAGATTCCTATCCATGATGAATATATTGAAAGCCTATTAGAGGCTCACTTAGCCCAAGTTAGAGATAACATCAGGGGCATGAAATAGAGGATTCAAAATTTAGAAAAATAAAAGAAAAATTTAGAGACACATGCCATTTTATCAATGCTTGATGCCATAATAAACATGTTTTTAGAATCATTATTTGATATGTTTGATTCTTTTAAATCAATAAATCTAAGGCAAGATGCATTAAGTAAAGAATGTGAGATGGATAAGGGATTAATAATAAAGTGGTAAGAGGTAAAAACTAAGATAAGGGATCTCATTACCATTTTGATCAGGGATAGAATCCATAAATTTAAAACCATTAAATCAATCCTTTTGAATTCTATATTAGGGATAGTGGTAGACAAGATCCAAAGTCTAAGCATGTGGACAGAGTTTGGATAGACTCTTTGTTGATAATAAGGAATTGATCACAAGAATTAAACAACTCCTTAGCACCATGTTGGAAAATCCTACCAAGACTATAGCCATAGAGATTATTGATGATGCAGAGTATAAGCATAGAGTGACCCTAGTAATGCCAGAGGTAAAAGGCCAAAGCTAGGGATAATTAGGTAGTGATAATGGCAAAATTTTGGGCATGACATTCAAAGCTAAGGAAAATATTGCATAATCTAGGAGCATCAAAGAAGCTATGGCCAAAGATGATAGGGACTTGGATGAATTAGATTATCAAGAATATGTCTACCTCTTAAAGTCCAATGTAGATTTGGCTCTTGTCAAGGAACAACATCAAAAGGCTATGGAACTTTTGTAAGAATAATAAGGAGACCATTTGACAATGGGTCCACTAGCTAATTGATATTCTTATTCGAAAAAAATAATGTAATATTTGAAATGGGGAATATTATTTTGTAAGGCATATGCTAGTCTATTAACATATTGCCTCTAGGTTATCAAAGTTTTGAAAAGAAAATATATTCTATAAATTTTTGAAGAAGGATAATTGTCCTTATATTTTGTACATTTTATATCTTGTAACTGATTGATATATTTCCTTGTCTTTCTATAAAAGTTATTATTACCATTTTTAAGTGGAGAGAAATTTTGAGAAAAAATTGTATAATTATAAATTAATACAATCAAATAATTTTACAAAGATTGTCCATATTTAATGTGTCAATTATTAATATAGATTTTCTCTCAATTTTTGATTATAAGTGTTAAATTTGAATAGTTTATATGAATTTTGGGTTGCATCTTTGATTAATTTTTTTATAATTTATGCTTGCACTAGATTAGTTGAAGGATATTGAATTTTCTTCATTTCATTTCTCTCTATATTTAGATGTGCTATTGTTATTTTATTATGGTATTAAATCTAGTTCTTACTTGTAATTTTTTACATCATCCTTCAAGGTTTTGTCTGGTGTGTAGTGAAATTTGAGCTTAGGATATTTGTCACTATACGTTGGTTTTAATGTATACTAAGTTGTGATTGATATTTTGTCATAATTTTTTAGGCTAACATAAAAAATCACTTGTTTTATTTCTACCAGACTTTTGTCATTTTCTCTTTTTTAACCAAATCACTGTAGCTTAGATTTCATTATAAATACCCATAGAGATTAGTTTGTAGCTTAAGTTTTGATCATAATTTCATAAATAATTAGCATATATACTAGAATCTTATAGATAATTAGACCATGATGGATCCCAAAAATTAATTAACATAAATTTGTGGAAATAGTTAAACATTGTTTTGTTACTATTTCACCAAAGGTAACATCAAGTTGCCACAATCTACTACTCATACTCTAAATTTCTAAAATTATAAAATGAAAAGTGGTATTGAACACTAATGACATATATGGTACACATAGAGGCATCATGAGGGTGGAACAAAATACATCAAGTAGCATAAAATATCTAGGCCTATGAAACTTACCTACCTAAGTGGTTTAAATCACTATAACCATAAGCATAGGAAATATACCTTAGAAAATATCCTAAGGTAATACAATAATATGATAATAATACCCTACCATCCAAATTGAGTATAAATTTCAAAAATCAAATCAAAAGTTACCATCATTTTAGTAGGAGAAATAATTTCTTCATAATCAACCCCTTCCTCTTATGCATAACCTTTTATAACAAATTTAGCTTTGTATTTGTCCAAAGAAACATCTGCTTTTCATTTTATCTAGTAAATCCATTTACAAAAAATGGATTTATTTCTTGTTGGTATCTCCATGATCTCTCAAGTTTTATTTTTCATCAAGGAATAATATTCCTATTGCATGACTGATTCCCACTCATGCTTCCCTTTGGACTCTAAAAATGAATTAGGCTCAAATGCCTATGAACTAGTAGTTTTTAGAGAAAATTTTTCATGCTCACCTCTATTACCAAACTTCTTTCCTAATCTCAATATTCTTCATTCCACACCTTGTGGCAAGTATCCATCCTTTAGTGAATCCATTATGGTAGAATACCACTTTGGCTTCTTTGTTTTTAATCCTAAAGCCTTAGGATGCCTTGTAATAATTCCCTCCCTAGAATGTTATTCCACTGATGAAATAGAATCCTAATCAACTTTCACATCACAACTTATAATAAAATCAAAAGAAAAAAATAATGACTCAATATCTAAAATTACACCAATTATTGTGAAGTATGACATCTCTTCATTTAGTATGACATATCTATTTACCATAACTTTATTAATAGAAACATCAAGCAATATATAGGCCTTTTACTGCTCATTGTACCTAAAAAACATGTAAACTTTCTTTATTACATCCAAATTACTTCTCTTTTGACTATAAATAACTACAAAATCTATAAAACTAAAAAATATAAAAGAACTACATTTAGAGTTTGACCTAACCAAGCCTCCTCTAGAGTCATATTCTCCAATGCTTTTGTAAGACTTTTATTTAGGATGTACACTATCATATTCACTATTTCTACCTAATATCTACATGGGACATTTTTGCTTCGGATCATATAGTGAACCATGTCTATCCCTGTCATATTTTTCCTTTCCACAACTTTGTTTTGATATGGAGTGTAAGGGGTGGTGTATTGTTTGTGTATGCCTTCAATGGCATAAAAATCATTGAATTATTTTGAAATCAACTCACCCCCATTATCCTTTCTAAAAAATTTCACTGACCATCCTACCTAGTTTTAAATCATAGCTTTCAAAGTAAGGAGGTTATAAAAACAATCATATTTGTTCACTACAAATTATACCCACTTTTACTATAGAAATCATCTACTAACAACAAAAAATAATGAGATCTAGAAGGGGTAGGTGTCTGCATTAGACCATGAAAGTATGCATGTACTAGATCCAATACTCCCTTAGGTATTGAAGATTTACCAACATCAAATGAAATTCTAGATGGCTTCCCCAACTAATGTCTAGTACATACATGATGACTATCCCAAATATAAGGAATCCTCTTAACCATCTTAGTATTACTCAATGTATTCAAATAATTGAAATTCAAATTCACATACCTTTCATTCCATAATGAACTTATTTTATTAACCATATTAAGTGCACTTTACTTTGCCCTTTGTGTATCTACAAGCTTATACAAGCCTTTCTCATCAATCTCAACAATAATAATCTTGTTAGTTTTTGTTGTGACTAAGAACTTTTATCTTTGAAATTTTACAACAAAATCAGATTTTTAAGTGATCTCACTAATTAAAAGTAGATTTTTGTTCATATCGGGCATATACTCAACATTCTTAAATGTATACCAAACTAAACCATTAAAACTAAACTTAAAATTACCATATCCCTTCACAAAATGAGTTTTACCATCTCCCAAAAATATAGATTCATTACTAATGTTATTTTTAACAAAATACACATACTAGTCCTGATGACATGTATAACAACGAGATGCCCCTGAATCAACGTACCAATCTTGAACCACTACAAAATTACCACTAAAATCTATGAAAGTAAAATTAAGATATATTTCCTTTCGTTCACCTTCAGCTACATTTGCATGATGAGCTTTATTTCTAGGGTTAGCCAAATCCTGTTGTCTTTTCCTACAATCTTTCTTAAGATGACTAGGTTGGTTAAAGTAAAAACATTTCCACCTAGCTCTCTTATTATAACCACTTATGAATTTTTTTATTGGATAACTAGTAGTTTTAATAAATAGCTTACCCTTACCCTTGATGAAGAATGAACTCTCTATAAAGTAGATGTAGACAACACTATCTACTCTTATAATCTCTCCTTTTGTAATAGAAATGTGGATAACTTTTTAAATTCCAAAGTTTACATCTCAATAATCATGTGTAAGGACTCCACAAATGACTCAAATGAAGGTGGAATATTCTGCATAACTAGAGTAATCAAATCTTACTCATCAATAGGCTTCTACGCATCCTTCAACTGATCACTAATGTCTTTGATCTGTAATAAAAATTTAGAAGTGAAGCCACATTCCTACATCTTAGTGAAAAATAATAAATTATTCAAATACAATACCCAACTTGTTTCATAATCTTGATATTTAAAAGTAATATTAGTCCACAAAGTTATTGTACTGGTCACATTTTTGACCTCTAAGATTAAATTATCTTCTAATGATAGTTTTAACAACATAAGAGCCTCAATCATAGTCATTGGTACTAGTGGTAGGCCTTTACTCTTTAATGAGCACTATTTGATCAAGATTTTGATATTTACATATCATCAAAACCATGTGACTCTATAAACTAAAATTTTTACCTTTCATTTTTTGTGAATTTAGCAACAAGAGGTGTTGTAAACTAGCCATTTTGACCTATTTTTAAAAAAAATGTAAATACCAAAAAAATATATTGAATTTAAAAAACATTCCTCCTACCCACTTATTCAAATCATAAACTGGTCAATACCTCTAGCTTTTAGGAAAAAAATTAACATTGTTTGAGATATTTTAAACTCTCCATATTTAAAACACCAAAAAGTGGACAAAAACAATTAAATAAGGAGATATACAACTTTTATTTCAAATATTATTTTTGTTTTGGATTATAGATTCAAAAAAAACATAGAAAATGATCAATTTTTTAGCCTTAAACATTTCTATGATAATTAATCACCTATGGGGTTCTAATATGGCTTATATTCCAAAGTTTTTTATTTTTAATATTTTAATAAATTAAAATAATTTAAAATTAAAATATATTCACATGAATAAAAGATTTCAAAACTTTATAATATAAAAATAAATCAAGTAGAAGATACCTATGCAGTTGTAGGAAAATGGATGACTTCTAAAACTTTCAAAGGTTGATTATAGACCTATTTCTCAGCCATATCAGATGTCATCAGATCTAGTGAGATTCTCTCTAAAAATAGAAATTTTAAAATCCTTCACATTCCAAAAATATTTTGAATAAAAAACACATCTCCTACATAAACCATATGGAAATGACCAACTATAAAACTTCAAATGTAGTTTTTGGGTAAAATACTTAGCAAAATTCATTTTTGTCTAATTCAGTAGATGAATCCCAGACCAATTTTTTTTATAGAAACAAGAATCATCAAAAATATTTTTAAAATGAAAATTTGGGATTTTCTTCCAAGTTGAATGGTTGGTCATAAGAAAAAAAATTCTTCCTCTCATGTCTCTCCATCAAGTGCTTCACACTCATCCCTGACAATACCATCTTCTCTTGCTCCATAATATCCCTCCCAAGATTCCTAAACCATAAGCTTTGAGAAAATATTGCATTCAAAAAAGAGATGAAAAATGAATTAACCAATATATAAACATATGAAATTACATAATGGAAAGCCTATTACATAATCATAAAAGGAACACCTAAAAAATAAGGAGGTGGGTGGAATCAAATAGATCAAGTAACATAAAATAGCTAGAACCGTGAAACATACCTACCTAAGTGGTTAAAACCACTATAACTATAGACATAGAAAATATACCTCATAAAATAGCCTAAGGTTATACAATAATATGATAATAAACATATGCAATTATTTATAAAGTGGTAAAAGGAGTGGGTCAAGAGGATCATACAGCTTCTTGATTTAAAAAAAGTTTTTAAAATGGACAATGAAGGGGAAGAGGAAAAAAATGAAAAGTAGGAAGAGAAGTGAGAATTAGGTTTTGAATATATAATTAGAGAGGGAGAAAGGGGATGTGGATGGTTAGGCTCATTAGGGTATTCTGGAGCCCCCAAATATTATTGTTATTAGTCTAGATTTCACCCTTTGAGGCAAGTAGTTTTAGACCTACCTCATCTAGATGATACAATGGGATCACCTCTAGGTGTGGGTGGCCTAGTTGATGAGGTGAACCTATAGTTTTATGGATACCTCCCTTGGTGCATCAATTATCGATCACTTCCTAAAAATAATAACTTGATGATGAAAGGGGATAAAGGGGAAACATGAAATGAAACATATGATATTGGAGGTGATGCACGAATATGATGTGTCCACTTTATTTGACCTTCTAATAATGTTAATGAAAAAGATAAGGACTAGTAACTAAACCACTCTCTTCAAAGGATTCCAAACATCAGTGTTACATATAAAGGTTTGATATATGATTATAAATTGAGGGTTATGAATAGAAGGTCTAATTCAAGACAATTAGCAATTGAATTCCACTCCAAGCTCAACCATCACCTTCACACACCATGTGACCTGCATAAAACAATGTAATATTATATAAGTGAGGTAAGGACCTATAAAGGGATAGAAAATTGCCACTTATACAAATTAAATAAGCATGAAACATAATAAACTAGTATAAAGAAGCTGAAATAGTCCATTAGTTCAAGAGGTCACAAGGTACAAATTTGGGCATAATTTCTTCATACCGAGTTGAGGGATAGATATAATGGAATTTTATCCTTAATTTATAAAAAATATAATTAAAAGGATGAATAATTTGGCATGGAAGTGGTAGTTATGGGCCATAATTATCCTCATTTACTCAATTATCAATTACAAGTAACCTCACAACTCATCCCATATATTGCCTTTACTACAAAATGGCCTTTAATAAGCCGTTAGGTGTATAGGTGTGGTGGATGGCCTATTTTGGTCATAGTTGAATCAATAATATTCCATTCATCTTGTAAATACTACTTCACTCCTTGTCATATAATGTGAGGTCATTATGAGAGAAAATTCAAACACACCCTAGAAACATGAAAATAATCCTAAAAAATAGTCATTTCAAGCCATTTCCTTGTATACCTACCTCACATGTGACATGTTTTTGGTTTAAAGAGGATATACAAACCTTTAGGTTTATTTAGTATGATTTCATGGTGTCTCAGGTACATCTTGAGTGTTTTGTGGTTTATATTCTCCATCAAGTCAGTAATGAGGGTTTAGAGGATTCATTAGTCTTAACAATGGGTCATAGAGTTAGAAATCCTAACCTACAAATAAATTCAAAGAAAAATTAGTAGAAAATCCACTCAATCATCTCAAAAAACCACTTAGTCCCAATCAATTCCTCTTACAAGTACAAAATAAAACTATGTCCTCTTTGAGCTCCAAAATAGTGTAAAACAATTTTTCTAGAGTCGTTGGGTTCTTAAAAATGATTTATATATCTAGGGAGTTTAATAAGATAAAAATGATATAATTATTAACTATACATCCCCCTCAACTTTTCCTAATGATCTCACAACCCCAAGAAATATCTTTGTATATTTATGAGTGTAAGAAGATGACTAATTTTGAGGTGTGAAAGAGTTTGGGTTTTGGTTATAACACCTCTTGGGGGTCTATGCCACCACAACTAACTAATTCCTATTATTCATCATCTTATTCAAACCTTGAAACTCCCTACATACCTCTCATACTCTTTCTTAGGGTTTGTAGGATTCATGGACTATGTAGTCCTAATGGCCTAGTTTACAATATACCTTCCTCAACTTGAGGATATTATTATCATAAAACTATTTTTATGTCTTATCACTTTCTTCTCTAGTTTTTCCAAACCTCAAACACATATCAAATATTCAAATGTATCCAATTTTAATGTTTAGTCTCGTACATGCATATTTAGGCATACTAGGTTTATTTAACTTGTTAAGGCTCTCCAATTTTGTTATAGAGGGATAACACATTTAATGTAAATTGATATCCTTTATAAAATAATTATTGTGCCTTATTTTCACTCTTTCACTTCACCCCTATGTAGGGTTCCTCACATTTTCACCTTTCTACCTAAATATCCTACTTGTAGGTGCTAGCTCTATGTCTTGATTAAGTAAGTTTAGTTTCCTTTAATTTATAATAGCTTTAAGGTTATATTTATCATTAATATCATAGGTTTATCATCCTCATAGAGCCATGAGACTTTTCCAACCACTTTAAACTCAGTCACCTTGATCTCTCTAACTGTCTGTAGGATATAGTTCTAGTTTCCTACTTATGTGAGAGAGTGACCTTTTCCTTCCTGAATATCTTCTCCCCACTTATCCATGTTCATCATCCTTTCAATGTATTTATCAACCCTATTCACATAATACATTTAAATAAACCTTAAAATGGACATTTTTACCTATAGATGGCAACTCTGAGTTTCTTGACTATGAGTGCTCATTTGAGATGTGAGCTCCTCTTTTTATGTTTCATTGCTTCCTTGAATTCCATTAGCATGTATATTATTATTCATTATTCCTTATAAAAATATAAACCACCTTAATATGATCACTCTATTAATTTTTCTTCAATCTTACAACCATAATTATGTGTACTCATTTGATGATCTTGGTTGGGCTCTCATCTCAGGATACCCTGATCCTTACTTGGCTCCACTTCTCAATCCTCCATATTTATTCATGATATATATGATAACTATTTATTCATTAATTTATTCAATTCCTAGTGTTTTAATTTTAACAATGATTACCTCACTTGCTTAATTTGCCTAAATAGGCCTGTAGGTGCCTAAATGAGAGCCTATTTATGCAGGTTGAGTATGGGTTGTGAGTATAAGGTAGTGAAGAGAATGAATCTAATTTTACATAGTATGACCATGATATTAAACTCATAAATGCTTTAACATAACTTGATGTTACTCTACATCCATCATAATGATACCCTATTCATAGTTGTAAAGGATATCACATTATATATATGGTAATCAACTTGGAACATGAATTTGAAGGAGTTGTTTGGTCATTTGGTGGATTATTTATGCTCCAGATTCAAATAAGACTTGAATGTATCCAATAACCCATCATAAAACATTAAACCACTACTCACTTCCACTTTCATTCCTTGAAGGCTTTACAACATGGAAAAACATTGTCTACAACTTACAAATGTGACAATATGGAGGTTTTCTTGCTCTCTAGAGATCAAAAATATGAAATAATAGTTGATAATGGTGTAGATGGACTGTCAAGACATTTTAAAGACACTTAAAATCCTTTATCTTGTCAACTAAGTTGATAAATGCTTTGAAACTATTGCAAAATTGACCCTATGTAGATGAAGAAGACAAGCTTAACTACTTACATTATTAATCATTATTCATAAAGCATGGGATATTAATATATAACCAATTTAATGGATTATAAGGCCATTATACACTCTTCCTCTATCTAAGATCTCAAGTCACCATTTTCTCTCTCTTGTCCATATTGAGCAAAAACTTGAATGTCTATCTAAGGCTACCAAGAAGAGTGATGGAGAGAGGGGGCTAGTTTTTGACATTTTTGACTTTGAAACCCATGTATTATCTTTATTTATGCATAAAAAGAGTTTTAACTCAATATTCCTGACCTCTTCTGACCATGAGCATACTATATGGATCTATACAAGCCTGAAAACACGTACAAAACACTACTTCCCTTGATTTTCTCAGGTTTAAAATCTTAAAATACCATTGGTAGGTAGTAAGAGGTAAATAAGGATTAAAATAATGTTTTAAAACCAATTTTTATATATGAAAATAATTTTAATGTCCATTTCAAGCATGTGGGGCCCTTTTTTGACGAATAAATTACATTTAACCCCTAAAAAAGTAATTTTCATGACTTGGTATGGTCGTGAGACCTTTTGAGACCCCTAATTTCAATTTTACACATAATAATATCTTATTAAAAGGTTTAAATTTTTTATTTTAACTCATATGATATGTTTGAAGGATACACAATAGCTTGGAGGGTTGATTAGAGCTTGAAAAACCTTGATGAAGGATACCATTAAAAATAACCTTGGATACATCATTAATCACTATGTTAAGGCTTAAACATGACGTGGACACCTTACCCATATTTTTTACAAGGACATTCCTATAATAATTAGCTAAGGTAATCAAGAATACTATGAGAACAAGAAACCTGAACTTCTCCAAATACCTTAATTTCTTCTAAATAACCTTAACTTTGTCAAACAAGGTTTAGACCATTATTTAGGATTCAAAAGTCACTTGACACCCTTCCAATCACCAAATGACCACCATAGAAACTTATCACATGCCCCAAATACTCAAAACAAGATATCATATGATGATCCCTCAATCAGTGTCTAACACAAAATATGATGCCTTAAATAATGCTATAAGGCTTAAAATGAGACAAAATGAGGACACCAAAGGTCATGTAGACCACCATGTATAATATTGGATGGTTATCATGAGAAATTTTTGCACTATAGGGGTTGAAATTTGGCTTGGGAGGCAAAATTATCAACATTATTGATGACTCACAAGGTTTGACCAACCTGATGGTCAAGAGAACCAACTATCTCATTATTGATAGGCAATAGACTCACACTTGGCAACATGATTAGATGACCACTCTATTTGGACTATCAATAATATTTATCACCTTATAAAACCTTTAAATACTACAATAAACTCCCATACACATAAATACACTAAAATAAATTAACACCTAAACACCTAATAAAGCAACAAGATAAGATGACAAAGTAACTAAGGTAGCTAACACACCACAATTATGTTGACAATGCTTATTGGAAACAAGACAACAACCTAATATAAAAAACTATATTGAACACAACTTCTTTCTCCTTCAAGATCAAATGTAAATCTTCTTTGATCACCATAGAACAATGAGATTAAATTATCATGTGTTGATTGAAGTCCAATCAGGAATTATTCATGGGATGGGAACATCCAATTGTAAATGGAGATGTTGGCATGCTCATCACCTCTTAAAATAATAATTGGACCTTCTTTCTCCATTTTTAGTTGCATAAGTTATCTATGTGAATAAAATACCTAGTCATATTCATTCCAAAATTGTTTGATTTGCATGAATAGTCTCATTTATGCATCATTGATATGCTACTTTTGATCTAGTTGTATAATTTGAGATAAATATTTTGGAATGCTTGTAGAGATAAATTCAAAGAGATGTGAATATTTATACTTTGAAACATGAGACCAAAGAAGTTTAGTTTCATTCCTAAAGAGTGAAGAGACACCTATAAATGGAATGAGCAGTTGATATCCTTGTTTAAATACTATTGTCAATCAGACTCACACCTTTGTGAACATAGTTTTAAGCCTTCATAGTCTACTAAAACATGGAAAAAATCCTAAGCTATAGGTGGCCTAATCAGTGGATTGATTCTCTAGATTTTAAGGGATATCTCCCTTTGTTGTATCAATTAAGATCTCTACTCTATGCTATAAACTGCCAGGGAAAGGTAAGAGGAAAAAGGTAAGAAATAAAATTGAAAGGAAATCATATCTAATGGTAATACAACTTTATTTTGGTTCATCCAATCAATTTGAGCTTATAAAACATTTATTAGACAAGAAAATATTAAACCTTCAACTATAATTGACTCATATGCATTAGAATTTCATGAAAAGGTTTTATTTGGTGATCAATGTTTGATGGAAATGATGGAATAGGCCTAATTCAAATAACTAACCAACCACTTACATCTATTGTAACTTTAGCCAAAAGGCATCAAACATAGAACATGACCTACATATTCTAATCAACTAGTAACTAGGTAAGAATTAGGACTTGATAAGGAAGAAAATTATATCACATATGCAAAACACTGACATAAATACACTATACCAGCCCCCTAGAATTTGAAAATAGTCCTATTTATCTAAAAAGGTTACAAAACTCAATCTTGATAGAGTCTAGACTTATCAAGAGAGGTATCCGTTTAAATGGCTGAAAAGTCAACTTATATAGTAAAAATCATACCAAAGACAAGAAATTGGCATTAAAAATAATAGAGGAGATAAACTCCCACATCACACAAGTTCCACTTGAGCTATCAAAAAATAACCAAGCCTTCAAATAATATATTTTTTCCCTTTGTCTTGCATGAAACAACTCTTTATCATTGAAAAAGGATGGTGGTTACATCTTGGACTAATATCCTTCATGCATGGAAAGCTATGTCAAATATTGAAAGGTAAACTCCACTTAATATGTTTGTAAGTTTAGTTGAAACGAAAAAATTCCTTTGCATGGAAAATAAGGAAAATGCATGATAAGCCCTATTTGGTCAACTCCAACAAACTCTATCCTGCATGAGATGATGCTACACCAATCCTTAGGTGAATAACTTCAGTTTGAAAAAGTTGGAAGTGTTGAAATCCTTCAATTAACAAGATAAACTAGAATATATGTGACACTTTGACAAAAAGTGAACTCAAACTCAAGACTAATAAACTACAAATGGCCTCCACCTGCATGAAAAGGGGCTTTGAAAATTGAATCAAGCATGAAATTCCATGTTAAGATTAGAATGAATTGTTTGAAACTCCATTTTATATTCTTGAAGTTCCTTGGCCTTTTGCTCTTGGGATCTTCATTTCTTCATGTATTCCTTTAGGCTATTTCTTTATGACCTTTTATTTTGGGATATTTATTTCTATTTATTACTTTTGGAGTTTTTGTTTCTATCTATTTCCATGAACATATTTATTTTGATCTTTTATCTTCATAATTTCCTCTTTGGAATTTTGTCTTCAGATGTTTCTCTTGAAGAAATTATTTTAGCACTTTGAGATGAACTTTTCTTTCAAACAATTTGTTTGTGGCTTATTTCCTTATGTACTTTCCCATAGATAATTTATCTAAAATAAATCATGTCATTGGAATTTTCTCTTATCACTTTCCCATGAATAATTTGTTAAAGGAAAGCATGTCTTCAGACTTCTTACCTGGACCCTTTGAAACTTTGAAAATGGATCATTTTGCTTAGAAGTGACTTTTGGATTTTTTGCAAAGGATCTTTCAGATTTTGAAAAGTGCCCCTTAACCTTTTGAAATGCCCCTTCAAAATTGTTTAAAATTAACTTTTGGAAAAATTGAAATAGACCCTTCAAAACAAAATGAAATGGTCTTTTGAAACTTTGAAATGGTCTTTGCCTTTTTGAAAAGAACCCTTCATAACTTTTGAAAAGAACCTTTTGGAAAATTGAAATAGACCCTTAAAAAAAATTGAAATGGACCCTTCAAAAAAATTGAAAGGGACCCTTTAGAATTCTCAAAAATCACCTTTCCCTTTGAAAATACCCTTTAAATTTTTTTAAAATGACCTTTCAAAAAAATTGAAATAGTATTTTGGAACTTTGGAAATGGTCTTTGCCTTTGTGAAAAGAACCATTTAACACATTTGAAATGAACCCTTATAAACTTTTGAAATGGTCTTTGCCTTTATGAAAAGAACCATTTAACACATTTGAAATGAACCCTTATAAAATTTTGAAATGGTGTTAAACCAAGAAAAGTGCCCTTAAAAAAAGTTGTTTTGGACAAGATGTTCAAAAAAACCCCTTCAGAAAGATATCCTTCAAGAAAATTGCTTCAGATAAAATATCCAAAACAATTCTTGACACTTGGACAAAAATGCCGAAAATAAAAACTTCTCAAAGAATAAACACTTAGTGAAAAATATCATCAAAATAAAATAAACTTGTACATTTGATTAATCAAGTTCTCCACTTCTTCTTGCTTTAGGATTTGGGTTAATAGGGCCATAATTGACTAGCTACAAGGGGAAATTTAATCATTCCAAGGAAAGTTTCAGATAATAGGGATATCAATTTGGCCTTGATAGGCCAAAATTAATTTCATTTTGGTGAATTAGATGGGAATCATGCCTAATATGACTAATAACCAAACCATATACATGACATTTGGACTCACAAAGTAATGACAAATCTGATGCATGATTGAAAGTACAACTTTTGATTTGAAATAAGACAACTTTCATCCTCCAAAATAAGAAGGGAAACACACAAAGTAGGGAAAACTAACTAAACAAAGCAAAAGTGAAATCAAAGCACTTATTTGGGATAAAATAAAAATAACTAATGTTATTGAATAATACTTAGAGGAAAACAAACAAATAAACTTAGCTCTTCAGTAACAATGTTTTAAATGTATCCTATTGATTATGATTGGAAGATCCTCACCATCTATCTCTAAAAGCTATAAGGCATTGTGGGATTTTTAGTTGGTGATTATGTACGGGCCACTCCAAAGTGAATCAAAATTTCTGTCCCTTCCTATTTTAGCTCTATCCTCATGCCACTTGAGGACCAAATCTCCTTCTTTGAAACATTGTGAAGAAGCTCCTTTGTCAAAAGCTCTCTTCACTTGTGCTTGATGAATTTCCATGGCTAACATGGATATATTTACTATCTCTTCCAAATCCATAAGCTCAATATACCTACTATCCATGGTCTCTTCTTGAACAACTCAAGTTGATGCATTAGTTATAAAGCGAGAAACTCAAGAGAAATGGGTAACCTTGCTTCCTTACCATATACCAGCTTGTATGGAGAGTTGGCTATTGATATTTTATAGGTGATCCTATCATCCCATAGAGTTTAATTCAAATTTAGATGCCATGATATTTGATTGTCTTCAATATTCCTTATGATCTTCAATAGATTCTTATTTGTTGATTTAGAAAGGCCATTACCTTTTGGATGATAGTTTGATGAAGTTATAAGATAAATTTCATGTTGGATATCCCATTGGCTGATCCTAGTTCCCACAAAATATGTTAAATTATAAAGAATAATATTTGAAGGAACTCCAAATATAATAATCAAACTTTAATATAAATCTAGAACATTGGTTTCATTTGCTTCTTTCAATGCAATTGCTTCTATCCAATGTGTAAAGTAATATGTAGTAGTTAGAATCAATTTATGTACTTAACTTGAAGGAGGATTTATGAGACCAATAAAGTCCAAGCCCCATTGGATAAAGGGATGATCTAATGTAATTGGTTGAATAGGTAAGGCTACAAGTTTCACTTTTCCTAAAAACATAGCACTCTTCACTTGTGCTTGATGAATTTCCATGGCTAACATGGATGTATTTATTATCTCTTCCAAATTCATAAGCTCAATATACCTGATATCCATGGTCTCTTCCCAAACAACTCAAGTTGATGCATTAGTTATAAAGCAAGAAACTCAAGAGAAATGGGTAACCTTGCTTCCTTACCATATACCGGCTTGTATGGAGAGTTGGCTATTGATATTTTATAAGTGATCCTGTCATCCCATAGAGTTTAATTCAATTTTAGATGCCATGATCTTTGATTTTCATCAATATTCCTTATGATCTTCAATAGGTTCTTATTTGTATATTTAGCAAGGCCATTACCTTGTGGATGATAGTTTGATGAAGTTATAAGATAAATTTCATGTTGGATATCCCATTGGCTGATCCTAGTTCCCACAAAATATATTAAATTATAAAAAATAATATTTGAAGGAACTCCAAATATAATAATCAAACTTTAATATAAATCTAGAACATTGGTTTTGTTTGCTTCTTTCAATGCCATTGCTTCTATCCAATGTGTAAAGTAATATGTAGAAGTTAGAATCCATTTATGTACTTAACTTGAAGGAGGACTTATGAGACCAATAAAGTCAAATACCAATTGGATAAAGGGATGATCCAATGTAATTAGTTGAATAGGTAAGGCTACAAGTTTCAGTTTTCCTAAAAACATAACACACTAATTGCACTTCCTTACCCATGCATGGCATTCACTAAATATACTATTCCAATAATACCCACCTCTCATGATCTTAAGGGTTCTAACTCTTATGTAAAAATGTCCTCCACCATGTCCTTCATGGAATTATTCAAGTAATATCTAATTTTGGCCTGGCTCTATACATCTTAGTAACATGCCATTAATATATTTCTTGAATAAAACACCATCAATAAGAAAGAATGGAATTGATTGCAACCTAAAATATCTTCCTTTTGATGAAATTCAATGAGAGTAATAAATACCATCTTGTATATAGCTTACCAAGTCTTGAAACTAGCTAGAAGGTGAGGTATGACCAAATGCAACCTCTTCATCATTTAACACCAAAACAACCTCATTAGTCTCCTACAAGTCTTAATCTAGATGCTCACAAATCCCTTTGAATCTAATCAAATTTGTGACCTTAATTACCAGATCATACTCCATTACCTTGATTATCCAACTATCTCACTTTTCATTTATATCCTTGTTCAAAAGGAACTCCATGATGCTTGGATGGGAAATCATTAGGTATATCTTATTGCTAGACAACAAGTATCTAAAAATTTTAAGAGATCTTATAACCAAAATTACATGTTTTTTAACAAAATAGTACCTTGTTTTATACTCTTCCAAGCCTTGAATAAATAAGGCTAGTGGCTACTCCAAAGTCTCATGATTTTGTTCCATAATAATTCTTTAAATGGTGTACATGTTAGCATATGTGTACAAACTAAAATCCTTTGTGAAATCTAGATTTATAAGTGTAGGAGCACTAGATATGGCCTTCTTAATCTCCTCAAAACTATTTACTCCTTATTTAGACTAGATGAAACTCTGATTCTTCTTAAGCATGGTTGTAAGTGGCTTAGCTAAAATGGTGAAATCTAAAATATATCTCCTTACGAATTTAATTTTCCTAAAGAAGCTTTGTAAAGACCTTTTGTGCTTAGGCAAGGAGAGTGAAAGAATAGATTCTACCCTTTCAGGATCTATGTTTAAACCATACTTTTAAACCATATGTCCAAGAAGTGTACCTTCATGAACTAAGAAGACACACTTTTTGGGATTTAGAGATACCCAAAATTAACTACACCTTTCAAACACTTGCTTAAGATGAACCATCTGATCACTTGCACTTTTTGAAAACACTATTATATCATCCAAATAAACAAGTACAAACTTGTTAAGAAGGCCTTGGAATACCATATCCATGGATTTTTGAAAGGTTACTCCAATATTAGATAAATTGAAGGGCATATTTTTATATGAAAATGTCCCCCACCTAGTTGTGAAGGTTGTCTAAAATTGGTCATCTTCCTTGACCAAAATACGATTGTAGCCACTATATCCATACAATAAGTAAAACCTCTCTAAGCCTGCAACCAACTATGAAATTTGATCCATTGATTGCAATGGATAGTGATATTTAAGTGAGGCCTTATTCAAATCATAAAAGTCAACACACAATCTAATCTCACCATTATTCTTCCATACTAGAATAAGATTTGCCATCCAAGTTGAGTACTTGATTGGAAATATAATAGATAACTCTATGAGCTTATGAAGCTTAAATCTCATCAAAAGATCAAGCTTAGGATTGATGGGCCTTTGTTTTTGTTTCATTGATTTATTTTTAGCCTTTAACTCAATGGTGTGTTAAGATAAACTTGGGTCAAATACCTTGAGATCACTATATTCCCATGCAAATACATCAGCAAAACTTGTGCATAACTCAATGAAATCTTCCTTTTGTGAAGGACTGCATACCTTATCCAACTTAAAATTCTTACTAGTTACAATCTCTATATTGGCATAGTGATCTTGTTTTATTGAAAAGTATGACTTATCATTCATAAACTCATCATCACCATTGAAAACGTTCTCAAGTGTGACCAATCCCCTGGGTAACATATTTGTTTTTAGTTTCAAAACCTGATCACTATACTACTATAAATAATTTGATTAGTTTCTTAAAGAAAACTTAGCCTCCTCTTGAAAAAATCTCATAATTTGATAGTCATCTTTGAACACTTGTAAATTATCATGATTATCTAGAACAAAAGGCCTTACAACCACCTTTATATGTGACTAATCTTTTTCACTTTTTATATCAGCTGGAATACTAAATTATGCCCCAATAGTGGCCATTTTATCTGCATGTTTATTCTCACCTCTTGGTATTACCTAAATGTTAAAAGCTTGGGAATATTCAAGTAAGTCCCATATTATATGCCTTTAATATTTAAGAAATAAATTTTTACATGAATTTGACCCTCTTACTTGGTGAACTATAAGTTCACTATCACCAATAACTTGCAAGGTGTTGACTTTCATCTTCCTAGCCCACTACAAACCATGAACTAGTGCCTCATACTCTACAACATTGTTATGAAAAAAAAACTAAAACTTTATAAAATATAAATATCTATGATTTATTAGAGAAAAAAACATCATACAGATCTGATATCATGTTTATTTATTGATCCGTCAAAGTATAATTGCCACAAACCTTCACTAGATTCATCATCCTTAACCATGGCCAAAATTAGTGCATCATTCTCATGAAGGAAATACACACCAAGTCCTTATTCTTAAATAATATTACAAGTATAATGATAATGAAAAGTGGCATATAATTCATAAAAATAAAAAGTGAAAATCCATCTAAATGTGATCCATTTTCTACTCGAATAGTTTTTAGTACATCATATGAGATGATACAGTTAGTATTCACAACACTTGGCATATATGGCTCCATATGGAAATATGAAATAGGTTCAGAATGAATCATTACCTTGGTACCATACCTAGTTTTTAACATAAAATAAGTCCAATAAGCTGATAAATATCCCCCAATCTTTGAGGTGAAGTCCCTTGAAAGGCACATAGCAAAGTAAGGAGGCAAGTCTACCACAACAACATCCTATTGAATTGAAACATTAGGACAAGAATGTAATGTAAATTTAAAATATTTGATGATTCCTACCATATTTTTTATTGACCCATCCAATTATAATACCCCCTTAGTGTTTGGATAATAAACAAGGTTGAGCTTGTCTGCAATCTATTTAGGTATGACTGTATTACTAGCTCCATTATCCACTATACAATTATGAACCAAAGTATCACCCATTATCAAATAAAGGTAGAAAGGAGGAGTTTTATTTGACTTTACCTCAATTTTTTCCACCTTTAACATATTATTTACTTGATGTACTTGTTTCTTTTTTGGCTGATCTGAATTAGTTCAAATAATACCTTCTTTCTCAACTAGTTTTGGAGACAATTTGAGAGCTAAAAGCTCTTGGATGATCATACTTTTTATCTTAGGATGAAAAGGGAATACCTCATGATAATTATAATATTATAATTATAAATTTTATCCAATATAATAAACTAAGATCCAACAACCTTTGGTTGTACTTTTTGAAGCACTGGTTACTCATGAACTAGAGGTATTTGATGAAATTTACTAAACTCTATATTCTAGTTTTTTTGAGTTGCAGGGGTAGAAAGTTGTTTTTTTTACTCTTATAAATAATATTAGGATTAATTGAAACATTTTTCACCTCTTGAGCCTCATCAATGGATCTTATTTTATCTTTAGTTATAGTTGCAACTTGACCACTTGTATGGTTAGTTTTAACACCTTGAGTAAAAGCAACATGATCATCCACTTGCTAATTACATTAATGACATCAAGTTTCCCTTGAAATTTTTGAGTCTTTCCTTGTGATTCAAAACTTGTATATTTGTACTAATCTCCTTGAAATTAAAACTCTTCTTGTGTCATTTTTGGCATAGTGATGTTTTGTGATACCAAGGCTTGGTTTTGAGCATCATTGAGATTTGACGATTGCCAACCTAAATCATGCATAAAATTGTTTTGAGGTGGGTTGGGAATAATATCCTTTAATGTGGATGGATCATTAGGATCAATGGTAGCATATGGATTAGCTAGAGTTATGGCTCCTTGTGTTTGATAAGGTGGTTTATTCTCTCTAAAACCTCGGTAAAGAGGCCTTTGATTTTTGAAGGTTTGATAGGTAGTCTAATTTTGTTATTGATAGGGCCTATTAGATTAATATTTTTGTCTCTTTAGTTGTACTATTTAATTTCCAAATGACTTTTTCAATATTTTCAACTCTCCTATCTCACTATCTTGACTAGTAGGGGCTATAATTTGAGCTTGAGTTGATGGAATAAGAGCTAAGGATGGAATTTTAGGAACTTGAGGGGTTGGTATATAATTAAATTCTAGTAATATAGGCATTGGAGGTCTTGGAGAAAAATTAACAACTTGTATAAAACTATTCTCTACCCTTATTACAACCTCATAAGCATCTGGTAAGGTAGTACCACCCATTGACTATATCATCACACTAATGTCAGAGTTAACGGATTCAAAATTTTACAAGAATGAATATTAATGGGATGAAATAATAAAAACAAGTATATTAGTCCATGTATTTTGGAATTTGTGATTAAAATTATACATGAACTCATGAAGAGCTCTCTTTATAGTAGTTAACTGTTCAAGCAAAGAGAGGTGATCAGATTTGTCTTCAAATTACTTGATTAAGGCTATACCCAATTCATCCTAACTAGAAATAGAGTTTCATGGTAGGTTTCTATAGCACTTTAATATTTTTCCTTTGAATGAAGCAATAAGTAATATAATAGCAACATTAACCACAACAACATTATGGACTGAATAAAGATTAACTACATATTGGATATGCTCAATAGGGGTTGTTTGATTTTTTCCTAAGAATAATGCGAATATCTTGAGGGAAGACACTATAATGTCATCAAACTAGGCCAAATTCAGTGGGCTACCTCTATTGAATGGAAAAAACACCTAGTTTTTGATAGCCATTTGGATAGTGGGGGTTGTAGTGATTAGAACAATAGGATAACTAGGAGACAAATATTGTTATTGAGGATATGGGTTTATCCTAATAAATTGTGATATTTTATATGATGTAGAAGATAACTCAATTAATTCAAAAGGAATACCTTTTCTATCTGACCTTATAGTAACCTTAGGCATGAAAAAATTGCCTGAATGATGCTGCGAACTCTACAACCTAAAAAATATCTAGCTTATGATGAAGATAGATATTCTCCTTTATTGTAAATGCAACTCCTTAGCTCCAAAATTTAGCTATGCCAAGGAGTAAGTGTCCCATTAGGCATGCCAAAAACCATTTTCAATTAGACTCGCACCCTTGTGAGGGTAGTTTTAGGCCTTCACAATCTGCTAAAACATGGAAACAATCATAGGATATAAGTGGCCTAATCAATGGATTGAATCTCTAGATTATAAGGGCTATCTCCTTTTGATGTATCAATTACGATCTCTAGTCTATGATATAAACTATCAAGAAAAGGGAAGAGGAAAAAATTAAGAAAGAAAATTGAAAGAAAATCCTATCTAATGATGGTGATACACCTATATCTTAGTTCATCCACTCAATTTGGGATTTTAAAACACTCATTAGATAAGAAAAAACTGAATCTTCAACTCTAATTGACTCTTATGCATTAGTATTTGATAAAAATGTTTTATTTGATGATCAAATCTTGAGGGAAATGATGGAATAGGCTTGATTCAATACACTAACCAACCACTTACATCTATTGTAACTTTAGCCAAAAGACATCAAACATAGAACATGACCTACATAATCTAATCAACTAGTAACTAGGTAAGAATCAGAACTTGACAAGGAAGAAAATTCAATGACATATGTAAATCGCTAACATAAATACACTATACCAACCCCCTAAAATCTAAAAATAATCCTTCTATTTATCTGAAAAAGTTACAAAACTCAATCTTGACAGAGTCTATTCTTATCAAGAGAGGGATCCTTCCAAATGGATAAAAAGACAACTTATATAGCAAAAAGCATACCAAAGACAAGAAATTGGCATTAAAAATAAGAGAGTATATCAAATCGCACATCACAAAAGTTTCACTTTAACTATCAAAAGATAACCAAGCCTTCAAGTAAAATCCTTTTTCCCTATGTCTTGCATGAAATAGCTCTTTGGCATTGAAAAAGGATGGTGGTCGATCTTGGAGTAATATCCTTCATGCATAGAAATATACACCAAATCTTCAAAGAGAAACTTAACTTGATATGTTTGGAATTTGAATTAAAATAAAAGAAAGTCCTTTTTTGCATAGAAAATAAGGAAAATGCATGATAAGCCTTGTCTAGTCAACTCTAGGTTACTCTATCCTACATTAGATGATTCTACACCAATCCTTAGGTGAAGAAATTTATTTTGAACAAGTTAGAAGTGTGAAATCCTTCAATTAACAAGATAAATCAAAATATATGTGACATTTTGACAAAAAATCAACTCAAACTCAAGACCAATAAACTACAAATGGCCTCCACCTGTATGAAAAGTGGCTTTAAAAACTGAAGCATGCATGAAATTCCATGTTAAGATCAGGTATTCAGTGTTTGAAACTCCATTTTAGCTCCTTAAAGTTCCTCGGCCTTTTGCTCTCAAGCTCTTCATTTCTGCATGTATTCCTTTAGGCTATTTCTTTCTAGCCTTTTGTTTTAGTTTATTTATTTCTATTTATTAATTTTGAGTTTATATTTCTATCTATTTCCATGGACCTATTTATTTTGGTCTTTTATCTTTGGGCTTTCCTCTTTGTATTTTTATCTTTGGACTTTTCTCCTAAAGGTATTATTTCAACACTTTGAGATGAACTTTCTTTTAGATATTTTATTTGTAGCTTATCTCCTTATGCACTTTCCCATGGAAAATTTGTATAAAATAAATCATGTCTTCAAACTTTTAAATTATCATATTCCCATGGAAAAATTTTCTAAAGGAAATCATGTCTTTGTATTTTTTTCTTGGACCCTTTGGAACTTTGAAATTGGACCATTTTGCCTAGAAGTGTCATTTAGATTTTTTTGTAAAGGAACTTTCAGATTTTGAAAATTTTCCCTCAACCTTTTGAAATGTCCCTTTGGAATTTTTTAAAATAGCCGTTTGAAAAAATTGAAATAGACCCTTAAAAAAAAATGAAATGGTCTTTTGTAACTTTTGAAATAGTCCTTGCCTTTTTGAAAAGAACCCTTCAAAACTTTTGAAAATGACATTTCAAAAAAATTAAAATAGACCCTTAAAAAAATTGAAATGGACCCTTAAATTTTTTTTAAAATGACCCTTTAGAATTCTCAAAAATCACCTGTCCTTTTGAAAATACCCTTCAAAATTTTTGAAAATGATTTTTCAAAAAAAAAATTAATGGTCTCTCAAAACTTCTAAAATGGTCTTTGCCTTTTTGAAAATAACCCTTCAACTAATTTGAAATGAACCATTTGGAAATTTTTAAATGGTCATTTAACAAAAATGTGCCCTTCAAAAAGGTTTTTTTTGGATAAAATGTCTGAAACACTCCCTTCGAAAAGATATCCTTCAAAAAAATTGCTTCAAATAAAATGTTTGAAACAATTCCTAATATTTAGACAAAAACCCTAAAAAAAACTTTTTAAAGAATAAAAACTTGAAAAAATATTCCCAAAAGAAAATAAATTTATACTTTTAATTAATTAGGTTCTCTACTTCTTCTTGCTTTGATCTTTAGGCTAACAGGACCAAAGTTAACCAGCTACAAGGGGAAATTTGACCATTCCAAGGAAAGTTTTAGATAATAGGGATAACAATTTGGTATTTACATACCAAAATTTCTAACAAATACCTCAAACAAGTCACCTTGAAATGAAACAACCTCTTGGAATGGCATGTTTAGAGTGATTCATTCCTCTTGTTTGGTGAAACTACCTTTTTCAATCTGAACCAGATCATGACATGCCTCTAGAAGAAAGTAACCTGATCTTATGATCTCAACCAATTCTTTTGATATATCCTCACATAGTTCTAGTTTTTTTGGACTTACTTAAAGATTAATAGGGGATGATTTAGAATTGGGCATACCACATCTTGAAAATGATTTAGAAACTATACCTCCTTGATCATGCTCATGGAACTCTAATAAACTTTCTACCACACCTGATAGATTATTAAAAGCTCCCTCATCCATCATGACAACTTAATTATATTATATCTCATAAAATCTACCTTCCTCTTCCACTTCAAAGGTTGTTTTTCATCTTTCTTGACCAGTTGAAACCTTTTGAGGGATCTCTCTTTATTATGAAACTACTATAAGTTAGACAAATATGCCATTTCCATACTCTTTAAAATTGTCATGAAAGAGATCAGCTACCATATCATTAATAAGATCCTAAGAATTACCTTCTTCTTAACCAACTAATATGCTTTACTATTGTGACTCACCTTGCTCAACTGCTACTATATCTTGGATTTTATCACTCACCTCACATAGGATAGGTTCCTTCTCAAGGAGGTTGAGTGTGGAAGGGAGATTGATGTTTTCATGAGTTGTCTTAGGAGTCAAATCAACACCCCTCTTTATTTGGAAAAATTCTTGGATAGAGCTCTAAAATTGGAAGGATTGGGTTCTTGGGGAGGAGGGAGTGAGGTCTAATTAGGCTTAAGGTTATTTTTGACTCCAATGTCTTGGTCTTGGATCTCTTCCTTTTGAGATCCCATTTTTCCTATTACTACCATTGTGTTTCTATCACTAATTCACTTTCTACATTCAAAAGATGAATAAAGAAACTAAAGAAATGGACAAGGCTAGAAGTACCTGGATAAAGATTGCGCACCGTAATCCAGATGTTTGTGGGCACCCCTCTTTGGCTGTGGAGGAATGACACCTGCAAGAAAAAAATAAACTTGGACAAGAAAATGTTAGATGGATAGGCAGCGGGTTGCCAAGCGAGAGCTTGTTCCCGGAAGTGTGAAAACTTCCTCAAGGGAGGTCAACCCACTGATAACAGACAGATAAAAGACTGAGGAAATATAGAATGCCAGAATATAGGAGTGATAAACAAATTAGAAATGAAAGAAAAGATCAATGATTACCTAAAAGGAGTTGTCGGACTGATGACAGTCGCTGAGGTCGGGAATGTTGCCGTCATCGGTTTCCTAGTCTGCCGACTTCAATTATCCTGCCGACATCGGTCGGGGAAGTAACCGGCATCGGTCGGGGTAGTGGCCTGTAGTCAGGTCTGGTTGAGTTTTCTGGACTATGGACAGGTTTGGTTTGTGGACAGGGTCGAGACAGAGTTCAGGGATGACTTTAAATGGACTAGGAAATGGTCAAGTTCTGATTAGGTGCCTTGTATAGGGTCTTTGTTGGCAGGAGGGATGAGGGAGTTGTCAGAATCACACTGAAAGGATGACAGATGAAAGGGAGATGGACAGAGGACAGGGCCTGAGAAGGCTTTTCAGCCTCTCAGGGGGTAGGATAGAGGGAGTGGGAGACAACAGATACCAAACAACTAAACACTAAAGAAAAGAAATGAAATGAAATAACAGACTGTGCTTACCTTTTTAGCTTGCTGAATGAAGAGTGGGAGAGCTGTTGTTGAGACCACAGAAGACTTTGCAAGAGGAAATATCTACTCAAGAGTCCCTGCACCTGTTGCTGCTATTGCACGAGGTCCAGAGGGAGAAGAAACGAATGCCAAAATGCCAAGAGAATTCAGTTTGCGAGCTCAAGGGGCTGGGGGCTGGAATGGATGCAGAAAGGAGTCTTGAAGGCTGCCGACGCTGGCAGTATCACCGACGTCGGCCGAAGAGTCACCGATGTTGGCAGTGGCAGAATGGGGGTAGAGACTAAAAATAGCCTCTGCCCATTCTTGCACGCCGTCGGGTGAGGGATTGTGGGAAGAACGGTCATGAGGATGCTTAAATGGGTGCGGGAGGAAGATAATGAGAAGATTTGGCATAATAAAGGCTAGGAGGAAGGTGGAGGGATCCAAGGGAGGATCCAAGGTGACAAGGGTGAGGTGGAAAGGGGGCCACTTAATTGAAATATTTAAGCTATTTTAATCAAATGAGTGGAGGGGACTAAGGCCAAGGGTTAGGATATGGGTTTGAGGTGGACAAGGGGGGAGAACCAAGGTGCAGACACATTTGTGGTGTCTACATTTGCCCCTTTTTGTCTTGTTGGTTGTTCTTGATGAACTGCAAGACAAAAATAAGAGTTGGTTACACCAGGAAAAGAATGAGGTGTTCCCCCCTCAAAGCGATGGTCGAGAGAAGGGAACTGGAGATCGAGTGTCGATTTGACAGAGAGATGGATAGAAGAGTGTGAGCGAAAATGCTGCAATAGTCGTGATTGCATGTATACCACATCACGGGATGATTTGGTCAAATTGTCACATGTCGAGGGTCAAGGAGTGCCAAAATTGAAGTAACTGGGCCCCAGCATTTAGTCGTCTGCTGATCAGGTTACTCAATCTAAGCTGAAGCTCCAAATGGTCATCGTGTTCCAGGTATCCCAGGCTCAGGAAGTGCTCCCAAAAACATGAAAATGCCACAAGTAGTAGGGATCAACTGGCTTGCGATCCTACACTTGTGAAGGGTCAAAAATAGTCTGCAGATAATTTTGCTAACCAGTCGTGAGGTAGCACACACGCAAAAACAACCAAGGCAATATTGGCTTGGAAGTAGTTGAAGGTTGAAGGAGATACGCATGATCTCCAATGGTCATTGGTCAAGGGGATGGATGGACAAAAGGATGTGGCCGAGCTAACCTCAAAAAATGTCATGTGATCTGAGTGCTGCCTACATAGCCCTTGTGTGAAGGGCCTCAGGCCAATGTAGTTCTCCCTAAAAGGGAGGAATGGTCAAATAAAAAGATTGGTCTTGGTCAAAGTTGATGGAATTGGTCGTGGTCAAAGTCACAGAAAAGAAGGTTTGTCCATCAAAGAGACGAACAAATGGGGGTGGTCGAGCTAACCTCAGAGGATGTGTTATCTGAGTGCTGTCTACATAGCCCTGGTCATAGGGCCTCAGACCAATGTAGTTCGGACTTGTTGATGATTGGATGTGGTCAAGTGTCGAAATGATGAGGGTAAGATGAGGATAAGATGATGTATTCTATAGAATTGGTCGAGAGTCTTTCATCCCTAGCAAGTTTCCATAGTCGTGATGGATGTATGCTAAAAATGAATGGAGGTCTATTTATGCTTCAGCAAGTATTGGTTTATGCTTAACATAAATTGGGTCTGGTCGATAGTTTCCATGCGTATTGGTGTCCATAGAAACTATGTGAAATGGACGAGGATGATGTCTGATGCCATGAGGATGAGAAATAGCTTGGTTTAAGTCGACAATTGATGTGATTAAATGTGACCAAAGTGTAGAGAAAAGGTGAAAGGCGAATCTCTCTTTCATTGACAAGGACTAGAAAGGGAGCATAGATAGGGGTTATTAGAACAAAAGCCCCGTTCATGCATTACGTCATTGACCAGTGTTGTGTTAGAGCGGTAATCGAATCACTTTGACATTAAAGTGAGCTCAAAGTCCCTTGAGCGGGTGATAGGGGGAGGATAGGGTAACCCAGTTTAAGAGCAGGAAGAACCTTGCCCCTTTTTATAGGAGACCCTGAGACAACTACAAGTCAAGTCCATGACCCATTTTTTTTTTTTTTTTTTTTTGGGTGCAAACTGATCGATGCGGGAAGTCTACATAGAGATGTCATTCGATTTATGGTCATGTTGTGAAGCTGATCAATGCGGGAAGCTTCTAAGAAAGGTTGCTGTTTGTAGCAAGATTTAGTCATAGCCATCCTTCGAGGGAGTGGTCTATATTTTTGCTTTATAATGTTTGAATAGCTGTCCTTCGAGGGATCAGTTTATTAGCTACAGTAATGATAGTACAGTTGTCCTTCGAGGGAGCAGTCTATCTTTTTGATCTGATTTTGTGACCTTGGATTATGTTTTGACATCTTGATTTTTTTTATTTTTTTTGGGTCATGGACAAGACTGTAGAAATTCAAGGACGCCCTTTTATTAGGACAAAGCATCCATGCATCATAAAAGGGTTGTAGAGGACTTGTTAAAGGGGAATAGGGTTGAAAGGAATGAAGATTAAGAGGACGAGGATTGCTCAAGGGATGAGCTCAAGTTATGTGTCCAGTAGATGAGTACTTGACTAACAGAAGAATGGTCATAGATGCAACACATTAAGAGGCTCAGGTTTTGGCCGTCTGTTGAGGGAGGACAGACGATAAGTCCCTGACCCATACTTGTGCGTGATGATAAAAGGTCCAAGCCAATTGGGGACGAATTTGTCTCGTTTACTTCGCTCCATATTGGTCACGTGTTGATTCTCTTTGAGGATGAGGTCTCTGATGTTGAAATCTCATTCTCACAGATTTTTGTCGTAGGCTCACTTTATGCGACTTTGGTAGACATGGAGATGATTGAGGGCAGCAAGACGGTGCTCGTCGAGTAACTCAAGTTGAGCTAAGCGATCTTGATGAAAGTCTTCATTGGAGAGAATGTCATGTAGGGAGATGCAGAGAGATGGGATCTGTACTTCGAGAGGTAAGACAACCTCTGTTCCATACACGAGGGAGAAAGGAGTAGCACCCGTAGAGGTTCAGATGCTAGTGCGGTAGGCCCACAAAGCGAAGGGAATATGAATGTGCCAATCCCTTCCTGTGTCATTGACCACCTTCATGAGAATTTTAGTCAGAATTTTGTTAGAAGCCTCAGTCTGCCCATTTGCTTGTGGGTAGTAAGGCGAAGAAAAGCTGAGTTTGATGCCAAATGAGTCACATAGTTTTTGGACAGTCTTGTTTTTGAAGGACTTACCGTTATCGGTGATGATTTTGTGAGGGACACCAAAATGACAGATGATGTGGCTACTGATGAAGTTGACAATTTTGTCAGCTTTTGTGGAGACAAGAGGAATGGCTTCCACCCACTTGGTGAAATACTCAGTGGCAGTGATGATGGACTGATGACGAAGAGATGAGTGAGGGTTAATCTCACCGATGAGATCTAAGCCCCATTGAGAGAAAGGCCATAAATCCTGAGCGACTTGTAAGGCGTGGCTGGGGAGATGAAGCAGGTTAGAGTGCTACTGACACTTGACGCAATGCCGAACATAGTCGCCACAGTCTTGATGAAGGGTGGGCCAATAATAACCAGGCAAAGGATGCGCTTGGCAACCGAGTTCCCACTAAAGTGTCTACCACAAATCCCATCGTGGACTTGTTTTATGGCATGAGGAGCTTCAGTGGAGGTGAGATAGCAAAGAAGGAGGCCGTCAAAGCCTCACTTATAGAGAAGACCCCCCAGCATGGTATAGCGAGCTGTGCGCTTGATGAAAGCTCACTGCGCATTGCTAGAGAGGTTGGGAGGAGTGACAGAAAGAGACAAGTAGTCCACAAGTTGCTTATACCAGTCATCTCGTGGGATAGAATTGATAGTGTTGACATGGTCGATGCGAGGGGAGATGTATGAAGGCAAGGGTACATGATGCACCATGACAAAAAGTCGAGATGATGATGATGAAGACGGGATATGCGAAGCAAGAGAAGCCATGGTGTCAGCAAACTTGTTCGTAGAGCGTGGAACAGTCTGCAAGAGATAATGGTTGAAAGATGCCAAAAGAAGGTCAGCACGATTCTTATACCTCTACAAAACTTCATTTTTACAGAGATATGAACCGTTAACTTGATTAACGACGAGCTGCGAGTCACCGAAGATGTTGATAGACTTGATGTGGAGGGAAAGGGCAGTCTGAAGTCCCAAAATTAAGGCCTCGTATTCAGCCATATTATTGGTACAGTCAAAGTCAAGCTTGAAAGATAAAGGCATGGGCTCCCCTTCGAGTGGAATGAGGATGACCACCGCACCCCCACCGAGTTGACATTTGGAGCCGTCAAAGAACATGGTCATTTGGTAGACGGTGTCATCGGTGGAAAGTGTGGTGATAGATTCGTCAGGGAACTCACACTGTGAAGGTTGGTTGTTAGGAAGAGGGGCATCTGCCAGTTGGTCAGCGATGGTTTGCCCCTTGATAGATTTCTGCTGGATGAATTCGAGGTCAAACTCAGCGAGCAGCATGAGCCACCGAGCCATACGTTGATTCTGATATGGCTTGGAGTGCATATACTTGAGAGGGTTAGTGTGAGTGACAACAAAGGTTTTGTGGTTGAGAAGATAATGGCGGAGCTTGGTAGCGGAAAAGACTAATGCCAAATAGAGTTTCTCGGTATGAGTATACCGAGTTTCATAGTCGACTAGTGTTTGGCTGATGTAGTAAACCGCTTGCTCATGATGATGCTCGTCTCGGTGCGCGATCATGGCACCTAATGAATGGTTGGTGGTAGAGATATAAAGGTAGAAGGGTTGGTCATCTTTAGGTGGAATGAGGACTGGTGGAGAGACCAGATAGCTTTTGAGGGCTTCAAAAGCCTCTTGGCAGTCCTCATCCCATTTAAAGGAGACGTCCTTCTTAAGGAGATGATGAAAAGGTTGGCAGCGGTCTGAAAGCTGCGAGATGAAACGGCGGATGGACTGGAGCTTCCCTTGTAGACTGCGAAGCTGCTTGAGATTGGTCGGGGGTGGCATTTCGAGGATAGCACGGATCTTGGTGGGATCTATCTTGATGCCACGAAAGGAAATGATGAAGCCGAGAAGCTTGCCTGAGAGGACCCCAAAGACACATTTCTTGGGGTTAAGGTGAACATTATATTGAAGAAGGTGAGAGAAGATGATTTTGAGAATGGTCAAGTGGTCGTGGCGAAGCTTGGACTTGCCAAGAAGGTCGTCCACGTAGTCCTCCATGATTTTGTGGAGGAGATCGTGGAAAATGTAGGTCATGGCATGCTGATATGTGGCACCAACATTTTTCAAGCTGAAAGGCATGACTTGATAGCAGAAAGTCCCCCATGGGGTGATAAAGGTAGTCTTGTGTTGATCTTTCGGTGCAATTAGGATTTGATTGTATCCTGAAAAACTGTCCATGAGAGATAGCATCTCATGGCCGGCCGTAAGATCAACAAGCTGGTCAATGTTAGGAAGAGGAAAGTCATCTTTGGGATAGGCTAGGTTAAGGTCACGATAGTTCGTGTAGATCCGAATCCCCCCAGTTGCTTTAGTAACTGGGACAATGTTAGAGACCCACTGCGGATAATCGATGGGCTGGATGAAGGAGACAGAAAGGAGACGCTGAAGTTCCTCTTTGACAAGGAGCATGACGCGAGGATGCATCTTTCGAAGCTTTTGCCTAACAGGCTTAGCCTCTGGTTTGGTGACAATGTTATGGGTAGCGATGGTGGGGTCGATGCCAGGCATGTCGTTGTAAGTCTAGGCAAAGGCCTTGCTATGGTCGGAAAGGAACTGGGTATAGTCAAGCTGCTCTTGAGTGTCTAGGGATTAGCCAATCTTTAAGACGTGAGGAACATCGGAAGAAGGGAGGTTGATGTCAATGGTTGATTCATTTAACATAACCTGGGTCTCAGAAGGGAGGGAACGCTGGATGAAAGAGTCATCGGCACCCATGTAGGAAAGGATGGCGTCATCGTCAACGCAGTGGACAGTGTGAATGGTTGCCGACTCATCCTCTATCATGTTAGGAAAGATGAGATGGAGAGACTTGGACACCCCATTGAGCTGATAGGTCAGGGGTTCCAGGCGGATGGTGTTTATGGAAAAAAAAACTAGGAGGGATGGAAACCACCGACTCCGAAGGTGATGAAGGAGAAATGGGTGAGTTTGGAGGAGATTGGTCAATGGTTGGCTCGGGACAAAGGTCGGAAGGAGCCTAAGTGGGGTCATGATATCCTAGGCCATACCGTTTCTTGGCATCATCATCATTGACCGGCTCGATGGGCTGATGGGAGCCCTGCTCATAACGTCCAAAACCAAAACCCTTCCATGCACACCTGTAAAGGTAAGTGTGTGCGAAGGTGGGGTTGCCAAGAAATGAGAAATCTGATGTGAAAGGTCGGGGTGAAGAGAGGGAATTGCTGTTGGTAGGAGCTTGATTGAGCCCCCCATAGACAAAGTTGGTTTGGAGGTGAGGAGGACCATAAGGTACGACCACCCCGATTCGATGGTCGAAATTGGGACTAAGATGAAGGCATCCATACTCTTGCGGAGTTTGTAACATGTCTAGGGTCAACAAGTGATATTCCCCGAGTGATAGTCGTTGGAAGATGTCTTCCATGGGGTCTTTGGTCGGCGCTTGAAGAGGAGGGGTGAGGGCGACCGCTAATTGCAAACTGGTCGAAGCTTCCACAGATGGAGGCAGTGCCGGAGTTGACGGCTTGATGGGAATGAGGACATCGTTGGGACGATAAGTTGTGTTGCAAGTCTTAAAGGGTGAAGGGTCAGCGGGAATGGTGTGGACTTGCCCGTCATGCTCAAACTTTACAAAACGGTGCAGGGTGGAGGGGACACAGGCCATGGCACGGATCCAAGGTCATCCCAATAGAATGTTGTATTGAAACTCTCCTTCGATGATATAGAAGAGCTCCAGGACTGTGCATGGACCAACGTGAATGTGAAGGATGACTGTGCCAATGGTCGTGGTGGTGGTGTCGTTGAAAGAGTGTAAGATCACGTCAGTTTTGGAGACGCAATTCTTGGGAAGAGCCAACTGGTCAAAGGCATGGGTAGAGATTATATTGATGCTAGAGCCACCGTCGATCATAATGCATTTAATGTGTGTCTGATCAACATAGGTAGTGATGAAGAGGGCGGCGTCCTGATCTTCCGTGTTAGATGTGGGAATCTCAGAATCGCTGAATGTGATGGAGGTGACAGGAGATAAAGAATGGATGAGGGCAGTGAGTGGTTGGGGGTCCTCGAGTTGGACCTCCACTGCCTGCAAGGCTTGGATGAGGGCTTGATGGTGCTGAGGTGAGGTTTGGATAAGGTCATAAAGAGACATCTTTACAGGTGTCTGGTGAAGCTGCTTCAGCATGGAGTCGTGAATTGGCCCAGAAGAAGAAGATGAAGAAGGCTGGGACGCGCCAAGGATAGAAATTTTAGGCTTGGGCGCAAGAGGTGGCTTGATGAAGGGATAGGTCCAAGGAATGGCAGCTTTTTCTTTTGCCTTGTCCTTTTGTGACCTAGTGGTTATACGGATGGCATGGATTTTGAAAATGGGAGGTGAGGAAGGGGTCATGTCTTGCTGGTGAGATGTTGACGTGGTTGAAGAGGTTGGATGGGAAGGAGTCGGGGTCTGTTCAAGAGTGTCCTCAAGGAGAAGAGTGTCCTTCTCCATATAGCGGCGGATGATGGATTTGAGGGCACAACAAGTCTCGGTATCGTGTCCTGGTGTACGATGATATAAGCAGATTTTCGTGTCATCTAACTAGGAGGGCTTGGACCCGAGAGGTTGGAAAGGCTTGATGGGTGGAAGGGTTATGTCAGAAGTCTATAGAAGTCAGTGCAATATCAACGAGTATGAGCCCATTAGAGGGTCCGTGCTATTTGATATGCGCGAGGCCGGTGACTTTTGCTTTGGCAAGGTTGGAAGAGGTTTCCGTACCACCTTATGGGTTGATGGTGCGGTGACAGGCGAAGACGGCATTTTCTTGGTGATTGGTACCACCTTTTTAGGAGAGGGACGGCTGGAGGTAGGTAGAGGAAGCAAAGGAGACAACGAGTTTTGATTGGAGGCCGGAGTGGGAAGGATTCTAGCCAAGGTCGAAGGATGTGGGCCCAAAATGGATGGCAATGGTGACGGGGAAGGAGGCGTTCACTTCGGCGGTCTGGCAGTCTCCTTTGACTTGGTTGGAAGACTGCTACTGGTCAAGGCCTGGTCTAGGTCCACCTTCACTTGCGGGTGAGTGAGGGTGGAGACAGGACGAACGCTAAGTGACTTGATAGGCTTAGACGAGAGAGATGCAGGTTTCAGGTTTGGTTGAGGTTTGAGAGTCTGGTCTTTGTCAAGAGTCTAAAGCGATTCTGTCTTGGGAAGATTAGCAGCATGTGATGAGAGGGCATGGGTATGTTGAAGGGCTTTAAGACGCTCCCACAACACCTGAGGCGTCACTTTCCTTGGAGGGAGAAGTTTGATTTTCTCCACTAACCGGGAAAATGGCTGAGAAGAAGATGTTGATGGTTGCGAGGTTGAAGATGAGACGGGTGTAGCAGTCTTAGAGGCATGGTATGGTGAAGACAAGATAGATTTAGATGGGGACAAAGGGGAGATAGGTTCTTCCCTGGGTGGAGAAGAAACTGGGGAGCGAGGCTCCTCAAGCGGGTAAAGGGCAGGGATGATAATGCCCTCCACTTGCGGTTGAGGAGTAGGAAGGGTCGGGTCTTCCATAGGTAGCAGAAAGGAGGACGGTGAGACTGGTGGTGCTAGTAGAGCTGAGGCATCCTCCAAGATGAGAGAGGTCGATGGAGAACTAGCCGGGGAAAGAGGTTCGTCCACACGTGATGGACTGATTGATGGACTAACCTCTTGAAGTTGATTGGGGACAAAAGGCGAGACCGTATTGACTGTTCGAATGTTGTGTTCATGATTGTCGTCATTTAAGGTCTGGACATTGTTTTGAGTTGGCGGATGATTAGGGAATGGCTGTTTGAAGATGTCAATGGCCTAATTAGGGGGGGCATTGGGATTATATAAGATGAGGTCCCCCTTTTCAAGCATGTCTTGGATTATGTTCTTAAAAGTTTTGCAGTTTTCTGTGTCATGTCCCTTAACACAGTGGAAGCTGTAGAAGTCTTGTTCCCTATACCACGCAGGGATGGCGTGTGAGGGATCAAATTTTGGAGGAGGTCGGGCTTGAGGGAGATTGAGGACCCCCTACTTAACAAGATTTTCCAGCACAGACGCGTATGATTCTTTGAGAGGAGTATATCGTCGTTGTACGTATCTCTGCTGGAATTGGCGAGTGGCGCTCTGAGATGTGGATGGCTCAGGATGATTGGTTGAAGAAGATGAAGGTCTAACAACCACGGCATTAGCTGAAGCCTTAGATTTAGAATTGGATGATGATGGCTTAGCAGAAGAAGAGTCATTGGTCTTAGAGCTAGAATTCTTGCTCCGCAACTTGACTTTATTCTCCTTGATGGCATGCAACTCAAGTTTGTGGGCCATCGTGAAGGCTTCGTCAAAGGTACGGAAGGTTTGAACCCTCAGGGTGGAAGAAATATGTCTGGCACAGGCTTGGGAGAAGAGTTCAATAAGCTCGGCCTGGGGTAAGGAAAAGGAGAGTTGATTGATGAGGCCTCTCCATTGAGTAACGAAGTCGGCTATGGACTCGTCCTCAAATTGCCGAATAGAATAGAGGTCCGTGATCGAGACCTTCTTGGTGATGTTGATGGAAAAGTGATCAAGGAAGAGCTGGGCCAATTGCGTGAATGAGAAGAGGGAATGGCTGGGGAGGGAGCTGTACCAGTCAAGCGCAGCACCTGAGAGAGACATAGGAAACGTGCGTAAGAGTAACACATCGTCATGGGCAATGAGGTAATAGGCATGTCTGAATGCCCGCAAGTGTTGTTGTGGGTCTTCCTTGCTTTGAAAGCGAGAAAACTTCAGAAGCTCCCACTGGCTAGGATATGGTCTGATTGGGATAGACGGATGAATGGGCTCATTGCAGATCTGCTCGTATGAGAGAGCATTGCGTGAGCCGGAAATAGAGGTCTCTAGACTGGTCATCTTGTCCATCAGCATCTTGATGATATCTACCAATGAATTGATGGGTGGCATGCCCCCTAAGTTGTAGGGCGCTTGGAAGAGGCTAGGGGAGGCATACGACGTAGTTGGTTGCCCCTGTAAAGGCGCAAGGTAGGGGTAGCTAGTCATAGGGATAGATGAAGAGGCTAAAGGGGGTTGGGTAGAAGGCATAGCTAGGCCCGATGTTGCCACGAGAGGTTGGACTGTGGTAACGGGGGCCAAGGAATAAGAAGCCACCCTGGTGTTGATAGGGGCCAGGGTAGGCGGAATAGAGACGACAAGGTTTTGAAAAGGAGTGGATAGCGGTTGAGCGGGTTGAGGTTGATAGGGGGCCAAAACACCGATGGAAGTGGGCCCAAAGATAGAGGGAGAGGCCACACCTAGAGGATTTGTCAAAGTCTGGTCAGTGGTCGAAGCGATGGCTTGAGTGTCCAAGGGTTGAACTACGGATGCCGTTGATACAGCCGTAGTCGCGGCAAGAGAGGTTGGCATTCTGTAGATTGGATTGCCCAAGGAGTCTCGCGTTCGGCTATGCGCGAGATAGTGTTGCAAGGCCTTGACGTTGAGGTCCAAGAATCGTTCGAAGTCTTGGTCCCCTTCTTGGACAATAGGAGTCTGCGGTGGGGTTGGACGAATAGGAGTTCTTTCGGTCTCCGAGTTGAACTCCATTGTAGGCTTGGTCACAGACGGGGTAGACGGAAGTGGTTGACGGCTAGTGTGGTTGACAAGAGCCTTGGCTTGGCTACGAGTCAAAACCATGCAAGGCAAAGAAGGTTCAGGTTTCAAAAACTATGTTTTTCTGTTTCAGAAAACCAGAAGGGAGTTTTTGACAGAGAAGGGACAGGTTTTAGGCTGCTGGTTTTGAAAAAAAAGGACAGTGATAGAGACCGACGTCGGTTTAAAAACCGATGTCGGTAAGGCAGATAGCCGACATCGGTCAGATAACCGATGCCGGTAAGAGAGGAAAGTCGACGTCGGTGACAGAACCGATGCCGGTGACTGTGTCTTCTAGAGAACCAAAAGATTCTAAGATTCTTGGAAAAACAATGAAGAAAGCGTCCTCACTCACTCAAACAAACAGATGAGAAGAGAAGAACTGAGAGAGACAAATAAGCCTAAGCGATAAATACTAGGAATTAACCTTAGAATCTTGTGGCTTATGCCTTAGATGAATGTTTGGGGAGATTGGCTGTAAGAAGGGTCCTAAAAGAGGCAGTCTAGAGCTGGTTTCGGGTCTTGTTTTAGGCACTCAAAAATCTATGTTAGGTCTGGTATGTGGCTTGGTGCTAAGGAGCAAGCTCCCCTCACTTCACGATTCCAGTGGTTAGCTGGTCTCGCTTAGCCAAGATATACCTCGCCTAGAGTTTATCCTCCGCCAGAGAACGGAGTGGGCTTCCCCCTTGGTGATGAAATCCAAGTAGGGTCACCGGGATGGGTAAGGTATCCGCTGGGGGATGAAATCCCAATCGGGCCTTGTCTCAAGTAAGTTTTATGTTCGTTTTAGTGCATGTGGTTTGGTAGTGTAACATCAAGTGTCTACGATTTATTCAATATGCGGATTTAAGTTACTAGATGTGGACTAATGCAAGCACAAGCAGAAATGAAAGTGCGATACATTTTAAGCCCAAGTCGAAATGTGAGATTTGTTATGAAGACAAGTTTGAGAAAGGGTTGAGAGTATGATGTTTAGACTAGTCTAGAAATGCAAGGAAGAAAGATTCGTTTTAGTCCTACTTATAGTGTCATTTGGAATAGAAGGAAGAGACAAGAAGGAAGGAGCCTAAATGCACCTAAATGAATGAAAGGAAGAGGAACCCGAGGAAGAACCTAAGGTCCCACCGGGCATGCCAGAATGTTTCTATCGCTAATTCGCTTTCTACATTCAAAAGATGAATAAAGAAACTAAAGAAATGGACAAGGCTAGAAGTACCTGGATAAAGATTGTGCACCGTAATCCAAACGTTTGTGGGCACCCCTCTTTAGCTGTGGAGGAATGACACCTGCAAGAAAAAAAGAAACTTGGACAAGAAAATGTTAGATGGATAGGCAGCGGGTTGCCAAGCGAGAGCTTGTTCTCGGAAGTGTGAAAACTTCCTCAAGCGAGGTCAACCCAATGATAACAGACAGATAAAAGACTGAGGAAATACAGAATGCCAGAATATAAGAGTGATAAACAAATTAGAAATGAAAGAAAAGATCAATGATTACCTGAAAGGAGTTGTCAGACTGATGACAGTCGCTGAGGTCGGGAATGTTGCCGTCGTCAATTTCTTGGTCTGCCGACTTCAGTTATCCTGTCGACGTCGGTCGGGGAAGTAACCGGCGTCGGTCGGGGCAGTGGCCTGTAGTCGGGTCTGGTCGGGTTTTCTGGACTATGGACAGGTCTGGTTTGTGGACAGGGTCGAGACAGAGTTCAGGGATGACTTTGAATGGATTGGGAAATGGTCAGGTTCTGATTAGGTGCCCTGTACAGGGGCTTTGTTGGCAGGAGGGATGAGGGAGTTATCGGAATCACACTAAAAGGATGACAGATGAAAGGGAGATGGACAGAGAACAAGGCCTGAGAAGGCTTTTCAGCCTCTCAGGGGGTAGGACAGAGGGAGTGGGAGACAACAGATACCAAACAACTGAACACTAAAGAAAAGAAATGAAATGAAATAACAGACTGTGCTTACCTTTTTAGCTTTCTAAATGAAGAGTGGGAGAGCTGTTGTTGAGACCACAGAAGACTTTGTAAGAGGAAATATCTGCTCAAGAATCCCTGCACCTGTTGCTGCTGTTGCACGAGGTCCATAGGGAGAAGAAACAAATGCCAAAATGCCAAGAGAATTTAGTTTGCGAGCTCAAGGGGCCGGGGGCTGGAATGGATGCAGAAAGGAGTCTTGAAGGCTGCCGACGCCGGTAGTATCGTCAACGTCGGCCGAAGAGTCGCTGATGTCAGCAGTGGCAGAATGGGGGCAGAGACTAAAAATAGCCTCTGCCTGTTCTTGCACGCCGCCGGGTGAGGGATTGTGGCAAGAACGGTCATGAGGATGCTTAAATGGGTGTGGGAGGAAGAGAATGAGAAGATTTGGCATAATAAAGGCTAGGAGGAAGGTGGAGGGATCCAAGGGAGGATCCAAGGTGACAAGGGTGAGGTGGAAAGGGGGCCACTTAATTGAAATATTTAAGTTATTTTAATCAAATGAGTGGAGGGGACTAAGGCCAAGGGTTAGGATATGGGTTTGAGGTGGACAAGGGGGGAGAACCAAGGTGCAGACACATTTGTGGTGTCTACACATTGATTGAGATAAATGTTCATTTTCAAGTTTAATTTCTCTATTTAAGTAAGATTAAAAATAAATTCTCATCTAATAATAAATATTTTGAGGCTAATTAGGAAGGGAATGGCTCTACCAAGTTTGATTTGAACCATGACATTTAGTGTTCTCAACAAGAACTTATTCCCACTTTTCCATGGTCTCTTAATATAATTATAAGTATGAAAATCCTAATGAGAAATTTGTTTGAAACTTATAAGGTTTTGAAAATAATCTAACTCAGTATTTTGAAGAGGGATGGGTTGGTAAAAATAAAACTAATATAGAATGGAGGAGGGCACATGAAGCTAAAAATACTAGATTTATTGCCCTTCATAAACCACTAGCTTCTCTTCTACACTTGAAATTAGGCCACCTATATCTAGAATATTAATAGTGAGTCTTTAACTATTTTCCCTCACAATATATACCCACTCTCTCTACTTGTTTTAATGAGTCTCTCACATTCATAATGATATGACTAGAGACTACATAACCACACCCCCTTTTTATATCAATCCTAACCATATAGTTATCATAACCTAAGAGAGATTTCTTAAGGATTGATATGGTCTAATTTAGAACATGGATATGTTTACCAAAAGCATCATGATCATGACACAACTAATTAGGATGATATACAGGAAGTTGAGGAAGTAGACTTGGGTGGGAAGTCACATATAGGACTTATAACTAGGTTGAGGAGGTTAAATGTAAGATTGGAAAGGGTCAACATATTTTTGGTGATAAGGAACACATGGCTAGTATGGATTATGATATGGCTTATAAGGCTCATTTTAGGGTTGATAAAGAGGTATAATAGTTGGCAATTTGGACTCCCAAGGCCAAATTCCTACCCCTATAACTAAAAACTTTTCTATGACAACCATCTAAACTACTCATGGTGATCTCCTACATGGTCATGTCCTTAGTGATCTTATTTTGAGATTTGGTAGCACTATTAGAAGTGACATTATGTGTTCTAGAGCCTAATTATGAATCTAATGTGTCATGGCTTCCTTGAGTTCTCAGGTGATGTACTAGATCATCATGATGGTCTTTGAGTGATAAAGTCAGTGTCAATATGTCTTATAAGGTCCAATGAGTGGTCTTGACCTTGTTTGATTAAATTGAGGATCTTTTGATAGATATAAGGTAACTTAATATGTTTGAGGTTATTCATTTTCATGGTATATGAGACTTTTTCAAGCCATTCCTTGTGATATAATATTTATAATAAATATGAAGGTTGTCTGAACTTTACTCCTATCATGATATGAAGGTTTATTGCTATGTTTAATGCCATTATCCATGGCTTATACATTCAATAATTTTAAAACCTTCATCACCCCCTTAAGCCATTAATCACCTCATATAATCTTATTTACATTAAAAACTAGGAGAAGGGGAAAGAGTTCTCATTAAATTACATTATAAAGGTATTGAAAATGACCTAATTTAATCATATTGTCACTTAATATGCATTTAATATCCTTAAAGGTCCATTTTTAAACTCATATTCACTCTCCACTAACCAAATGGGCCCCAAACATGGTAAAAAAATAACCATTCATCTCTTCATAATGTACTATTCAATTTTAAAGGCCAGTTAACTCATGTTTCCTCTCTCTTCATCTTTTAATGGTGATTCAAAGCTTAAAACATGGAGGAAAAAGTGTAAAAGGAGAGTTTTAAACTTTTTTGTAGGTTGTATAGACTAGTATAGCTAATTTAATTTAAGGGATTTTAGGAGATTGTAGGTGGTTCATGGAAGGTATTATAGTGGATGTTTTGATCAAAAGGAATCAATGCAATCTCAAAACTAATCTTCTTACTGTATTGAGCTCCTTCGTAGCTTGGTAGAGACTTCCAAGTTTATTGATGGTATGGACATGAGAGAGAAAATTTAGGTCTAAAATTTTTGGAAAAGGAGGGGACTTTAGATAACTTCTATCTTTGGGAATTTGTTCTCAATTTAACTCTCTCTACTTTATGAACAATCACTATCAAGGTAGGGCACCCATAATGTCTTCTTTACTCAGGTTGGCTACAACTTTTCCATGGTTCTCCTTTTATGATCATGGTTTATAAGAAATGGAAGATATGATATCTTTTCATGATTATACACCACCTTCCCACACCATTCTCCAATGTCATCTTGCATGGGTGGGGCTGTGGAAGTAAGCAAATCTCTTGGTTTGATCCATTTATAGAATATAAATAGAGTCCTCATGCTACAGAGCTTCTAATGCATATAATGGAATGTTTTATGATGTTTTAGGTCTGATGTTAGGTACCTTTCAATGTTTATATATTTATGAAACTCAACCAAGTCACTATATGGTAAATTGATCCTTCAAATCTTACCTTGAGGAGTTTACCATGTGCATAGTGTCTCATTCCTTGCAAGTGTAAAAAATGAGTTTTAAGGAAACATTAATATTTTTTTAGAATACATAAATGTGATTAATGGTAAATCACTCTTTATACTAATACCCAACTCCATATTAATCACTTCCCTAAAATCAAGCCTATCTTCATCCTCAGCCTTTAGGGGACTACCCTTCATAAGACACCTATAGGCCTTGTGCAAGCTAAGGAAGGTAATTTAGATGTTAAAATGGATAATAAATGGTTGAGAGACCTCAATGATGTCATGAAACTATGATTAAGAATATAATTATGAATCATGGGTCAAGTTTCCATAAGAGAGTAGACTCAGTCAAGTTTCCATGAAAGCAAGACTATAAATGTAGGGTTGAAAGGATAATAAAGGAATGAGAGGGTTTTAAGAATATTTAAGGAGTTATAAATAAAAATAGAGAGGTATAAATTGACTCAATTCATCTGAGGAAGCACTAACATAGTCTATCCCTCAAAATGCTCATACTCATAGTCCTATAGGTAGAGCGAGGGTTAAGGAATTGAACCCTATAAAAAGAATTAAGATCAAAGATAAAATTAGATCACATAGATTTTTTCCTCAAATAAAATTCAATGTCACATTGATAAGGTTGATATTCAAGGGTTAGAAATAAATTTATGATTTATATAAGCCTATTAGACATAATAGGCTGAGAACAAGCATTGCAGATTACTTAAGGGTGTAAATAGAATTAGAGGTTATTTAAAGTTAGAAGCATCTAAGAGAGATATTTCTAAAGGTATATAAATATTCCAATTAAGTATATTCCTAATTTAGTTAAAGAACCTTATGGCATAACAAGGGTAAAAGGGCCTAAAACTAATGCACATAGGCCCATATAGACAGTCCTAAGAAAACAAGGTAACTTTGTGAGAGGTGTGGCCTTAGGATTCAAAGTGTCTATACCAATATAAGAAAAAAATTTCATTGTGTTTCCATATGACTAGTGCTTCAAGATTCTAAGGATCGGTTGTCTCCATCAATAGCTCAAACAAATCTAGTTTTAACACACATGCAAAATCATGTATGAATGCAATAATAAAAATAATACCACATAAGAGAGTGAAATTTAAAAATGGAGATAAGTGTCCTAAGTTTTTTATTAAATTAATTCAATAAATATTTAATGGTTTATCCATTTAAAATAGAATGGTTTACACATAACCTAGCCAAACTTACATAGGCCTAAACATGTAGTTTTGGGATGTATGCATGATTTGTGGATATTAAGGGATTGAGAACACCTAATTATAGAATTAATATGGTATTCCAAAAATTCCCAAGTGGTAAGATACTTATAATAGTAGGTATAACTTAGTGGCTTATCAAGTCATTTTGACTAAAACTATTATGGATAAGACTATGGTTAAATTGGGGTCACTTACATGTTGTCATGACTAATTAGAGTTGAAAATAGCATTAAATAAATTATGAGGTATATCACATGATTATACAATGATTTAGAGTCTCATCCATACAACTTGAGCACTAAAATCAAGTCTAAGGGTTACATAGGTCTGACTGTGTATAAACCCTAGTCCAAAAATAAGAATACATGAGGGATAGAAAAGGGAAGCACATGAACCAAATAAGTTTATATATAATGAAATAGTGTTATATGAGAGTTTAAATTACATCATAATATCATTAAATATAAGTATATCCTATTCATAATTCCCTATTATTGTTAAACTTAGACTAGCACTATCATCTATAGGTAGACATTAAATAATGAGGGAAGAATAATGAACACATAGTTGAATTTTGATCATCTAAGGTTAATTTAATAAGGTTTAAAACAAGTTATAAAGGAGTTATTATAATGTTTTTACATCATAAAACACCTATAAGTCATTCAGACCCTCAAAAATCAATCAAGGCCAAGAAGATGAGGATAGGATGTGTATGCTTTATGATGGCTTAATTACATCTCATTAATTGTGTAAATACTATAAATATGAGGTATTTGACCAAATATGGTTATATCCATGATTTAATATAGGTTTAAAAATTCAACCACATCTTCCACCACTCCAGCTCAACACGTAAGGGGTCTTTGAAGACCATCAATGCATGGAGAGTCATTTCAGGGTGTTGTTATGACTATGGTAACTATTTTATAACTAAAGTAATGAGTATAATATGGTCATTGATGAAATTTTTCTCTCACTTCCATTCCACTCTCCCTCTCATTATCTCCTTATTCTTTTATATATTTAAGCCTTAAATCGTTGATTTGTATCCCTCATCTGGGTATGAGGAGACTCTACATATATTGGCACTTTGTAACCTCTTAAGATAATGAAAATGAATATTTTAAAACTATTTCATACATTTTTAGTGTATTATATTAGTTTTATTTTCACATGTGGTAGTTTTTCTCCCTTAGTAGGTCCTAATCTCATGTAGTTACTAGTATATGATCTTATACAAGTCACATATAGTGTTTGAATTTTAAGTGTTTGATCTTGGAGTGGAGATTTGATTGGTTAGTGCCATAATATAGGCCTTCTATAGTTAACCTCATGTTTTGACCATTTATTAAAACCTTTATGTGAAACCTTTATGTGAAACACTATTACAAATGAGTCTTTGGATTTAGAAGATTCAATCACTTATATTGCTTACTAATATTTTTTGAAGTCAAAATTGAGTCAATGAATGATCATATTTGTGCATAACGACCCATTATAATATATTTATTTTATTAAATTTATATCCCTTTTCACCCCAATAGTAATAGGTCTTACTAAAATAGGCTAAATATATGCACTAGGGGATGTAGCCCCATAATCCAAACATCTAATCTAATGATAAGGTCACCCATAGCCTTTAGGCCATTCTCATGTTAGTCCATGTTTGATGTATAATTGAACACTCTCCTTCATAGGTTGAAACTTGGGTTGCTAATAGTTATGTTATCTTGATGGGTCCATATTCAACCATTTGAATACTCATAGCTTTGTAGTCATCTTGAGTAGCTTCAAGCAGTTGGGAAAATATTTATAGTTATATTTCATACTAGAAGGCATCACAAACTAGCATATCAGGGGTAAGATCAATTCTTGTTCATTGTTTACATTTTTATGCATGTGAGTCATCGTGAGTTATTTCTTTTTATGGGGAAAACTTCTTTAATTCACCTCATCATTAGCATTCTTATGACACACATCAACTCCATTATGACCCATATCAACCTTATGCTAAGCCTTATCAACCCTATAATGAGCTTCATTAATTCCAATATTATCAACCTCATTGGGAATCTCCTTCACCTCCTTAAAAACCTTATTATATTATTAAACAATCATGGAAGCATCATGATGTTCTGTATAGTTAGCCTAAACCAAGAGAGGATGATACGAGCTTAGAGATTGAGAAGATAAAATAAGAAAGAAGTAGATTAAAGGAATTTGTTAGGTAGTATAAGGAAGTTTAATATAAATCAATTCTCCATCATCAAAACACCCCTACAAACCAAGAGACACTAGTCAAGGTGACCACTCCATCTCCTTTTCTTAGTTCATAATTGCTTGTTTGATGATAGGGAAAGAAATTTAGTTATCCTAAAACTAGTGGATGATAGTTTGAATTAGGTGTATGATCCTAATTAAAACTTTGAATTAAAATGGAATGGGTCAAATAAATGGATATTTGGCCTTATCAAAAACTTACAACTTACCCTTAATGCTTACCCGAATCTTTCAATTACACAAGACATCATTATTGTAGACTTGTCACCTCATTTTTTTAATGTTTTTCTAGTAAATTTATGGCCAATATTAGGGGATGATTGTCCTTTGACTTATGTTATATGATATATAATCTTGGGTATGGTGTATGGGTAAAAATTAGGTTTAAATCACTCTCCAAGTTTCATATTCAACCTTACACACCAAACACCTCAATTGTAAATTGCCCTCATATTCATAATCCTAATCAACATATATGTGTTCTAGATCATATTCAAGATCCACCCATGCCTTCTCAAGAACATATAATAAATTTATCTTGGAAACCTTCATGGGCTATAAAACTAGACTGTGTTATGTTTGCCCTTGAAAGATAACCTTCTCCTATGCAAATTTAGATTCTAGAAGAGAAGAGATGTATGAAGGTTGGTTCAGGAGATGTAACAAGTTTTATAAATTCCTAATAAATACTCCATGATATAACCACTTATGAGTATTAAATTACATCTCAATTTGATAAGGCAATTAAAGAATTTAAGAAGAGTGTGGTCTTTGAGCTTGATTCTCCTAAAGCTCCAACATGGAAGATCACACTAGTAGTTATCAAAAAAGATAATGAAGTACATTTTCCTCCCACCCTATCCTTTTATGATGAGGAATCAAGTGTATTGAATATAAATTTTAAGCATCCAAGTGCGGGAAATAATCTATCAAGGTTAATTAGTGAAGTGGCAATCCTTCAAGAATTGGATCATGTTACAACTACAACTGGGTTCCAAGATCACTTTGAAGAGGACACCTCAAGTATCTATGAAGAGGAAATCATGATTAGAAACCCCATTCATCTCAATATATTAGACTTTGAGCATGAAGTAAAATCTAACGATAAAGGGCTTCCATAATGGAAAAATGCTAAAGCTGCTGATGATAAAACTCATGTAACTTCTCCTCTAAGAGAAAATCATCAAAATATCCTACATGATCCCATTATTTAATCCAAGATTAGTCCAAGTTAGTTTTATGATCATTATAAATAGTTGTACCATGTGTTTTTGAGTAAGATTGAATAACTAAGTATGATATATTTAAATGGTGGAGAAGGACAATAATTTGAAGTTTTAGATGGAGGTACCACCAATGTTTTAGAGCTTAGACAAATAATTCAAGTTTATAAATACCAAGATAATATGAGATGGAACTTGCATGGGTTGAATATATCCTATTATCCATAGAAGAGGAAGATGACTAAGTTATAGTAGGTCATGAGACTTGTCATGACTCTATGGGAGAGTTGAAGATACTTGATAATCATAGTGTTTTAAAAAATAATAATGGTAAGTAACTCCATGTCTTTTCAATTTACCATGAACATATGGCATTTTGGAAGATTTGGATAACTTATGTTCAATATTAGATAATATACATCTACCATATGAGAATATTGATAAATATATTTTAAAAGACATTATGGCATCTGACTATTCTAAGTCTTATAGTCAAAACCATTAATAACTCATGACCAAGTAAAAAATTAGATTGTTGATGCAAGGAAGGTAAGTTTAGAATGAGTATGATTGGGTTTCAAACTCATATAACCAACCCATGTACCTAAGGTCAGAAAAATAAAGTCTATCTACTTCCCTAAGAGGCCATGAACATGCCAATGCCCTTATATGCAAGTGGGAGTCCTCATACAATGAGTAATTATTTGTTAGACTGAAATCAAGACATGAAAACCAAACCTCATGGTACCATAATAACTAAACAAATATTCCATTTGATCCTAGAGGAAATAATTTGTTCTTAGGTTAGTTGTTTTACTATTTGTTTTCTTATGTTAATAAGTCATCAACACAACTATAGTCTATTTCCTTGTTTTGTTGTCATGTCTTTGTTATTTGATTATTATTTTAGGTGTATCTTTTTAGTTGTCTTCATTGTGTCTATTAGTTTGATTCAACCCTAGAGGTGTTATAGGTGTTAATCACTTTATCAATCCAATAATCATCATCAAGTATTACTACCATGTATGAGTCATCATTGTCATGAAGATGAGTGGGTTCCCTTGACTAGTAGGTTGGTCAACCCCTATGAGTCACCAAAAATGTTTGAAATTTGGCCTCACAAGGCCAAATTCCAACCCTTATAACTAAAGAATTTTCTATGACAACCATCTAAGTCTACTTATAGTGACCTCATGCATGGTTATGTACTTATTGATCCTATTTTGAGCCTTGGTAACACTATTAGAAGTATCATTATATATTTTAGATGTTATTTGTGAATACATTATGTCATGACTACCTTGAATCCTTAGCTAATTTTCTAGATCATCATGATTGTCTTTCAATGATAAAGGAAGTGTCAAGATGCCTTATAAGGTCCAAAGAGTGGTCTTAACCCTATTTGATTAAACTAAGGATCTTTTGATAAAATTATGGTAACACACAAGTTTGAGGTTATTTGTTCTGATGATATATGTGGACACCTAAATCTAGCCACTGATAACCTCCAACTAAGATTTTGACCAATTTCCACCAAAATTCATGATTTGGCCTAAAAACACTAAAAAATATTAAAATATTTGAATATGACATATTCAAGTGCCAATTTTAGCCAAGGTATCACTAAATGAGGAAATGCAATTTATGGGCTAGCAAACTTTGATCAAATCAGTTTGAGTCAAAATGTCAATTTTGTACTTGGGTGCTCTAGATTGCTATTTTCTATCAAATTTATTATATGAGACATGTGCCTTTGTCATTTCATGTTGGTGGCATCCTAAATGGGATAATATATCCAACACATCTGACATCACATTCTAATTCTAATCTAGTCAAGTTTTGGACCAATAACAAGACATTCTAATCAATTTGAGTAATTTGTGCACAAATTTCTTAATCATGTTTAAGAGATAATTAAAAAAAATTAGGGCCTACTTAATAATTCCATGGAAACTTTTTGACTATTTATTTTTAGAAATGAATATTGAATATCTACATCATCAGGTGACATCATTTCTTGAGAAGACATCCCTAGGCAATAAATGCATAAAATATCAAGGTTAACCCCTCACATGCCTCATCAATGCCTCCTATTCCTTTTAAATACCCCTCTATCACAAATATTTATGAGCTTATTTAAGGATTTTTAATTACATAATTGGATTAATCCTTAGCCACACATCTCAATCTTGAGATGGATGGTTCAGGTTGATTCTAGCCATTTTCCAAAATTTATAAATAGAGAGGCCATGAACATAATTTCTAAGCTTAACTTGTGCAAAGTTACCATGACAAATTGATTCCAAAAATCTCTCACATGCCAAAGTTACCATGCCAAATTTATTCCAAAAAGATCTCACATGCCAAAGTTATAATGCTAAATTGATTCCAAAGCTTCATGAAAATTAGTGTTATAATGTCCAAATATTGAGCCAAGCCAAGCCAAAGCCATAAGGTGCCAAGGAGAAGAGGAGATATCCAAACCTCCTTTGATGAAGACTTCATGAGCACAATCCTAGCAAGCCATTACAACAAATCATTTAGAGCATCCAAGCAAGGTGAAGGATTCTTATTTTTTCTTAATTTTTAGTTGTGTTTTTCATTTATTTTTGTTATTAAGATCACCCTAGTAACTAGGCATGAAGGTGATAGTTTTGTGTGCTTTTGATTTGATTTATCAACTAACATAATACTATTCTCCACTTTATCATCAAATTCCTTGTAAAAAGGACTAGAGATTTTTATAGCTAGCCAATTCCATGGACACCCAATTTTCATGATTTTCTTTTGTATTTTTTGATGTGAAAGTAATTGTTTAATTGATTCCCTTAGAAACATTAGAAATATTGATATTTTAGTCAACCCCACATTGCCATACCCTTGCTAAGATTTAGATTATTATACTTAGAGTATTTTGGTCATTTTTTCTTTGTATGTTTTAAGACTAAAACTTGTTTATTTTTTCATAAAGCCATGTCAAAACCAATCTATCTATATGTCACTCTTTTATCTAAAGAGATATTATGCTGGCCATTTTACACCACACTTATGCCTTAAAATTTTTGTTAAATTTGTTTGTGTGTGTGTCATTTGAGTTGAGAAGGGAAGCCTTATGTTTCCAAAAACATGTCAAAACCATTTTGCCTTTGAGTCTTTTGAAACATAAAATTAACCACATCATTCAAGCATGTGTATGTTGTTACGCTACTCAATTTATTTCAAGACTAGTTTACCTTTTATCAAAAACTATTTGTTTCAAACCATGTCATGTATACAATTTAGACCTTTATCTTGTGGTGTCATGATGTCCAAATTTGTCTAGCTTATTTGGTAAAATCCTAGTTTTTAACATTACGTTTTCAATTAACCTTGTCATTTTTGGATCCAAACATTAATTGATTTCTATTTAGGCCTCAATTCACGGAGTTGATACACAGATCTTTCTTTTGGGTTACATAACTTCAATCAATCAATTACCCAGATTTGAAAAATATTGATGTTTTGTTTGTTAAATGAATATCCTAATCATTGTTTGTGCCTTTATTTGGGAAAACACAACCTTTCTTCAAACACCCTTTTGTCTTATGCTTTATGCCAATGGATCATGTTTATGTTTGATTATGTGTGCTAGGTTTATGTCAAAGTTGTTTCCAAAAAAATTTAGGTTAAATCAAATCAAATCATGCCTTTGTTTCAAGTATAAATTTTTATGTAATTTGGCCAAAAGTCCTAACATAACCTATTTGAGCCTATATTTTGACTCCACTTTTGGGAAAAAGACCTAGTAACTCGATTTTTCCCTTCCTAGTTTAGACCTTGTTTGGAACGCTTTGACCTAGACTTTTGACATGATAATTTTTATTCAAACACTTGAAATTTTGTGTGTATGACATTTTAAGTTAGAAATTTGATGTTATAATATTTTATGCTAAGTCTTAGCACAAATCATTTTGGATATATAGCTCCACTTTTGACCAAGTTTGAACCCTTTGTCCTTTAGACATAGTTTTTCAGAGTTTGTAGAACTCTAAGCTTTTTTGTTTTAGAATATTTCATCATTTATGTGGATATGTATAGCTACACCTATGGTGGATTCATGTATAATACAACTTGTGATGGAATGGCCACACAAAATGGCTTTTATGGATTTAGTCAAGACCCTACTAATGATAATATGGTATGTGACATATATTTTTATCCATCTCATAATAATCATCCATGGGAAAAAAATCATGAAACAAATTACAATCCAACTCAAGACTTTGATTGGTATGAAGAGGCTTGTGAGGATAAATTTGAATATACAACTATAGCTAACGTTGTTTGAGATACATATCCATACCCTCTTTATGATAATTAGTACATGAAACACCATCAAAAACCAACTAATGATCCAACTCAAGATTGGGATGATATGGTTTATGAAGAAGACTTATATGTTTTGGCTTGTGTGAGATACCAAGTTTAATAATGCCCTAAACATATCCTTCTAGGACCTAGTCCTTTGGCTTGTGCAAGCAACCAAGCTCCACAATGCCCCTTCATCATACCAAGACCTAGTCCTTTAACTTGTGCAAGCAATCAAGCTCCACACCACCCTATTGTTACCATTTCAGGAATTCATCCTTTGGCTCATATTATTAATCATGTTACCCAACACCCTACCATTATCCAATCATAATTCATTCCTCATCTAGTACCAATCCCATCCAAACCTCAGTCGATCTAATCATTTAAAGACTAGACTATGTTTAAAAAACTAGTATTTTCCATCTCATTGGAAACCAAGGCCAAGAGAACCAAATAATCCAAGATGTTTTTATTGAAATAACTAATTGTGATAAGTCATCTTATTATTAATCACCTATTGATCTTATACCAATTATCAAAGAGTCTCACTCTGACAAGTGTTTATTGGGAACGATAGAATCACACTTTATTGAACTACATCCATGGTGACATAATAGTTAAAGAATAAAAAGGAATCTAATACCACATTCATGTAGTAGAACACTCTCTTAGTGAAACTTTTTAGAAGGTGCTAGGGGATTATCAAATATAGAACTCAACATCTTCTTGTGAAACTTTTTTGTAATCTCTAGAAGATAATCAAAGTAAAAATTCAGCATTCCTTAGTGAAACCATCTTGGAGGGACTATGGGATAATAAAAACAACCTCATTGGTGAGAACCTCTTTGAGGTGCCAATAGCTGAGCATAGAATTTCTTTAATGCTTGATGAAGATAATATCAAAGATCAAATCAAAATAACTTCCAATCTATAGCCTAATCAGATGGTAGCTACTCTTAGGACCAAACAATAGAAAAATATGATGGTCATATCAAGAGAACAATTCTTTAGCCTTGCTACATCTAAAGTTATGTAAAATTTGGCATATAAAACATTACATGTGATTAAAATTCCCATTATTCATTTGTTTCCCTACCATTATACATTCCATTATCATCTACCATTCCATTTCAAAATCAAACATACCATCCATTATTTTTCCTTGTTTACCATCCATGGTTTCACTTTCCTTTTTAGATGCTACATCGATACCTTATCTTGATGTTTAAAGGAATCAAAATCAATGACCACTAAAGATCACAAAAACATTCTTGACAATGAAATCTATAACCAGTTCTTGATAAAACAACTATTTAGATGAGGTGTGGGCTAGTAATTAACATGATCAAGTATTATAGTTGTATAATCTATTGATTAAGATGTGCATCTCCCCATAAATAGGAAAAATAGAATCAAAAAACACAACCAAGCTAAAAACATGTACCATACTATTTCACATTGACATGCCATTGCCATTGTTACATATCCTTTTGTCATTATCACATATCCTTCTATTTACCTCATAAATTGGGGGAATCCCTCTTACCATTTTTATCTAACCTATCAAAAACCATCATTATCCTAAAGCAATTCCATTCCATCCTATCATTCCATTCCTATCTATACCAAAGCCTCTTTTTAGTCATCCTACCCAATCTTATTTTGATCTTGGTTCATTTGGTTATTACCACACTTTTTTAAGAAGATTTAATTTAATTTTTAGTAGTCAAAAAAATCCATTTTTACAATAACATTCTATGAAAGTAGTGTAATAGTTTTTCTAGAAAGATATCTTTCATTTTACATCTTGTATAAAGTTTGTTTATGTGAACTTGATTATAACCACCTATGGGCAAATCAGTGTCTCACCAATCTTGCTACTAATTATAACCACCTATGGGAAAATTAGTATCATTTACCTATTCCATTATACCTTAGTTATAAATTATTATGGTAAAACAAGGGACAACACTTATTTATCATGCATTACCACATCACCTTGCCATTACTATTTTTATTTGACTAGCCATTTGTGAAATTTGAGAACTTGTTGGGACCTAGTTTACTTTTCCCCATATTTTATGTCGATGGAATTACTATGACTTGAGGTCATTTTAGGACAATGTGGGTCATGCTAAATTCATGTTGAGGTCACTCCAGTCCCCCTTTCCATACACTCTCACAATTTTGTGAGTAACCTAAGCCACATTCTCTCATCATTTTGTGAGCAAGTATCTTATCATTATCGATTGAGTTAAAATACCTCAAAATTCCAAAAATATTCATAAAATTTCAAAAATATAAAAATATTTGTCTTGTATAGGCCTTGTTAGTTATCCTCAATCTACCCTACTAGGGCAAAGCCATTGTTATGATGCTTTCTTTTGATTTTATTTTTAGGCTTTTTTTTTTATTTATTTATTTAAAGTTGCTTGTTTTTTTATTTTTTTGCTTTCAACACTATTTCCTTGACTCAATATTTATGTCTTAATTAGGTGATTCCTTTTACACATTATTCTTGAGTCCATCCATATTCATATCCTAACATTTTCATCATGGTTTTTATCATTGATGTATTATTTTTAATTGTTTATTAGATCGAGAGTCAATCTTTATGCATATTTTAGGATAGTCTTCATGGTATTCTATTATGATGCCCACAATCACATTCTATAGTAAAAATCATCTTTAAGAAGGTCTATAATCAATAGATCCATAGAAGTTTCTCCTTGGCACCTTGCCAAATCCTCCCATCCCACCCTTGATTAAATCAACCCATTGACCATTATAGTTTTATCATTTTTAGTCAAGATGAACATCTCCTCTTTGATTGGTACAATTAAACATTTTATATTGATCAATTATTATTCTTCTATTCATCTCTTTCATCACTTTTCACCCGCTCATATTTAATCTATATTCTAGGTTATATCCTTGAGCTATGCTTGATAATCATCCCTAACTATGGCATCATTATCTTTAGCCAATCTTGGTCCTATTAATGAATATAATGACCTATGGGAACATCATTATTTTGAATTTTATTCCTGATTATAACCACCTTTAGGCAAATCAACATCTTTTTTAAATCAATGCATGCAATCATTTTATCATTTGGATTAATCTCAACCACAGGTTCATTCCACCTTTCTTCTTGTTTCTTTTTAAGGGACTATCCATCAACAAATTTGATAGCCACTCCCTTGAGGGGGAATCATCATAGGCTTCCCAAACACCATTTGGAACTTTTTTCTTCAACCATAATCTTCTTTTTGGCATACAATCCACTTCTCATTCTTTGAGAATAAATTGCTTCACCTATGGTTTTCAAAATATTCCTAAATAAGAGCAAACTATAGCCACCTAAATGCACAATTTGGCCTAAAAAAACTAAAATGCATTAAAAGCTTTGAATTTTACATATTCAATAACCAATTTTGGCTAGGGTATTACTAAATGGGGCAATGTAATTTATGGGCTAGCCAACTTTGATCAAATCATTTTGAGTCAAAATGTCAATTTTGTACTTGGGTACTCTGGATTGCTCTTTTCTATCAAATTTCTTTTATGGGACATGTGCCTTTGTTATGTCATGTTAGAAGCATCATAAATGTGATAATGGATCTAATGCATTTGACATCACATTCTTATTCTAATCTAGTCATATTTTAGACCAATAAAAAGACATTCTGATCAATTTGAGGAATTTGTGCATAAAGTGCTTAATCATACTTAAGATATAATTAATCTAAATTAGTGCCTAATTAATAATTCCATGGAAACTTGTTGAATATTTATTTTTATAAATGAATATTAAATATCTACATCATCAAGTGAAATCATTTCTTGGGAAGACATCCCTAGGCCATAAATGCATAAAATATCAAGGTTAAATCCTCTCATGCCTCTTAAATGCCCCTCTATCCCAAATATTGATGAGGATATTTATGGATTTTTAATTACATAATTGGATTAATCCTTAGCCACACATCTCAATCTTGAGATGAATGGTTTAAGTTGATTTTAGCCATTTTCCAAAATCTATAAATAGAGAGGCCATGAACATCATTTCTAAGCTTAAATTTTTCAGAGTTACCATGAAAAATTGATTCCAAAAAGATCTCACATGCCAAAGTTATCATGCCAAATTCATTCCAAAAATATCTCACATGCCAAAGTTATAATGCTAAATTGATTCCAAAGATTTATGCAAATTAGTGTTATAATGTTCAAATATTGAGCCAAGCAAAGCCAAAGCCACAAGGTGCCAAGGAGAAGAGGAGATAGACAAGCCTCCTTTGATGAAGACTTCGTAAGCACAAGCCAATCAAGCCAATACAATAAAGCATTTGGATCATCCAAAGAAGGTCAAGGATTCTTGTTTTTTCTTACCTTTTAGTTGTGTTTTTTAATTTTTTTTGTTATTAAGCTCACCCTAGTAACTAGGCATGGAGGTGTTAGTTTAGTGTGATTTTGATTTGATCTATCCACTAACACAATACTGATCTCCCATTTATCATCAAATTCCTAGTTCATAGTATACAGGGTTTTTTCAAGCCATTCCTTGTGATATAATCTTTCTAAATAATATTAAGGGTGTCTAAACCTTGATCTTGTCATAATATAAATATTTATTGATATGTTTAATGTCATTGTCCATGGTTTATTTATTCAATCATTTTCAAACCTTCATCACCCCCCTTAAGCCATTAATCACATCATATAATCCTATTTACATTAATAACCTAGGAGAAAGGGAAATAATTTTGATGAAACTACATTATAAAGGTCTTGAAAAGGTCCTAGTTTAATCATATTGTTACTCAGTATGCATTTTGTATCCTTTAAGGCCCATTTTAAAACTTGTATTCCCTCCCAACTAGCCAAATAAACCCCACACATGGTAAAACCATAATGCTTCAACCCTTCCTACCATACTAATTAGGTTAAAAGGATAGTTAACTCATGTATCTTCTCTCTTCATCCTTCAATGGTGGTTCAAAGAATAAAAAGTTGTGAAAATAGTGGAAAAGGAGAGTTTTAAACTATTTTTTACATGTTGTATGGACTGGTATGATTAGTTTAGTATAAGAAAGGTCAGGATATTATATGTGGGTTTATGAAAGATATTTTAATGGTTTTTTAGGTCAAAAGGATTCAATACAAGTTCAAAATTAATCCTCTTACTCCATTAAGCTCCTTTGTAGCTTGGTAGAGCCCTTTAGGTTTATGGATGGTAAAGACATGAGAGAGAATATGGAGGTCTAAAATTTTAGGCAAAAGAGGGTAAATTAGATATCTTCCATCTTTGATCAATTATTCTTAATTTGACTCTCTCTCCTCTATGAATAATCACTAACATGTTATGGAAACCATAATGTTTTTTTCATCTAGGTAGGCTATCAATTTTCCATGTTTCTCCATTATTGAGCATGGTTATAGAAGAAGATCTTAGAACTTATTAAGATTCTATACCACCTTCCCACACTAGTATCTAAACTCATCTTGCATGTGTAGGGGTGTGGAAGCAAGCAAATATCTTGGTTTCCTCTATTTGTAAAATATAGATAGATTCCTCATACTAAATAGATTATAGTGCATATATAATGGAATGTTTTATGTCTAATTTTAGGCACATTTCAAATTTTATTTAGATGGTAAAATTATCTTTCAAATCTTGCCTTGAGGAGGATGCCATTTACATAGCGTCTCATTCCTTGAAAATTTAAACAATGAGTTTTAAGGAAACATTAATATTTGTTTGAACAAAAATACATGTGATTCATGGTAAATAACTCTTTATACTATTATCCCACTACTAATTACTCAATTCCATAAACTAAATTCTATCCTCATCCTTAGCCTTTGGGGGATTACCCTTCATAAGACACTTATAGGCCTTGTTCAAGCTAAGGAGGGGATGTTTATTGTTAATATTGTGTATATGTTGTTAAGATACCTAAATTAGGTCATTAAATTATGAATAAGAACATAATTATGAATTAGGGGTCAAAATCAAGGTCAACATTTTCCCAACTCTCCATAAGAGAGTAGACTCAGTCAAGTTTCCATGAAAGTAAGACTATAACTACAAGGTTAAAATGATAATAAAGGAATGAGAAGGTATTATGAAGATTTAAGGAGTTAGAAACAATAGTGCAGAGGAAGCAACACACTAAATTCATCCAAGGAAGAATTGACATAGTCTATCCCTCCAAATGCTCATACTCACAGTCCTACATGTAGAGTGAGGGTTAAAGAATTAAACCCTATAGAAATAATGAAGATCAAAGATAAAAGTGGAGAACCTAGATTTTTTCCTCAAATTTAATTAAATGTCACATTTATATTTTTGAGCTTCAAGGGTTAGAAATAACTTTATGTATTACATAAGCCTATTAGACCTAATAGGCCCAAAATAAGCCTATGTAGATCAATTGAGGGTGTATACAGACTTAGAGGTTATCTAAAGTTTGAATAATATGAGAAATATAAGTCATAAGGTAGATAAATTTTCCAAGCAAGGATACTCCTAGGTTGATGAGAGAACCTAATGGACTAACTAGGGTAAAAGGGCCTAAAATTGATGCATATAAGCCTATATAGATAGTCATAAGAAAATAGGGTAACTCAGGGAGAGGTGTGGCCTAAGAAGTGGTTTCAAAGTATTTATTCAAATGGAGTATTACAATTTAGTTATATTTCCATATAACTAGTGATTCAAGGTACCAAGGATGGGTTGTCTCCATCGATAGCTTAAACATATCCAATTTTAACACACATGTAGAATCACGTATGAATGCAAGAATAAAAGAAATCTTGTATAAGAGAGTGAAATGTAAAAATGGATACAATTTTCCTAAGTTATTTATTGAAATAATTAATTCCATAGTGAATTTTTTATCCATTTATTATTTAGGATAAGACCCCAAGTGCTAACAATATGATCACTTTCTCACACAGCCTAGATAGACCTACACAAGCCTGAACATGTAGTTTGGAGATGTATACATGATTTATGTATATTTATGGGCTTACAACACCTGATTATAAATTTAATATGGTATTATAAAATTTACCAAGTGTTAGGATACTTTAAATATTAAGGAGAACCTAATGGCCTATCAGACCATTAGGCCTAAAATTAGTATGGATAAGACTATTCCTAAATTTAGGTCACTCACAAATTTTGGTGCCTGATTGGAGTTTAAAATCCAATGAAATAAATTATGAGGGGCATCATATGATTTAAAAATTATTTATATTATCATCCATATAGTTTTATCACTAAACTCAAGCCTAAAGGTTACATAGGTCTAACTTTGCATAAACTCTAGGGTAAAAATGGGAATACAGAAGGGATAAAATTGGGAAAAACATGACCCAGATAAGATTATATGACTTCAAATTATGTTGAATTAAAATTTAAATTCCATCATCATAGGGTGAAATTTAATGATATCCTATTCAAAAATCCATACTATTGTTAAACTCATATTAGCACTATCATCTACAGATAGACATATGAAGAATGATGGCATAACAATAACACATAGTTGAATTTTGAGCATCTTAGGATAGTTTTAAAATGTTTAAAGTAGGTGATAAATGAGGTATTATTATGGTTTTTCATCCCCAAGCACCTGTATAATACACATACCATCAAAACTTTGTCAAGGCCAATTAAGCCTAAAATCCTGTCTTAGGCCTAGAAATCCCACACTACCATGGAAGTATGCTTAGACCTTCCTAACACATTTTGAAACCACAATAAGGTCTAATAGGATATCTTATATCCTAGATATAATGACTCAAATAGGGTTATAGGCTATCATTATACCTCTCATTTAACTAATTAATGAATTGATGTCATTTTCTACGAGGGCTATTGTCCAAGGCTATATGTAATGAGACCATTGGGTATTTGAGTTTTATAGTTAAATTTTTGGGGGGTTTTAATCTATTTTGTTGTCTAAATCCTAAAAATAGTATATAAGACTCTAATTCTATTTTTCAAAAAATTAAATGTAGAAGTTTGATAATTAAAGATCTCTTATGGCATTCACACCATCAACATCTAAAACATAAACATCTGGAATATGACATTATGATGTCTTCACTTGACTTACCCCACTAGGTAGGATAGTGTGGTATTATATAATATGATTATTTTGTCTACTATCACTTGGACTATTTTTGACAAATTTTGAATATGGAGATAGTTTAACAAACTTTGATTTCTATGAAATTGAAAGACACAATCTTACATAAAGAAAATATGTTTGAATTTGATTAAAACAACATTTTCATGTAATGAAAACACACTTTAATTAAAGGAAAATCACACTTTGTGTTGAAAAGGAAATTCATGCTTCTATTATAAGGAAATTCATAGTTGCATTGAAAAGAAAATCACTCCTGCATTTAAAAGGAAATTATACTTTGAAATAAATGAATTAATAAATAAATTAAATAAATACTTATAAAATATAAATAAAACTACCAATTTGTCCTAATATTTGTAGAGAAGTGGGTGTTTTCTCCTTCCTCAAAATAGGAACAAATTTACTGAGCAATGAAAAGAAATGTTGAAGTTTATTTCATTATCAAAGGAACAGATATGTGAAACTACACTGAAATATTTCTTCTAATTTCTAGTCATAATTGATTCACTAACTCATTTATTAACTTCTTACTAACTATCTAGATTAAGGAGGCATGTATTTAAAATATGTCTCAATAACTATTTACATAATACAAAATATGGTGATCTAAATGGCCAAATCTATTTATTCAAAATATAGAAGATCTAGGAATTATATCCCACGCTTATAGGAAGGTATTGGAACTAAATCAACTAAAAATAGATGAAAAATACCTAACATTGATCCAAAGAGATTATATCCAATTTTACAAAATATAAATATAAATACATATGGATCATTTTAGACAATTACTATGAATAGTAATGTTTAAAAATAACACATTTAAATATAAAATGTCTATTTATATACAATATATATTTTTATAATTGCTATCTTGATCTACAAGATCCATTTGGAAATCTTTAAATCATGCCCGGGCATCTTCAAATCATTCTATACAAGTCTTCAGAACACCTTAAGAGCATCTTCATAGAATCTTTAGAGTGCCTTCAAAGTGTCTTTAGAGCATCTTTGGAGCATCTTAAGAGCCTTAGATCTTTGAATCTCAATGTATTCTTTTCCAATTCATAAAAATTACTACCAAAAAGGGTTTATAAAAATATTTGACGTCTTATAAAAATGATCTCACCATAGGGATGTATTTTTGTGTACAAAATTGTTTTCATTTCATCCAAGTTAGACACAATAACAAGATTAAAACTTAGTAATGTATCACATACAAAAAAAGGATAAATTACATTCATTTCCTACTTAGATAAGACCTTCACTATTAAATTTAATGCAATATATAACTAAAAGGCATCACTTATGCATATTTTTAATTAGATAAAATGAGATATATGGAATGCTCATCATTTTTCACCCACATTTTACACTTTTACAAGTCCTCTTGCAAACCTAGTAGAAGAACTAGTCCTCAATCCAAAAGTCTATATTCTAACCACTGACTAAGATAATAAATATAAAAATGTTTCCCTAGTCATGATGACCTATATGAAATAATCCATAATCTCTTACTACTATGTGTAACCATGCCTAAAATTCAATTTCTACCTGATTGTAACAACTTTGTTAGCAGGACATAGGTCAAAGAAGAATGGAAGGTCTAAATATCTTTCCAATCAATACGTCTAATCCTCCTTCATATAAGAGTTGAGTGATAATATTTTAAATTATTTTATATCTTTTAAGACTCTCCTTGATGGTGGTGAGACTCAAGACTTCTTTGCATTTTAAAGCAACATACAAAGATTCCCACCTGGCTATGCTTACATTAATGGAGTTGGTGGAATATTAGATCATAAAATCTCTAAAAATTACTACATTAGATCTCAATAATTCATGGAATTCATCTTTCATGTACATATGATACATGGGTTAAAAAGCAACAAGAAGCTTCTGAGCCTCTGGAAATTGAGGTCTCACACATAGACCTATGGTGTTCTGTAATTCCAAAAATTTATTGTGTGCTTTTGCCATATTGTGTGATTTCTCATAGTAGAGATAAAATAATTCAATTATGTTTCCCCTATAGATAAGCTAAATATAAATCTATACTAATAACCTGAAAACACGTTAAAAATAGATAATTCACAAATTTCATCCTATCTTTCTATGGTAATCTTGAGAAAGACATACATAAACATATATTCATCTTCATTAATATGAGGAAATCCAAGAGAAATCAACTATATCTACCATTTTTATAAATTTTCATGAAGAAAAAAACATAGATAGAGGAAGGTTGCTTGCAGGATAATAATTTTTTAGAAATTGTACAAATATTCTAAATGGAAGTCTAAGCTTTCTATAGTTGATTTTGAGAGTCTACTTTAATCTTAGCATTTTCTTCCTCTAATCTCTAAATTTTATGTTGGGAATTATTTTAAACAAAAATATTTTCATGGAGTGTAAAATGGAAGGAAGTAATAACCCTTGTAAGTCCTTCATTTTGTACTACTATTTCTTGAGTTTCCCTTTGCATGGCTTATAAAGAGTCTTGTAACTCAGCAGTCTGAGTGGTGATCTCTTATATATGAGTATTGTGTTGAGTAATTAGTGCATTTTTACTATAAATATACTATCAAAAATTATTAATATGAGTATATTTATCAATAATAGAAATTTGTAAATTAACAATTTTGGTATCCTTATTAAGAAGGAAATTTTGTAAAGTACTCAATTCCTGGGTTACGAAAAACATGTGATTGTGTATTCTAGTCTGATCAAAATTTATATTTTAAGGATTACTTCTTATGCCCTAAATTTAGCAATAGATTCTTCACATCTTATTTCCAAATTGGAATTGGTTGGGTTCTTACCTTGTAGTGTTAAAGAGAGAAAATCTAATTCTACCTATTGCTATTGACTGGTTTCTTCATATCAAGATAGAGCCATGACATGTTACAACTCCTTTTCTTCATGAGAAGGCTATGGGAAAGATTAAACTTATTTTATAAATGAAAATTTACCCTCATCGATGATAGAGGATAAAGGTCTTTATGCTTATTGAGCGATAATTTCTTCTGAAAGGGTTTATTCTTTAACTATAATTTATTATACATGGGGTTCTTTTTTAGCTACTTGTTCAACATATGTAACTTCTATGGGAGAGATTAAGTTTCCAAAAATTTTGGTTTCCTATACATCTCCTTCTTCTTCCTCTTGTAGAATGAGCTAATGACATTGTCAGAGCTTGACTAGAGGATTAGTGTTTTCTAATGAAACTCCCATTCATCTTTTAGATCTTTAGTGTAACATCTTTGATGCTAAGGGGACTAAAGATGGGCCTTGTTCAATTTTTTATATTTTGGGATGAGGAAAAATAAGATATTTTGATTTATTAATATAAATTTTGGAGTATTCATGAAGAAAAGAAGACTAGGATTTATCACCCTTAGGTTTTTGTAGAAAATGATGTTGAAAGATGAGGGTAACCAAACCATAGTGTCTGACAAACCTTGTTCCTTTTTTTAATTTCCAAAAAACATTAATTAATGTGTGGTGAATAAACTATGGAAGGTTTTCCTGGTACTCTATTTTGGTAGATACTTTTATCAAATGAATAAGAACCCTCATAACATCTCCATCGACCATAATAAATTGAACATAAAAAGTAAGATGCTTCATGACCTAGAATGGAATAGTATGTCATGGCTATAAAAGGTTGTATCTCATAATTACTCTAGCCACATCTTATGGGGATTTGGATAATCTAGGATGGATCTCATTTCCATTAATGAACATTTTAATTAAGTCAAAAAAACTTAATTTATCTATGACAACTACACTCTCCTCAAGAATATCACATAATACACTAATCATAGAGGAATATGTTAGAATTTACTCTCCTCTGACAACACAATGGTCCTCATTAATTTTTTTAAATAATTTTTGCACAGTATTTTTTTGAAAACCTTGCAAACATTTTTTAGAAATCCAACCATCCTATTGACTCAGGAATATCTCTAGATGATTTCTCCTATAGCAATGCATCTGATGATTCTATTTCACTTTTATTCTTCCTACCTCCCATATTCAAAGTTGTCACTATTTTCTTGAAAATTTGATTACTCTATGAAAAATGGATCTCAATATTGTGTAGGGTATAGAAGAATTCAATAAATTGGGAATATGATGCAATAATGGATATCAACAACAATGAACAACAAATAAAAATATATCATGAAATTATGATAACAATTATGGTTGAGCAATTTATAGCATGCACGTTTTAATGGGAAAGCACTTTTTTGGTCATTATCAATGATTTACTATAAGGGTTCATAATTGGTATCACTTAAAATAATATATGCAACGATTATCACATCACATCATATCTTTTTGAAAAGGTCCTTTTTAAAATAACTTTACATCAAATATTTGAATGTGGCAATAATTTTGGCTTCATCACATCCATATGAAATTACAAGAACTTATCCATTTGAAAAATATTTGACCACCTAATGATCATACATGCATAATAGGAAACATAAAATAACTAACCTTTTGGGAAATAAATACAATTGTACCTTTGTTATATAGATCCATGCTTATCTTCTAGAGTTCTCATGTGTCTTAAAAGGATAAACAAGTTTGAGAAGATATGTTAGCTGATAGCAAGTCATATTTTATTACATAAGTTTTCTTATAAAAAGGGTCATTTGTTGGTTTTCACCTTTCAGTAATTATATATGTATGTATGTATATGTATGTATGTATGTATGTATGTATGTATGTATGTATATATATATATATATATATATATATATATATATATATATATATATATTCCTCCAATAAAGGAGTGATAAAAACTATCAAATTTTGATTCTCCTTCCTTAAAAAAAATAAAAATAAAAGATCATTTGGCCTTAGTATAAGAACTAAGTTATTTAAAAATGTTAAATTAGTCTTGATTCTACTCAACAAAATCTTCCTTACTGAGAGGTCTTCTATACAACTTAAGCCTATAATGATTAACAAAATGTGTCTTTTGGTCACCATTAATTGGTTGAAGTTAGATAGATCCATTATTGTAAATATTTTTAATCATGTGTTGTCCCAACCATATTGTCATAAGCTTACATTGAAATTCTAGAATTTAAAATTAAATAGAAGTTCTAAATCTCCTTCTTGAAACTGTCTTTCTCTGATGTGAGTATCATGCCACTAATTTTTTTGCTTTTGGATCATGCTAGTTTGAGTGAGTGAATCCATTATTAGATAATCGAACCTATTTAGTTGTATGATTATTTATTTATATGCTTCATCAAGATCAATTACCATATCAGTTTTTATCTTCAATGTTTGTAATTTAAATTTTATTGCTAACAAATGTTTCTTTCCAAATATAATTTTATATGGAGAGAATCATGTAGTTATATTCTATGTTGTATTATATTCCAAAAATACTTTAGGTACTTTGTTTACCTAATATTTTCTACTATTATTCACTATTTTGGCAAAATATTTTCTAGTTCATGGTTGATGACCTACACTTGCCCATTATCTTAGGGATGATATGATGAGAATTTCATGTGATTGATATGATATAGTTTTATGAGAGCCTTTATCATGTTAGCCATGGATTTGGGAATTTTATAAGAAATATAAATATCTAGGACATCCAAATCTTAGCATGATTTTATGGTATAAGGAATCAACAACCATTTCTTCCCTAACAAAGGTGAGTACTTGCACTTAAACCCATTTAGTAACATAACTAGTAAATACTAATACATATTTGTTTCATTGATATGGTGGGTTGATTGGTCCAAAAAAATATAAACCCTATTTTTCATATGGTTCCAAACTTATTTAAGTATAGAGAGGCATTTTAAAGGAAAAAGAAGGCTTACCCATCCTTTGGCAAGGATAACATTGCGATATAAACCTTTTGACAATCTTGTAAAGAAATAAACAATAATAAACTACACAAAATATATTTTGAATGGTCATTTTTGATGAAAAATGTCCTCCTATTAATTCATTATGGCATTCTCTTATGATGTCATAAACTTCAACTTCTCTGACACATCTATGAAGTACATGATCAAGTCCAATTGTAAACAACATTCCTTTAAACCATTTGAAATGACAACTAGGTATTACAAAACATTTTAGTTATTTATAAGTAAAGGAATGAGGAAAATTCCTTGTTTCCAATTAATTTATCATGTCTACAAACCATAGGGAGTATGTAGATATAAAAAAAAATTGTTCATCTAGAAAATAATCCTCCATAGGTTTATCTTCACCTATAGTGACCAATCTAAATAAAAATTTAGTAAAAACATTATACTTAATATGTTTATTTACAATGGTAATGTCAAATTATTGAAACAATAATATCCATATAATTATTTTCCCACCTAATACTATTTTATTCATTAATTACTTAATAGTTGAATGATTTATATAGATGAATACTTTATAACCAGTATTGTAATGCTGAAAATTGTTTATAGCATAGACAAGTTTTTTTATGGTAGTGTAGTTATTCTCTATGGGATTAAGATTCTTTCTGATATAATAAATGGAATACATCTTTCCATCCTCATACACAAACTCTCTAGTTTCAATTCTTTTTAGGCATAATGACTATAGGTAAAACCCACTCACTATCAAATATGGGATAAATAAAAACCAACTTACAATAGTTTTTATATCTTCTTCTTAATAATTTATTTCAAAGTTGGGCTAATCCTCCATTATAGTTGTTTGATTGTTATAACATCTTCATTGTATATGTGATGTGTACAGACAGTAAGATGTATTCATTTCATATCATTTTAATACCAAGAAAAATATTCTATGTGTTTTACTAATACATCAAACACTTTTCTTTCTTGATGGTCAATTAACCAATTATTGATATTCAATATTTCACCAAGTTGGATTACAATCTATTTAATGCCTAGAACAATAGAACTTAACTATTTATATTCACTTATTAAGGCCTTCAACATGTGTGTGGTAATAACATATGAACTATAGCTACGTCATCATAAAAGTTTTCACTTTTGAAAATCATATTGGTTAATAGACAATGAAAATCATGTAAAAATGAATTTACTTGATAACATGTTTAGTGATCTTATGGAATTTTCTTGATTTTCAATAATAGAGGTGGATTCTTTCCATTCATGATTTTTCATCTTCAGATCTAAGCTACTAGTCTTGAGAGCTAAGATACTAGTCTTGAGAGATAAGCTACTAGTCTTCAGAGCTAAATTACTAGTATTCATAGTTAGGCTATCGATCTTTGAAGTTAGGCTTTCAGACATCATATCAAAACTACTAGAGTTCATATAAAAACTATTGGAATTCATATATAGGATTTCTTAATCTAAATCTTATATTATTTGTTCCTCAAACACTTGCACATGTTATTTCATGGTAACCATGGCTAACAAAGACACACTAGTCTAGTTTTGTTTGGGATGATCCACTCATATTTGATCAAATAGACCCATTGAAGGTATAACAAGTGGATATAAAGATATTTGTTTAGAATTAATTCCATTACAAATGGTCATGTTTCTAGATATACAATCAATTTGTGCTACAAATATAGCTAACCAAGGTCTACCAAGAATGATTGGATATCTTACCCTCTTTGGTTTAGGTTGAAGGATCATGAAATCCATAGGATATTCCTAATATTTTATGGTGACTGGTATATTCTCTATGGTTAATTTAGGGGAAGTAGTGGATTAATCTACCATTCATAATATTGTAATGTTATATTAAAGCCTTATGAGAGATAAAGATTATACTATGTTGACAGTCAATACATTGATAATATGACCTAGATCTATAAGGACATTTAGAATGGACTTGTTCCTAATTATAACAATCATCATAGGAATATTAGGATCTCCATATTTAGGAACGTGTATGTTTCCTTTTATTAAATCAACAATTTTTCCAGTTATGTGAATTGTTTTAGGATACTGCTTCGTTTTTATTGGTGTTTTGATGTACATCCTTTAATGATTTGATTCAACTCAAGAATATATATGTAATAGATCTTAGTAGTGGAATTTTTGTCTTCATCTCTTTTAGTCCATGTATCAATTTAGAATCTTCCCTAGGTTTATCTGTCTTAAGTCTCTTAGGAAATTGAATAGTATGGGGATCTTGAATTATGGTTGGTGTGGTTGTGGCTTCTTCTACATTTTATTTAGTTGGTTCTTTGAATATAGGTGGTTTAGGTGTAATTTCATCATTGGGAATATTATTTATGGTAATGGGTGAATCCTCTACTATCTTACCTGATTTGAGTTGAATATTATTACATTCAAGTAAACTACTTGCAATATTACTTTCTTGATCATCTCCATAGAAAAGTGTATTTTGTCTATTCTTAGGATTTTCCACTAGTTGGGCAAGTAACTATGGTTGGTTACATTATTATTCAATTGAAGGTGTCTGAGATTTTGAAGGCATTAAGGACTACTATGAAGGAATCTTTATTTGTGGTTGATATTATTCATTTGAAAATTAAGGTGCTGACTATCATACCCAATGTGTTTTTTGGTTTTGCTACTTTCCCCAGGGTTGTGAAGATTTTTGAGGAATTCCCCATAATTATGGCATATTTTTTTAAGTAACCCATGTTTTTGGTTGTGGTGGTCTTCACATTGGTGGTGTGACTTATCCATCCCATGGTGTCATCCATAGATTGGGATGAGATCTTGGACCAAAATGATTTTGAGGCTAAGAGAAAAGGTTCCTTTATCTTTGGATAAATTTTAATTCCTCAACTATATGTGTTTCTTGTTTTACTTAGTTTCTTATAGTAATAAGGTGTATTTAATTATTGGTATCATGATCTAGATCACAAATACCACATACCTCTATTTTGTCTAAAGGGAAATCTTTTACCACATGTTTGAATCTACATCTAGAACAATATATTGACAACTATTTAGTGTTGGTAGCATTGGATTTTTTTTTAAGGCCATCTAATGTCGATGTCAATTGTACTATAATGTCTATATTTAAATTAGAATCTTCTTCCATTAATTGGCCAACTGTAGTTTATTTTTCTAACCTTGATTTCATTATGCTAGGTATTATCCTAGAGTAGTTAGTACATAATGCCAAAATTTGATGAAAGATTAGATTGTTAGTGCCACCCTTTCCCATTAGGTTTAATTAATCACATGCATCATCATATAAACCTTTAAGAAATACTATTTTGACAACCTCCTTAGTGTGTTGGTAACCAATCCTTTTATAGTTAGATATAAACATATCAAGCTAATCTTCTTATGTTTTATATTCATTTTGTTTGATCTTGAAAAATTATTCCCTCTATTCTTTGACTCTAAAATAATCTTGATATTTATCCATAAATATAATTTCCATTTCATTCTAATTGGTTATGGAATTACCCTCAAGGCCCATGAACCATATCATTGTTCCATCTTTGAGTGTAGATGGGAATAATTTCAACTTTTGATTATCTATGGCACAATCATATATTTGGAAAAGAACCTAAAATTAAAAGAGAAAATAATATAGATCCTCTAAGGATTTACCTCTAAAATTAGGTAAAATGGATGGTGAATTTTTTTTCATAGAAGTTTTGTCATCAAGACCTAAGATGATTAGATAAGAAAATGTTTTATCCTATTGAGGCTATTGATCAAGGTTTTCCACATGTGCATGTTCATCTCCCATATTTTATTCCCAAATTTGGTTATCAATATAATATAAATTATCTTCTTGGGTGTTCAACCCATGGTCTATCTCAATAGGATAATCTTTATTGGTGATCATATTTTATTCCTATAGATCTTATGGGTCAAATCTAACTATTCCAAAAAGGGGATTTTTAGGATCAATTATCTCTATAGGATATTTCATGAATATAAACTATATTAAAGAAAGGAATTAAAAAAAATTATATATGATAAAAAAATAAGTTTGTATACGACTTTCAATTGCCTTTCTTTCTCTTCCTAATATATCTAGCAAGGATTGGATCCTCTCTTCTTGTTGATTTATTTGGGATCCTTTAGAAATAAACCATTCATAATAAACTCTTAGGTGGTTCATAAATCTAAGGAATCATGGATTTTTTTATGTTTTTGAGTTTTATGAATGTTTTTAAAGTTTCCTTGTATAACTATAATGTAAGATTTCACTAACACTTACTAATAGTTGTCCCTAACAAAGGTGCCAAAATGATAGGTTCTTAGTATAGATCTCATTTAAATAATCAATAGATTGGTGTCATTTTATAGTAGATCTAGTTCTCAAGGATATATTCAATGAGACCATTGGGTATTTGAGTTTTACAGTTCACTATCTAGGGGGGTTTACTCTACTATGGTGTCTACATCCTAGAAACAATAAATAAAACTATAATCCTATTTTAAAGAAAAGTAAATCTATAATGTTTTATAGTTGAAGATATAATATGTCATTTACACCATAAACATCCAAAACTTAAAAATATATCATAAGACATTATGATATCCTCACTCGATTTGCCTAGCTAGATAAGATAGTGTGGTATTATAGGATATGAGGATGTTGTCTATTGTCACTTAGACTACTTCTGATAAATTTTGAATATGAAGATAGGTTAAAAATATTAATTTATATGAAATTTAAAGACACATTCTTTCATAAGGAAAAATTTATTGAATTTAATTCAAACAACCTCTACATGTAATGGAAACACACTTGCATTAAAATAAATTCACACTCTATGTTGACAAGTAAAATCATGCTTGCATTAAAAATGAAATTCACACTTGCATTGAAAATAAAATCATTATTTCATTTAAAATAAATCACCCTTATGTTTAAAATGAATTTGGGATTTATAGAAAATGGATTATACTTAAATTAAATAAATACTTTTAAACTATAATTAAAAATACCAATTTGTCCTGATCTTTAGAGAGAAGAGGTCCCTCGGTCCTTCCTTAAAATAGGAACATCTTTACTCAGTAATGAAAATGAAAGCTGAAATTTATTTCATTATCAAAGGAACAAATATGAAAAACTACACTAAAATGTTTCTTCTTATTTATAGTTATAGTTTATTGACTAATTCATTGATTAACTACTTACCATCTATCTAGAATAAGAAGGAGACATGTATTTAAAGCATTCCTCAATAACTATTCATAGACTACAAAATATGGAAATCTAAATGACTAAATGTAATTATTCAAAATATAAAAGATATAGGAATCAAATCCCATGCTTTTATGAAGATTTTGGAACTGACTCGTCTAATAATAGATGGAAACTAACTAGAATAGATCCAAATAGATTATATCTGGTTTTAAAAAAATAAAAATAAAAATATATCTAGATCATTTTAGACCATTTATATGAATAATAATGTTTAAAAATAAGATATCTAAATATGGAAAGTTTATTTATATAAAATAAATATTTTTAGAATTGCTATCTTGATCTATAGGATACATCTAGACATCTTTAAAGCATTCTTGGGCATCTTTAGAGTATTATGTACAAGTCTTCAGAGCATCTTTAGAGTGCCTTTAGTGCACCTTCACAGCTGTAGAGCTTTGGAGATCGATGCATTCTTAACTAAATCCTCAAAATTATTTCCAAAAATGTTTGATGTCTTCTTAAAATGATTCCTCCATAGGGATGTATTTCTTTACAAAAAATTGTGCTCATTTCATCTAAGTTAGACACAATAACAAGATAAAGAATAAAAAATGTATCACATACAAACAAAGGATAAATTATATTCATTTAATACTTAGATAAAACCTTAACTATTAAATTCAATATAATATATAACTAAAAGGTGGCACTTATGGACAATTTGTATTATCTATAATGAGCTACAAGAAATGCTCATTATTGATGTGGGCTTCATGCACACCAATCTTGTAATGAGGTAGCCTCTAAAATTTTAAGATCTCAATGGATGTGAACTCCACTCTAGGGCACAATTTTTAGGTATGTGGTTTTTAACAACTAGGTGATGTAATAATAGGTAGGGCATATTGGTTGTTAACAAGGATTTGTGAACAAAGGGGTGGTCTCTAAAAAGAAGTAAAACATAGATGAGTTGGTTGTTTGATGGTTACTAATCTAGAGTGGGTAGGTCTAAAAATAAACTCAAAAATGAGGGAAGGGTAGAGTAGAAAATAAGGATATGTGACTTCAAGAATCACCCTTTTGACTAGCTTCTAAGTGGACAAGTGATTTCAAAACTTATGCCTATTACTAGAAGATATTATAAACCCACAATCAAACATGGTCAAGCAGTCTAGGATAATCTTGATATAGGAAACTCACCATCCTCAATCAAAGGTTTCTGTGTTTAGATCATCTATTGCACACTCTTTATTAGAAGATTATGACTCAGGCTCATTGAGGTATCTGAGATAATTTTTACACATACATATAAAACTATATCAAATGGAAACACCTCTATAAACTTAAGAATATGAATAAATAAAATTAATTTCCAATAATTAATGTAACTTAGTAATCATTAAATATCTATTACACATCTAAGACTAACATATTAATCATAACAAGAAAGAACACCTTCGCAACTTTTTCACACTAAGAGTTATTCAATCATACAATTAGAATAAATAAACCTAATTACAAAAAGCTTAGATATAAAATACACAAACACATGAGTTTAAAATAAAAATTATTTTTTCTCTTATATATTGAAGATATTCTAAATTTTTAAAACTATAGGTTACATATGTTTAAATAGACTTATGGAAGGGGTTGCCTCATCCTAAAAGTACATGAAAAAAAATATTACATGGTGTAGTTGAAAATTCAATTCTAACTGTAGTCAAAATTATATATAAAGTTTATCTTATAGTTATTAATAGTTCAAGTTAGCCTTTACAAAATCATACAATGTGTGCATGTTTACAAAATGAACAAGCAACTTTTACAATATATTCAAACCATAAAAAAACTATAAATATGAAACATACACTACTATAGAATGTACATGCAAAAACCTTTATCCTTTATAGTTATGTCAATGTTTTCATGGATGTAATGACTTTAGTTAGAGTTTTAATTTTGGCTATCAACATACAATTAGAACTGGTAGCTTGAGCTAATTCTTCTTTGCCTCTATCTTGAGCCAGCATTTATGTGATACATCATGCTTATACCTAATTATATCTAAATTCAAAAGAGAGGGTATATTCACCCTACTAACTTGTCCTAGTATCTTTTCATGCTATGATTTCATCTTCTCTAAGTTTATTTCAAAGATTTTAACTTTAATCAACTTTTTCCTATCAAAAATTAACTTAGATTCAATGTCTTCTAATGACAATCCTTGTAAAATTTGCTTGAAATTATCTTAAGCCTCTTTAATAAACTGATAAAATTTAATCTTGCTTATTAACTTTCCTATATCATCCTTTACTTTTGAAATTTTCAAATCATTCAAAATTTGCAGGATGAGGGTCTCATGCTCTTGATTTTTGTGGACCAAATCCTCAACATATGTTACCCATTCCCTAGCCTCTTGTGTCTTTATGAACACCATATTAAGTGCATTGGACACCTATAAAGGTAACATTAGGGCTAGGTGGATAAAGGCCCTATTAATTATGTAAATAATTAACAACTTCAATTTATTCTTGTCTGACTTTAAAGAATTAAATAATTGGTGAGTAGTGAGAATTATTTGGCTTTATCGGCTAAGTATAGAGGGATTTTGTTTAGTTGGGTTTTATATTGAGACCAATCCTAAAAAATATCCAAAAAAATATTTTAAACACAAATCCCAAATAAAAATCCCAAAGACCAAAATATATTGGATAAAATGTCTGAAAAAAATACCTGATACAAAAAACCCAAAGACCAAAAATCCTAATGATGATTGTTTTGGATAATTTATTCGATACAAAAACCCAAAGACCAAATTTGTTCAGAAATTTTTTTTGAAAAAGTTTGAAGAATAAATTTTTGATAAAAGACAAGTCATTTAGAATAATTATTAGGACAAAATACCCAACACAAAAACTTTAAACAAAAAACCTGAAATAAAAAGTCTGAAGAGCAAAAGTCCCAATGAATAAGTACCAAAATAAAAGTTTTGAAGACAAAAGTTTTTGATAATAAGGCCTAAGAAAAATTTACAAAAACCAAATCTTGAATATAATTCCCCAAATAAAGCTAAGTCCCAAAAAACCTACATAGTTCAATTTTTTTCTAAAAAGACATTAATAAGGTTAGTACATAAAATATATAATATTGTGCTTAATTATTCTAAGTGTAATTATTAACATATCAACCTATTTAAATTTGTATAAAAATTTAGAAGCAAGTATCAAAAAATAGGGCTAAAATATTAAAAAAGTGGGTCCCAATTTCTAAATGAAAAAAGGGGGATGTTGGGTACAACAAATGGAGACTTATAGGGGGAATAATTATGAGTATTCAAGAACCCAAAATTTTGATTAGTAATTTTAAATTAACTATGAACTATGCCATATAAAAATATTAGAATTGGAAATATGAAAGAGACTCCTAAGTATATTCACACAAGATGCTTTCCTTCTTATCCATGGATTTGTGTGTGCTAAAAGTCAAGTTCATTTAACCCTTATTGTGATGAGATTTTCAAAGGCTTGATGAAGATTTAAGTTTCATTTTGTTTTCTATTAAATCTCATAAAATCAAGGGAATCTTATGCATTACTCTAATACTAGCCAAGCATCCATATCCCTGATAGAGATACCTTAGGTTTCTTATCCCTTCTTCCTTTATTTTGTTAATCATGACATGTATTACATTGACCTTATTTTATCTTGTGAAAAATTTTATTTTACTTAGATATTATTTGGGATTTATCAATTGCTCTTTTGAACTCATTGTTTCTTTTTCTTATTTTCATTATTTTTTTATTTTATATGGAATGATGAAAGTTGAAACCCCTACAATCTGGTATGGTTATAAAATAAATAATCTACCAGAATGTCTTTCCCATCTATATCTGCACCATTAATTTATCATCTCCATCAAGTATTAATATAGTAAGTGTGCTTGATCCAATGAAATAAGAAAAATTTCTAAATTCATATGAAGTACTTGAGAACAACTTTTGCATATCTAGTAGAAATATTTAATTATGATACAATCTAGAATGATTTATGATTACCTACCTACATCTTGGAGAATCTAAACACATAAATACACCCAATTAATGAATATATCCCAAGTTGTTAATCTATATAAAAATTTCTAGTTATGTTATAAGTCTATTTAATCATAAAATAAGGGGCTTAGTTGGTTGAATTTTATCTTAGGTCAAGCCAAAATGAAACAATTTTCTATTGTCATAGGAAACAACAAAACAACTAATCTATAAAGTAATAAAAATAAACTTAGAAAATAATAAACTATATTAGGAAATCAATAAACTAATATAGAAATCATGAAATATAATAATAGGAAATAAATACACTAACCTAAGCCTACATCTACCATGTTCCTTCATCAATCAAGGGTACCTTTAGATGGTACAACCATTAAGTAATGCTTCAAAAACTATCCATTGACTAGATATATGGGTTCATTGCCCTGTAGGTCCTTTATAAAAAATGCATTATTGCCTAAGATTTGTAAAATTTGATATGAACTAATAAAGTGGGTCAAATTTGTCATGTTTTCCTTTCTTTTCATGGGCCTTAACCCAAAGTAGCATTAGATCTAAGATCCTGAAAGCTTTGATCCTTGTTATTTTTTCAGACCACCTCTTGACTATGTTTTAGTGTTTTTTAAAGCTCTATAAGGCATCAAGCCTTAAATATTCTATTTCTATTATGTCTAGTAGTCTATATTTTGTTTTGTCATTTTGTTCCATGTATTCCTTCATGAATTGATAAGTTGGTAATTTTAGCATGATTAGGAATATTACCCTGCATCTATACACCAACAAATAGGGTAAATATTTTAGGGCCTACTTGTATCTTGTTTAGTTTGACCAAAGGGCATACTTTAATACATTATGTCAGTCCCTTGGCTTATCCATAACTTATTTCTTAATTACATCTATCAAGTTCTTATTCATTGATTTTTTTAGTCCATTTCTCTAGGGGTAATGGTTATAAGATGACCTGATAGTGATTTAGCTATCATGATCCCATTCGATGAATTTTACTAATATGAATGTCCAACCATTTTCATAAATTATAGAAATAGGGGTGCCAAATATAGTTTTGATTTGTTCTTCCAAGAATCAAATCACATATTTTGCTCTAGAATTATTTGTGGCCATGACCTCAATCGATCAAGTACAATATTATGTGGTAGTTAGTACAAACTTATGGTTGATAAAGAATTTAGGTTAATAACACTAATGAAGTTGAAACCCCATTGGGAAAATGACCTTCTTTAAAAAATAGGATACAAAGGCATTGTTTTATGTACACTTGGCACTTGTGGCATGTTCTCACATGAGCATGGCCATCTTTACAAACTATTGTCTAGTAGTATCCCATTCTTAAGATATTATGGGTTGTGGTATTCCCAAATGGATGATCACTACCTATCTTTTGATGCAATTTTTTAAGAATATCTTTATATTATTTTATAGATACACACCTAAGATAGTTTCCTTCATAGTTTATTCTATAGAGAACTCCCTTCTTGATCCTGTAATAAGCAACTTTGAGACTCTGATCTCTCCTTTATTCTCTATTGAGTTTTGGGGAACAAGTACCTATAAGTAGATATTGTATTATGATAGTATAGCATTATCCTTTAGATACCTATTCTTTACATACCTCTTCAATAGTAATATGTGGATCAAGTTAAATCATGATTTGTCAATGCCTTAACCCTAAACTATCTTAGAAGGATTGATTTCTATGTCAATTTATCACAACTTTGCCATCCATTTACCTCTACAGTCTGCTAGTTCATTTTGTGACAAGGTGAGCTTGACAGTAGGATCATGCATGATGGTAATAGTCTTATTCCTCAAGATGTAGTGTCAAAATTTCTTCACCAACAAAGAGAAAATATCTGTTTATCAATCATGGAGTATCTTGGTTTTGTATCTTTTAATTTGGTGCTCATAAATGTAATTGGATGCTCAGTCTCATCATTATTTAATGCTCTAACAATAATAATTATCTGTTATGAAGTAAGTGAATAAAAATAAAAATCCTTTGTAAAATCTAGACTAATTAGTATTAGAGCCTAAGATATTACATATTTAATATTTTTAAAAACTTTTGGGCATCAACTATCCATTCTATTTTATCATCCTATTTGAGCATTGCATTTAGAGGTCTCACAATTTCTATAAATTCTAAACTAAACTTCCTTATACAATTAATCTTCCCAAAGAATGACTTGATCTCCTTGTTGTTTGGGCATGTAATCTTTAAAATTCCCTGAATTCTATCTAGATCAATAATGATTCATTATTTGGTAGTGATATGACCTAAGAACATACCTTTAGTTAAACCAAATATGTTCTTAAATATTGACTTCAAATGGCATATGTGGTCATTCTTAATCTTGGAGAACATAGTAAGATCATCCACATATATGATTATGTACTTACCTTTTAATCCTTTAAATGCATGATATATGGCTCAATGAAAGTTAGATACTACATTTATTAGGCCAAAAGGCATCATTTTATATGCATAAGTACCCCACTTCATAGTAAATTTAATCTTCTTTCTATCCTTTGATTATAAAAATACTTGATTATAGCCTAAAAATCCATCCAAAAAGGACATCATTTCAATGGCACATACTATTTGTATCACCTCATCCAAGGAAGAAAGGGGATAATTATCTTTCTTATAGTTTTTATTCAAATTTTTGAAATCAACACATAACTTGATTTATCCACTCTTCTTTTTGACTGGGAAAAAATTGGACAACCAAATAGAATGTCTAATTGGTAAGACTATCCTTACTCTTAGCAACTTTTTTACTTCCTTTTGAATGAGAGGCTCTAAGATATGATTAAGTGGTCTCTATCTCTATCTGAATGATTGTGTTCTAGTTTCAAAGGAATTGTATGAGTGATGGCTTTAGGTCCATAAAATTTCAAGTCTTCATATATGTAAGTAATCACATCTCTATATATGGTGATTAAATCCTTCACTTGTTGTCTTTATCCTAAGGTACAATTTAGGCCAATGTTAACATAACATAGGCTATGTTCATCTCCTAAATTATCCCTTTTGAAGATAGACACATCGATTTTATGTTGCCTTAGATGTTGATCTTGAGGATACATATCAAATGGTCTTTACCAGGAAACTAATCTAGTTGGGAGATGATTCTCTTTGAGCTAGAGGATACCTTCCTTATCTGACTCTTCTTGGTAGATATGGCTAACTTCCTTATCATCAATGATTTGGGACTCAAATTACATTTAATTGGTTGTAAACTAAATTATCTAATGATCATCATCAAAAACTTGGAAATTTTCTACATTATCATGAATAGAAGGACAAGGTACTCACTCAATAGAGCATATCTTTACCTTAGATTATTGGAGAGGCTCCAAATTAGTAGCAATAGCAATTAGTTAGTCTGTAGCTTTAATTTGATCTCTAAGAACTATTACTATGTTTAAATATTGAAATCTCTCCATTATATCCCATGATCTATGTTTATATCTTTTCAAATAAGATAGTTTACACTAGTATATATTTTTAACATGATTGACTACCAACTCTGACTCACTAAACACTAGAAATTGGCTTACATTGTTCTTGACTGTAAATTGAAATCCTACAGTTAAGGCTTCATATTTATCCCTATTAATAGTGCAAGGGAACTATAACCTATATGCTTCCAATAAATTCTTCTTCTATAGATTAATTAGATGAATTCCTACACCTAATCCTTATCTAGATATGGCGGCATCAAAGTATAAATTTCATAGTTGATTGGAGATTTTAGATTCTAGCTCTTATATTTGATTTTGCATAGTAAAAGTATAAATACCAAGGATAGGAGATTCATACTTTACCTCTTCATTATACACATTATACTCTATGATGTGATATTTCATACTTGGTTCCCTATTGATCTGGATTTGATTTATAATGCCTCTCTATGGTATCTAGATGTGAGATAAGCTTGTAAAGATATATCCATTGAGTGTTTTAGACTAGTCCCTACTCAGCAATAGTCTATAGCCTTTAGCTATAGCTACTACAAGGTATAAATAGTAATCTAGACTCATGATTCAGATTCTAATTCAATATGTACATTACTCAATTATCTAACCACTAGTACCACCATTTTATCCAATTGTGAAACTATTCTCTTTGAAGGGATTGGAGTTATACCAAGTTTTTGACATACAAAGTTAGAAATAATAGTTCCTAAGGCTCTAGAATAAACAAAATAATTATGAATATTCTTACTAAATGCCTTGATAGTAAAGAAAATGGTGGAACTTTTGGCTTACTTTTATAGATGACATTGGTGTCATCAGCCTTTGCTTTATCTATAGATGCTTTTGTCCTTCCCATAGGGGTCTTCCCTGTGATAGATTTCCACAGTATCTCTTTTTATTCAATGATCTGAGCTAATTCATGAAGAGTAATATTTTCTCTGATAATATTCATGTCTTTAATGGTGTTGTATCCTCCTTTTCTCTATTCTTCCTTATTTTGCTATGCCCCTAACTTATCTCATGTATGAGGATAGAAATAGCTGACTTGCAGCTTACATATCCATCTTTGATGCTTTATCACATTTCTCTATGCATTTATTTGGTTAGTAGGTCAGCATATGGAGTAACCATGGCCTAGATAGACTATATATAGGAGGTAGTGGGTAATTGTTTATCATCAAATATTGTGAATTCTACTCTTATTGAAGCTTGTGGAGGTTTCCCCCTCGAAGTGGCTTATCTACTATCATATATTATAATATATTTTAGTAATATTTCGATCTAACTCTACTATTATACTTTATTATTGAAGTAATTTCATTACAAGTGGTATCAGAGCTGTGATTTGGGCAATCTTGTGGGTGAAAACAATTTTTTTTTTAAATTTGGATATATCAAAAAAAATCATATGAATTTCTTTTTAATTTTTTACTGAAGGTGAAAAATAATTAAATTAAGCTTCCATTAAAATTTCAGCTCATTTGGATCTGGTTTACAAAAGTTATCACCATTTTATGTTTTTTCATAAAATTGCTCTATAGTGCGCAATTCAAAGAATTTTTCTGATTTATTTACATTTTTAGAAATCTTATAAAAATTTGGCTACAATAAGTTATTTGTATTTTTTTATTTGAGGCCAAAATAATTCCAAAATCACTTGGTCAAAGTTGGGTCAAAAGTGCCAATAAGGGTTGACATCGTAAAGCCCTTTTATGGCAGGTCCACAAACTTGGGGCTGAGGAAAGGGTGCTAAAACTCTAGGTAAAACTCCTAAAAAGGAAGAGATGGAGATAGAAGGGGGATGTACTAGACCCTTTGTACTAGGGTTTTCTAACATAGATCATAAAGTGAGCCAGCTTGACTATAGTGTGCAAGGCATTAAGAGTGAGTTGCATGGCATACAATCTAATATGAAATCCATACAAGATAGTTTGGGAGATATCATGATGGCTTTAAACATTAATCAGTCAAATAATATAGCTAATGTTATTGCACAACCCCACCAGGGTGGTTCTCCTAACTAGTCTACTTCAAATCTAACTGCATTACCATAGAGGAACTTGTTACCAAAGGTAGATATGCACAGATCCAATCAATTAGATCAACTAATTGGAGAATTTTTTTGATCTACATCAGATCCCAGGTGGACAAAAGGCTACCATGGCATCCTTGTATTTTTAACCTAATTAATTCATTTGGTATTTATGGTTGTGTGCTCAAAAGAAAAAGATGACTCTCAATGTCACTTGGTCAGGTTTTACAAAGGAGTTTCAATTACACTATGGCAATAGTGTGATAGAGAATTACTTCAGCCAACTAGCAAAATTGTAATAGACTAGCTCCGTCAAGGATTATATACATCATTTTTAGAACCTATCCTTATGTGTGGAGACAATGTTTGAGGAGAACTTGAATGACCTATTTTTGGGTGGACTCAAGGACCACATTCAACATGAGATATGTATGTTTAATCCACTTAAGATTTCTAATTCTATTATCATGGCATGTAGAGTTGAGGAAAAATTCATAGCCAACAAGAAGTAGTCATTCACTCACTTCAAAGATTGTAGCATATCAACACCAACATTTCCTCAACCTACCAGATTGACCCCATAGCAAATTGAAGAGAAACGTGCAAAAGGATTATGTTTTAGTTTTGATATCAAGTGGAGCAAAGGGCATAGATGTGCTGAGAAGAAATTATTCTACATTGAGGGATCTAATGATGATGAAGAAGAAGATGATGCCTCTAATGATGATGAGGAAGAGATAGAGGCGGTACCTAAAAATTCCCAACCTACAATCTCTTGTCATGTACTTGCCAATATTAGCACTCCACAAACTCTTAAGGTGGTGGGTTTCCTCAAGAAATAGAAGTTGATCATGTTTATTGATTCAGGGAGCACACATAACTTCATCAACCATAAGTTGGCCTCTCGATTGAACTATTTCATCTACCTAGCACCAGATTTTCAATTCAATATTTTAGATGTAGGAATAATTAATTGTTTAGGCAAATGCCATAGTATTAAGCTTGTTATGGGTGAGTACAATCTTGATTCTCCTATGTTTTTTATTCCCATGGGTAACACAGACATTGTTTTTGGAGTCTAATGGCTCACAACCTTGGGTATCATTGAGATGAACTTCTAGGAACTATTCATGCACTTTCATTCTAAAGGTAGGAAAATTGAACTATGTGGATTACAGGAAAAATCTCCACAATTGGTTAGTTCACATCAAATGACCAAGATACTAAAAAAGGGGGCAGAGGGAATTATTACATTATTATGTTCCATAAAAGTTCAACCCACACAAGCATCTACACATCCTAATCTATAGATGATTCTTGATGACCACCCATCTATTTTTAGGGCCATGATAAAAAGACTACCACCAAAAAGAGAACATGATCATGCCATTCAACTACTTTTAGGGAGTCAACCACCAAATATCAAACTATATAGATATCCATATACACAAAAGAGTGAAATCAAAAAGATGGTCCAGGAGATGCTGGAGGTAGGGGTCATCAAGCATAGCCAAAGTGCATATTCATCACCAGTGGTCATGGTGCGAAAGAAGGATGACACATGGAGGATGTGCCCAGATTATAGGCAACTCAATAAGTACACCATCAAAGATAAGTTTCATATTCTAGTAATTGATGATTTGCTTGATGAGTTGTATGGTGCTAATTATTTCACAAAATTGGATCTTTGATTAGGGTACCATCAAATTAGAATCAAGGATGAAGATGTTCATAAAACTAATTTTAGAACACATGAGGGCCATTATGAGTTTTTGGTAATGCACTTTGGTCTTACAAGTGCACCATCTAATTTTTAGAGCTTGATGAACAATATTTTTAAGCCTTTTTAAAGGAAGTTTGTGTTGGTTTTCTTTGATGACATATTGATTTATAGTCAACCATGGGAAGCACGTCTACAACATGTGAAACAGGTGTTGATAGTTTTGGAGAAGCATCAGCTTTATGTGAAGCCATCCAAATGTGCTTTTGGAGTACAAGAGGTAGAGTACCTAGGTCACATTGTTTCCCATGAAGGTGTCAAAGTTGATCCCTAGAAGATAAAAGCTATGATGGAATGGTCCATGCCAAAAACTCTCAAAAACCTTAGAGGGTTCCTTAGACTAACTAGTTACTATCAAAGATTTGTGAAAGGTTATGGCAGCATAGCGGCTCCACTCACTACATTGCTAAAAAAGGATGCCTTCCCTTGGAATGATGCTGCCACCAAAGCATTTGAGAAACTAAAAATAGCTATGTGCACCACTCCAATTTTGGCTACTCCAAACTTCTCAAAGACATTCATTGTTGAATGTGATGCCTCTAGATTAGGGTTGGGAGTGGTACTAATGTAGGAAGGAAGACCCATTGCATTTGAGAGTCATCAATTCAAAGGCATGAATATACAAAAACTTGTCTATGAGAAAGAAATGATGGCTATTATTCATGAAGTTAAACAATGGAGGCCATATCTAATGGGTAGACACTTTAAGGTGAAAATAGATCATGATAGTCTCAAATACTTTTTAGAGAAAATATTATCATCTCAGGAAAAACAAAAGTGGGTAACCAAAATGTTGGGTTATGATTTTGAAATCATCTATAAGAAGGGTAAAGATAATGTAGTATCAAATGCACTATCTACATGAGATACATCCATAGAAGCATTACTTTGTGTAATGTCCATATTGAAAGTAGATTGGGTGGATCAAGCTAGGTTAGAATGGGAGCAAGACAAGTATACACAGGTTTTGATTCAAAATCTCTAGCAAGGTAATTTAGCCTCTGACAAATTTGAATGGAAAGGTAATGTCCTATGGTATAAGGGTAGGTTATACTTGTGTAAAAATTCACAGCTTAAGCATAAGATTCTTACGAAGTTGCATGCATCTCCAATTGGAAGACACTCAGGGTTCTTGAAAACATATCACAAAATTAAGAAATAATTATTTTGGGAAGGACTCAAGGGAGATGTGAAATTTTTTTTGGCAAAATTATTGATATTCCAATAGAATAAATGTAAGACAGTTAAGCCCCCAGGTCTGTTACAACCATTAGCAATTCCTAGTCAAAGGTGGGAGGGGGTTTCCATGGATTTTATCATAGGGTTAGCTTGTTCTGAAGGTAAGAATGTTATCTTGGTCATTATGGATAGGCTTATAAAATATGGACATTTTTGTGCTCTCTCACACCCATTTTTAGTAAGTATAACTGTTGATGCTGGAAAGTGCACCCAATTGGTAGGAAAATAGATTCCTACCCTCTCCCTGCAACATGGAAACCCCTCTCTCACCTGTGGGATGGCGAAGCAGGAGAGGAGAGTCTCTAGATATGGGCTAGTTCCCTCTGATGTATCTTGTTTGTTTCAGGAAATGCAAAAATATAGATATATAGATATACTAGTGGGGATGAAAAAGGAGAAGAAAAAGCATGAAAACCAACAGCCTACTCTAAAAGAGGTGATACACCAAAAATGAAAGTGACCTTCCCACATCCACACTCAGGACCAAGCAAAACATACATACACTCAGATTTGGTAGAAAAGACCAGGTCTCTAGGATGACAGGGAGGTTCTTATGGAAAGCATAGGAAATAGGGACTCACCAAGGCGCTGAGAAATACACACTGTAAGTGACCTCACCTGTTTTATACCTCCAAAACAGAACTCTACTCCTGGCAGCAGCAGACAGTGGCACTTTGTAGATCACAGGTTTGTTGGTGTTGAACCTGTGAGAGCATCAAGAGACAATGATTGGACATAGATTAACATTTAAGTCATACTCTGCACAATCCATCCAAATAGAGGTAAAAACTATCTTTTATTGATTCAGGTGGAAAATTTGTAGAGCAGTGCTCTTTACAAAATTTGAAGATCCTGATAAATGAACAAGTCCACCCATTTATAGGGAAAGAGTCAAGAGGAGTCAAGTGGTAGCTTGAGTTTCCATTGGGAAGAGAGAAAACACTATAGATGACATCACAAGTCTACCAAGACCATGCTTGTTGCCTTGTTTTGTGTGCTGGTCTTCTCCTCCGATGGCTGGGTGGGCTTTTTCCTATGTTCTGTAGGTGTTTTTTGCCACCTACTGTTGTGGGTGGTGAACTTACCACCTATTGCGTGTACTACATGTGGGACTTCTACCGATGTTAGCTGATAAGCTACTGACTGTGGTAATTTTGTTGACGTTAGCTGATGTAAGCTATCGACCGCAGCAGTTTTGCCGATGTTGACCGATGTTAATGGCCTCTTTTTCTCTACCAGCTGCTTCACATGGTGATTTTGCTGCCCTCTACATGTGTGTAGGCGGTCTCTTTTTACCTGCCAGTGTTGTGGGTGGTGATTTTTCCACCCTCTACATTTTGTCTGCCCTTCTTTTACCTATGTTAAATGCTCCAGTGCTTTTCCTCTCTTCTTGTGTGAGTGTTTAAAGACTCTGCCTTTCACTACTGTGAACGTCAATGAACAAGGCCAATGAACCAATGCTTTGAAATGAAGCTATTGGACCCTAAAGATGGACCTTACAACCCAAAATGATTGGCCTTTCATAGCAAGTGTAGAAGGTGACCAAAATTTTGCCTGAGGAGAAAAATTGGGTCAACAAATTGGTGACTCACAGGGTAAGCATGCCTGTTATGCTTAGAACCCAATTTCCTTACATTACATTGGGTGCAGAGTCAGATGGTGAGTTTGAATAAAGTTCACAATAGTGTTGATAATCCCAAAATCAAATACATAGAATTTACCCCCAAACAAAGGGAAACACACAAGGCTAAAAAACACTACCTGTGCAACTGCACTTAGGGAAAACAGGGAAAAAAACTGAAAGTAAACTATTATATACAGTTAACCAGGAATGTTTGCATCCCTCCTAGATTGAAAGGAAAGTTTCTCAAGTCCCCTTCCTAGCGAGAAGACTTATGGTGGTAGGCAAGTAGCTGAAAGACAATGAGATTTGGTGACTTACTCTTCTTGCCTGTCACCTGAGTTGGCTGGGAACCGAGGGGATTGAAATCAAACATGCCTTCAATATATACGTATTCTAATTATTTTGGGAGGCTTGTTAGATGCTGGTCCTTCAAATTGGTGCCCCTCACCAAGAAAAAAATTGTTGTCGGCTCATCACCGTGAGCTATCTGATCTGCACATTCCTTCTGCAATGCATCATGGTCTAATTTGTTACCTTCTGCCTTGTTGAAAACTTTTTTAGACTCATCCTCTACTTCCTCTTGGCCTTCTTGAAGAAGGGAGAATGTGATGATGTCTAAAAGGGACTCACAAAATGATTGGTCATCCCACAAGGCTTCACTTTCCTGTTTAAAGCTCAGTTATTCAAGGCATTCCTCTTGGAAAATAGACCTCTCCTTTTCCTCTTTGCTGATCAAGTTCTCTAGATTTTCAAAAATATTCTCCTGATCTTCCTCTTTCTCAAGTTCTTCAATGTAGTCATCCTCATCAATACAGCAAGGAAGTTCATTGAACAGAGGAGAAGAGAGCTTACCATGCATTTTTTCCTCCTCGAATTACTAGAACATCCGCATATACGCAAGGCCTGCATCTTCTCCACTATTGATAAGGTCTTCACAAGGAGTATCAATAACGATTTCTTCTTCATTGTTGCTCATAATAGCCTCCTGAAGACTTGTAGATTGGATCTTTTGTTCCTCTCCTACCTCTTGCAAAATAGGTTCTTCTTTGAGAAGGGGTGAAGTGGAGAAAGCAGGTGGAAGAGGGAACAATCCTTGAGCTAGAATCGAATGATTCTCCTCTCTCCACTTAATCAATACTTCATCTATATCAGGCACGGCCTGATAACTCTCTTGGAAATGTGTAGGTTGGGTGTGTTTAGGCATGGAATATGTTGTTTGGTCTAAACTTTCCACCACACATTGGCTGAGGAATTTCTTTTTAGACTCGAACTCTACAATTCTCCTACTTAGATCTTCTTGGAAAAGCTTTTCCTGGAGGTTGCCAGCATCACCATAGGTAGGCACAGCCTCAGCTTCTTCAAGGTTTTGAGAAAAACCCTATTCTTCTTCTTCCTCTTTGCTTCCCCATGATTCCACTATCTTCCCCCAATTCAGGATCTCTGAATTTGAATTCTGCTTCTGTGAATAGGTAGTAACTTCATTTTCCACAAGGACCTGAGGCTCTTCTGCAAGGTCTGAAAAAATTAACTCCCTTTTAAGGAGTAGCTTCATCCTAGCCTCTAAGTTTTTAATTTGTCTGGCTAGGTTTTCCTAGAAGAGTCTTTCTTAGAGGTGGCTAGCATGATCCTCTTCAAAGCTTTGAACTGGAGTCTAGGATTCCTTCCTCCAATCTAGAATCTGCACACTATGTTAGAGGACTTGGGGAGGTTGGGGAATGTGAGGAAAACATTGTTGATGCATTAGAGGAGGGACGTGCTGGCTAGTGGTACTTTTCCCAATGGAAGATTCCTGATTTAAGGAGTTGAAAAGATTGATCTCCATGGGAGGTTGCTCTGATGCCATTTGGTGTTGGAAAGCTAGGCACACGGGATTGGGAGCAGCTATATTTTATGAGTTGGAGTGAGCAAGTGCAATTTGATAAAATAGATTTGGTGCAAAAGAGGGGGTTTTCTTCAGGGTAGGAGGGGGCACACAAGGCTGGCTGCCTTGAAAAGATGGATTTCTCCATTTTGACACCTCTTCCTTCATGGATTGTATGGCCTGTGCTTGCCTAAACAAGCACTCCTCTTTATACATCAGCTCCTACTGATATTTGTACTGGTCTTCTAGCCTGTCGATTTCCATTGTCTGCTTCTCAAATTTTGATGCCACCTCCCTTATAGTTGCAGGGCAACTAAGAGAGCTACTTAAGGGGATTATCTAAATATCTGAAGTCTAATTATGTTCATATGAAGGAAAACAAGATCCATGATTTGGTGCAAAAGAATTATACATATAAGAAATCGATGATTTCTGATGGCACCAGGCTGCTTAACCAGCGAATTTACTCAGAGTCACCAGATGCTGAAGGAAAAAATTCAATCTACTGTAACAAGACCACCATCAATCCTATAACCTTACTGTGTTAAAAAACTAGTCCCATCGGGTGTGCCAAAACTGTTGACGTGCACGGTGTTGTATTGGTGGTTCCTCTACTATAACAGGATCAGCGAGTAACCCTGCAACTTTTTTGATTAAAAACTTGGAGTCCCACCATGCATGCCAAAATTGTTGACACTGGAAAGTGCACCCAGTTGGTAGGAAAATGGATTCCTGCCCTCTCCCAACAACATGGAAACCCCTCTCTCACCTGTGGGATGACGAAGCAGGAGAGGAGAGTCTCTAGATATGGGCTAGTTCCCTCTAATGTATCTTGTTTGTTTCAGGTAGTGCAAAAATATAGATATATAGATATACTGGGGGGGATGAAAAGGGAGAATAAAAAGCTTGAAAACCAAAAACCTACTCTAAAGGAGGTGATACACCAAAAATGAAAGTGACCTTCCCACATCCACACTCAGGACCAAGCAAAACATACATACACTTAGATTTGGCAAAAAAGACCAAGTCTTTGGGATGACAGGGAGGTTCTTATGGAAAGCACAGGAAATAGGGACTCACCAAGGCACTGAGAAATACACACTATAAGTGACCTCACCTATTTTATACCTCTAAAATAGAACTCTACTCCTGGCAGTAGTAGACAGTGGCACTTTGTAGATCACAGGTTTGCTGGTGTTGAACTTGTGAGAGCATCAAGAGACAATGACTAGACACAGATTAACATTCAAGGCATACTCTGTATAATCCATCCAAATAGACGTAAAAACTATCTTTTATTGATTCAGGTGTAAAAATTGCAGAGCAGTGCTCTTTACAATATTCGAAGATCTTGATAAATGAACAAGTCTGCCCATTATAGGGAAAGAGTCAAGAGGAGTCAAGTGGCAGCTTGAGTCTCCATTGGGAAGAGAGAAAACACTGTAGATGACATCAAAAGTCTACCAAGACCATGCTTGTTGCCTCATTTTGCATGCTGGTCTTCTCCTCCAGTGACTGGGTAGGCTTTTTCCTGTGCTTTGTAGGTGTTTTTTGCCACCTGCTATTGTGGGCAGCAAATTTTCTGCCCGATGCATGTACTGCGTGTGGGACTTCTACCAACATCGATCGATAAGCTACTGATCATGGCAGTTTTTCCAATGTTAGCTGCTGACTGTAGTAGTTTTGCCGACATCGGCCGATGTTAATGGCCTCTTTTTCTCTGCCGGCTGCTTCACACGGCAATTTTTCCACCCTCTACATGTGTGTAGGCGGTCTCTTTTTACCCGCCAGTGTTATGGGTGGTGATTTTCCACCCTCTATATTTTGTCTGCCCTTCTTTCGCCTGTGTTAAATGCTCCAGCACTTTTCCTCTCTTCTTGTGTGAGCATTTAAAGACTCTACCTTTCGCTACTGTGAACATCAACGAACGAGGCTGATGAACCAATGCTTTGAAATGAAGCTGTTGGACCCTGAAGATAGACCTTATAACCTGAAATGACTGGCCTTTCATAGCAAGTGCAGAAGGTGACCAAGATTTTGCCTGAGGGGAAAAATTAGGTCAATAATGATAGCGACTATTTTTGTGTAAGTATTTCTAAAATTACATGGAACCCCAAAAATAATTATAAGTGATCGTGATCCTATTTTCACTAGTAATTTTTGGACTGAACTATTTTCCTATTTGGGTACTCAGCTAGCTCATAGCTCATCTTACCACCCCCAATCTGATGGATAAACATAAGTGGTTAAATAATGTTTAGAGGGGTATATTTATTGTCTTGTATCTGATAAACAAGAACATTGGGTTAAATGGCTACCACTTGTAGAATGGTGGTATAACACATCTTTCCATACCTCTTCTAAAATGTCTCCATTTATAGCACTATATGGTTACCATCCACCTTCCATCACTTCTTCATTAAAGGTGCAAACCAAGTTTCAAGATGTGGAGGAGCACATTCAACATCAACAAGAGGTTTTAGCTACTTTGAGAGAGAATTTGGCCTTGGCACAAAATAAGATGAAGCAACAAGTAGATCAACATCGTAGTGAGTTAAATTTTGAGGTGGGTGACTGGGTATTTGTGTGTTTGTAGCCTTACAAGAACATGTCCTCAAAGTAATATAAAAAGGACAAAAAACTTAATCCTAAGTATTATGGCCCTTATCAAGTTCTATAAAAAATTGGAAGTGTGGCTTATAAGCTCAAGTTACCTCATTCATCTTGCATACATCTAGTATTTCATGTTTCTTGTTTGAAGAAGGTCATTGGATAGACAGTTTTAGCCCAGACAAAACTCCCAGAACTAGATGAAGAAGGATGAGTCATTTTCAAACCAGAGAAGATCCTGCAAACATGTACTAAGAGGTTGAGAACTAGAGAGATTAGGGAATATCTGATCAAATGGAATAACCTGAGCAGTGAAGATGCAACTTGGGAAGGTGAATATTTTTTGCAATAACATCTAGAGTTATTCAACATTGAGGACAATGTTGGTTTCAAGGGGAAGGGCATGTTACGCCCCTAACCTATCTCATGTATGAGGATAAGAATAGCTGAATTATGGCTTACTTATCCCTCTTTGATGCTTTATCACATTTATCTATGCATTCATTTGGTTAGTAGGTTAGCCTATGGAGTAACCATGGCCTAGATAGACTACATATAAGAGATAGTGGGTAATTGTTTATCATCATATATTGTGAATTATGCTCTTATTGAAGCTTGTGGAGGTTTCCCCCTTGATGTGGCTTATCTATTCTCATATATTTTGATATATTTCAGTAATATTTTGATCTAACTCTGCTATTATACTTTATTATTAAAGTAATTTCATTACATATTTTGAGGTTGATCATTCCCTTTTGGGGAGGTGAATTATTGTCAACTTTAGGATTGGGTAGAATTATTGTTCTATTTTGAGGAATAAAAGTTATGAAGGGATACATGTTACTTAAATTATAAACACCTTTATATAATTTCTAAAAATCATGGATCTCATTGGTATTATCCTCTGGTATGTTGTCATATTCACTCAAAAAAATGAAACTTGCGAGTCTCCAAAAACATGGCAGTGCTTAAAGAGACAAGGTTCTAATGGGATTCTATTCGATTATGGATCTGATCTTTCCTCACTACTTCTCTTTGGAAAGTTTCAAATTATACACAAAATTTACCACAATCAAGCTCACCATGTTGAGAAGTTTTATGGATTTTACACCAATTCAGTAGAGTTGTCTATGCCATGTTGATCCCTACAAACTTTCTAGGCTTCTCTATGTTGTTTACAGGCTTATTAATTGGTCTATTATACCTTTGTAACCATAAATTCGAATTTCCACTTGGGACATTAACATTTCCAATCTTTCTTTACATGTCAAGGAAGCCATTACTTAGATTTAAAACCATCTTTTGAATATTATATAGCTCTAACTTTATAGATTCAGTGCTCTAAAGTATAGTAACAAAAGATGTAGCCAACTATTGATTATATTAGTAACCATTTCCTTGTGTATGGTTTTTTAAGAAACTATAATTCATTTGTGTTTTATGTGTCACAAGAGGTTGTGTGTATAACTAGTTCTAATTAAATACAAGAATATTCTACTTCACATGTGGAATTAGATTTAATGTTAGGAAGTCATTATTGATGTTAGGTGTTCTGAGCACCTAGGGATTGAGTTACTTGTGAATGTTTATGGCCTCTTCATATTCCAATGCCAAGTTGGTATCAATATTTATTTTTCTTAAGAACACCATAGTAATTGGATCAAGAACATCCTTGTACATATCTAATGCTAATGCTTCTTATGGTTTATAACTTGGGATTAAACCATGTATACATTTTTTAAAATCTTGTGTTAGAAGTGTGAATTATATCATTAGGCTCTCTCTCCATACTAGTGAAATGATCATATATCAAACTATGGCTGGTGACCTATCTAAATTGTGTGAGAAAAGCTACTTAGCATGCATTCCATGAAGTGATGGAATTTTTTGTTAGATTTAGATACCAATCATAAGTAACATCCATTAGTGTAAAAGGGAACAAATTTCATGAAACATCCTCATTAATAACATTCATTAATCTTAAAGTAGCTTTAAAATATTTAATGTGTTCTTCTACTATTCTTTCTCTTAAAGGAGAAAAGGATGATATATATTTTCTAGGATTCCCTGGTAGGTCTTACACATCCTTTGGGAAGACAATAGTAGATCCAACCAACTAAGGTGGTTGAGCCATGGGATGATTAACAAGGGAAGTGCTCTTAAGGTGTCCTAAGTCTATTATGAATCATGATAATTGGTACAACTCTAAATCTCCTATGATTTGATAAGGGTGAGACTAGAAAACTAGCCTGAGAACTAGATTTGGTAACTCTCCTGGGTGACTTTAGTGTTATGTATAAACTAACCTATTTTATTGGATTTATTGAACCTCCTTCTAGCACTAGAAAGAGAATTTTGATGTTGGTTTCATACACACTAATATCATAATGAGGTATCCTCTAACATTTTTGAATCTCAATGGAGGTAAACTCCAATCCATGGAATGAATTGTAGGTATGTGGTATTTAACAACTAGGTGATGGAAAATTAAGTAGCGAACGTAGGTTATTAATAAGGATTTATGGATGGAGGGGTGGTCTCTAAAAGGAATTAAAATATAGATAAGTTGGTGGCTATATGGTTAATAATCTAGTGTGGACAAGTCTAAAAATAAACTCAAAAAGGAGGGAAGGGTAGAGTATAAAAAAAAGGTTATGTGACTTCAAGAATCACCTCTTTGGCTTGTTTCTAATTTGATAAGTGATTTCAAAACCTATATCTTTTGCTAAAATCTATTGTACACCCAAAATCATACATGGTCAAGAAGTCTAGGATAATCTTGATATAGGAAACTCATGGGCCTCAGTCAAAGTATGATATTTTTAGATTAGTTGTTGCACACTCTTAATCAAAAGATTATGGCTTGGGCTTAGTGAGGTATCTAAGATAGTTGTTACATATACACAAAAAACTATATCAAATGAAAATGCCTCTACACAAGTAAGAATATTAAATAATCTACTTAGTTTCCAATAATTAATGTAACTTACTAATCCTTCAATAGCTATTGCACATATAAGACTAGCATATTAATCATATCAAGAAAGAACTCTTTTGTAGATTTTTCACACTGAGAGTTATTTAATCATACAACCAAAATAAATAAACCTAATTACACAAATATTGGAAAGAAAATACACAAACCCATGAGTTGACAATCAATTTTTTTTTGCTCATGTCTATTGAAGATCTTCTTACACTTTAAAAATATGGGTTAGATGTGTTTAAATAGACTTAGGGAAGGAGTCACCTCATCCTCCAAGTACATAAAAAAATATATTACATGGCATAGCTATAACTAAAGTAAAAAAAGTGTATAAATTTTATCTTATAGTTGTTAATAGTTCAAGTTGGCCTTTACAAAATCATGCAACGTGTGCATGTTTATAAAATGAATAGGTAAATTTTACAATATATTTGAACCATAGGAAAAATATAATAATAAAATATACACTGCTATAGATTGTACATACAAAATCCTTGGCCCTTTATGACTAAGTCAATGTTTGCATGGATGGATTGACTTTAGTTGGAGTTATAACTGTGGTTGTTGACGTAGAACTAGAAGTGGTAGCTTGAGTTTTCTTCTTATTTTCCTCTATCTCAAGCTATCATTTATGTGATACATCATTATATTGTCTAATAATATCCAAATTTAAAAGAGAGGGTTTATGCACCTTTCCAACTTGTCCTAGTAGCTTTGTATGCTCTGCTTTATCCATTTAGAAGTTGATTTTGAAGATTTCATCTTAAGTCACCTTTTTCCTAGCAAAGTTTAACTCTAATTTAATGTATTCCAATGGTATTCCTTATAAACATTCCTTGAAATTTTATGAATCCTCTTTAACACGCTGATCAAATTTAATCTTGCTTATTAACTTTCCTATATCATCCTTTATTTTTGACAATTTCAAATCATTCAAAATTTATAGGATGAGGGTCTATATTATTGATATTTAGGGACAAAAGCCCAAGAATTTATTACCCATTCCCTAGCCTCTTCTATCTCAATGACCACCATATTGAGTGCATCACCTCCAGTAGGATTAGGTCTAATGGTGGTTATAGGCCTTATTAGTTGTGTAAATAATTAACAACTTTAATGTATTCTCATCTAAATTCAAAAAATTAAATAATTGGTGAGTAGTGGGAAGTATCTTAATTTATTGACTAAGTATAATAGGCTTTTATTATTAGAGTTTTGTGTTGGGACTGAGTCTATAAAATATCTAAACAAATCTTGAAGAACAAAATTCATCCAATAAAATGTCCAAACAAAATGCTCGATATAAAAAACCTAAAGACCAAATCTCTTAATAAATAGGTTTCGAACAAAAATTTTGAAGACCAAATTTTTAATAAAAAATAAGTAATTCATAATAATTATTCAAACAAAATGCTTGATGCAAAAACTCCAAACAAAAACCCAAAACAAAACATCTATAGAGAAAAAATCCTAATGAATAAGTACTAATGAATAAGTCCCAAAATAAAAGTTTCAAATACCAAAATTATGAGAAGAAGGCCAAAGAAAAATGTTCAAAAACTAAATCTTGAATATAATTTATTTGAATAAAACTATGTTCTAGAAAACCTACATAGTTCAAAAGTCTTCTTAAAAGGAATTAATAAGGTTAGTCCATAAAATATATAATACCATGATTGATTCTTCCAAGTGTAAATATTAAATAATCAATTTGTTTAGAAATTGTATAAACATGTAGAAGAAAGAATCAACAAACAAGGCTAAAATATCAAAAAAGTGGGTCCCCATTTCTAAATAAATAAAATGGGGATGTTGGGTACAACACTCATCATAGGGGAGAGCAATGAAATGCTAAGTTTGTTTTTAGAAGCCTATCTCAAACTTCACAGTCCTAGATAGTCAATTCAAATTATTTGTTTAAGTTCTTATATCTCCCACCATAGAGGGTCTTAGGGAAAATGCTCCTAGGGTATTTTGGGAAGCCTAATGGACTCAAGATCCATAGTAGAGGAAATTGGTTTTAGGGGACTAGGTTTATGAATAATTGCTAAGACTAATGATAGGTCCAAAAAACTTGTAGAGAGATCATAATCCACCATATTTTGATCATAAATCCATAAAATTTTTACATGGGAACCAAAACTTATTATAGGTTTTAGGGGGGTATATGGACTAAACATCCATGACCATAAGTTTGGGATTGGATATCTCATCTTTATGAACCATCATTAAGATGGTAGACCTCCAAAACCCTTATTAAACCCTAAGATAAACCATACCTAAGAAAAGTAAATATTTTTTCACTCAAACACTCATAAATGACCTAATAAACACTTGAAACATCTATATCACTTAGAAGAGATCTTGGTCATGGTATTATGTGGTATAAAAACTATATAAAATTATTAAAAAATAATTTTTTTATAAGGATTTAAGTAGAGAATAGGGTGAAGAGTTGTTTGGAAAGTTGTAAATCATTTGAATTGAAATTTTTACACTTTATCCATCTTATAAAGTAATTATATGTCCAAAACTATGCCTAGAAAGGCCTCTACAACTCTCCTACAAATAGCCACTATCAAGGGTGAAAATATTATAGTTGCTAGTATATGATCTTATACAAGTCACATATAGTGTTAGAATGTTAAGTGGCTTATTTTGGAGTGGAGATTTGATTGGTTAGTGACTTAGTATAGACATTCCATCATTATCCTCATGTTTTGAATACTTAGTGAAACCTTTATGTGAAACATTTTTACATAGGAGTCCTTAGAGTTAAAATATTCAATCACTTGCATTGCTTACTAGTGTTTAAGGAAGTCCAATTTCACTGGATGAATGATCATGTTAGTACATCACCACCCCTTATAATAGATTTATTTTATGTACTTCATATCCCTTTTCACCCCAATAATAATATGTCTTAATAAATTTAACTATATATGTACCAAGGAAATTAGCCCCATAATCTAAAGGTCTGGTCTAATGATAAGGTCACCCATAACTTTTAGGCCATACCATGTTAGTCTAGGTTTCAATTAGAATTAAACACTATCCTTCACAATGTGTAACTTGGGTTGCTAACAATAACATAATAGTTGTATTCATATCCAAACATTAAACATCATGAGGAAAATGAAAAACAAAGTGAAATATCAATAACAAACTATTATTACCCTTGGAGGAAGACCTTATGACCACTTTTAAAATGAAATTTTAATACAAATATGCCATTAGAGTTCTTCAAGCTACCTGAGATCACCAAATGCTACAATATTTTCTCTAATTTCTTGAATATTGAACCCATCAGGCATGCCAAAAAAATTTATCAATCTGGATTACACCCTTTGTGGCAAGGGGTTTTAGGCCTTCCTCATCTAACTAATACAATGGGATCACCTCTAGGTGTGGGTGGCCTAGTTGATGAGGTAAACCTCTAGTTTTGGGGCTATCTCCCTTGGTGAATCAATTATGGATCACTTCATAAAAATAATAACCTGATAATGAAAAGGGATAAAGGGGAAACATGAAATGAAACATATGCTACTAGAGGTGATGGACTAATATGGTGTGTCTAATCTATTTGACCTTTCAATAACACTAATGAATAAGGCAAGGACTAGTAACTAAACCACTCTATCCAAAGGCTTATAAGCATTAGTTTTTAGTATAGAGGTTGTGCTAGATGATTATAACTTGAGGGTTATGAATATAAGATCCAATTAAAGAACATATAAATAAAAATCTACTCTAATCTCAACCACTAGCATCTTCACACACTATGTGACATACATAGAATAATATAATAGTATTTAGGTGAGTGAAGGACCTGAAAAGGTAGATAAACCTACCATTTATGTAAATAAAACAAGAATTAAACACACTAAAATATTAAAGATAAGATGAAAGAGTCCTTACTTAATTCAATAGGTCCTAAGGTACAAATTTGGTTAGAATTTCTTCATACCCAGCCAAGGGATAGATAAATTGGCATTTTATCCTCAATTTATAGAACAATAAAGGGAAAGCAAGGAAGAATGTGGTATGGAATTAGAAGGTAGAGTCCATAATTATCCTCATTCAATCAATAAATAATTACAATAAATGTCATAACTCCTCCCATGTATTGCCTTGACTACATAATGGCCTTCAATGAACCCTTGGGCATATAGTTGTGGTAGATGGCCTATTTTTGACATAGTTGACCCCATGAATACTACATGTACCTTGTAAATAATAATTCACTCCTTGTAATTTAATGGGAGATCATTATAAGAGGTAATTACTTGCTCGTACTTGTCCATTACTCACCTAACTACCACCCTCCATGCCATTCTTAATCTATTCAATGAATTTGTCCTCCTAGATGGTGAGAGATTTTAGATTTTGGAGTTTTTAGGTTATTTATGAGTATGATAATGACTTTAATTGATTTTAATAAGTCTTATTTTTCCTTTAAGAGTCTCATTAGTATGTGAAAATGCTTGTAACACTCCTTTCTTGATACTAGTGAAGGCTATTCATCTACTTTATTTGAAATCTACTCATTAAGCATATTTTAACTACTATGGGAGTTTAATAATGATTTTTTAAGGCCATTTAATCAATTTACAAGCCCAAGAGGCCTTAACATGCACTTAAAAGTTCAAACAAACCTTTGAAACATGAAAATAGTCCTAAAAACTAGTCATTTGAAGCCACTTCTTTGCATATCTACCTCATACATGATAATGTTTAGTGTACATAGGATATTTATGACACTTAAGTGTTTTTAAAATGATTTAACGATGTCTATAGTCCATCTTGAGTTTTTTATGGACCATATTCTCCATTAGGTCAGTGATGAGCATTTAGATAGGGTTTAGAGGCTTAACTGGTCTTAACAATGGTTCACAGAGTTAAGAGGCATAACCCATAAAAAATGGCAATAAAACTTAATATAAAACCCAATAAATTGTTTTAAAATCCCATTCAATCCATTTTAACTACTCCTATAAGTACCAAACAAAACTATGTCATCTTCAAGCTCCAAAATAGTGTAAAGCAACATTTCTAGGGTGGTTGGGTTCATAGTAGTGATTTATAGAGCTAGGGAGGTTAATGAGAGAATAAAATATAGGAGTATTAATTATATATCTGCCTCCACCTTTCCTAATGATCTCAAATCCCCATGAAATATCTTTATATAATTTTGAGTGTAAATAAATGACCAATTTTGACTACCCAATGTAACTGAGAGCTCTAGAGAGGTGTATTTGCTTGAGGAGGTGTGAATGGGTTTAGGTTTTTATTAAAAAACATATTATGGTTGTATGACACAAAAAATAACCAATCCACATGTTTCATCCTCTTTTTTAATCCTTCAAACTCCTTGTATACCTCTCATACTCTTTCTTAGGGTTTGTAAGCTTAATGACTTGTATAGCCCTAATGGTCTAGGTTAGTTTTTACCTTTCTAAACATGAGGTTATTATCATCATAAAATCATTTTTATGTCTTCTCAATTCCTTATATTATGTTTATAATATCCATTATTATGCATGTACATGCCTATTTAGGCCTACTAGGTCTAGTTAGACTATTAAGGCTCTTCATTTTTGTTGCAGAGGGCCAAGACATCTAATATAGACTGAGAGCTTTTATAAAACTAGTTAGAGGCATTTTTTTCAATATTTAACTTCACCCCTATGTAGGGTTATATTGAGGTCAATATACCCCCATTTCTAAAAAATAGGGACCCTTTTTTTAAATTGTGTAAATTTATACCTTAAAATTGAAAATTCACTTAATTAGAGCACCATTATCATGTTTACATATTATTTTCATTTGAAGATCATTCACACCTAATTTGGTTGGCATTTTTGTTAATAATTTATATTGAATATTGTATAATTTTTATAACATTAAATCTTTATGTTTCAGGTTATAACTCCATTAGAGTCCATTTAGAATGGGAAATGTCTAGGTTTCATGAATTTTATGTCAATTTGGCCTTTTAATAGCCTTTGGTCTATTGAAAATCAAATTGAAAGCATCACAAAATCCTCATTAAAATTACCCTATCTCAAGTGATTTTGAATTAAATTCAAATTTGGTGGGAGCTTTTTGTATGGGAATAATGAATTGAACCATAGACTTAACTTAATTTTTATCCTAAGGCTTAGTTGTGTTTTTCAACATGACCAAACCTTAATCTAAAAATATTATGCTTAGTCCCTTTATGTCCTATGGCCCGTTCTATTTTATTATTAGCATGGTCTAGCTAATCACATAGTCCCCTTTCACTATGTTCTAAAATTAGCTCAAGATTGAATATTAAGATTTTAATTCATGTTTATTAACATGAATAAAAACCTTAGTCTTAAGAATTTACCCTAAGTTATCTATTACCCACGTTATAACTTAATTATTTTATTATTCATAGAATCAATAGTTGAATTTTCTTGAGTAATAAAGATCTTAATGTGTGTATAAATTCAATAAGTCAAGATCTTTAATTGATGACACACACTTACCCAGGTGAGATGATCCAATGGTGTAAGATTAAAGTTTAAGATTGAAGCCCTGACCTTAAAATTTAGTTCAAACATCTTCTAATGATCAATAGGATGCATTTGCTCTGTAAAGATTAATCTAACAACACGTATTGAGTTAAGAGTTTAATGGAGACCCAAGATAAGTGAGAAGGTGAAAAGTGTCACAATCTTAGTGAAATAATATTGAACAACCGATGGCATTCGAGCTTGTGAATCAAGATCCAATAAAATGCATTTGCTTAGGTGAAGATGATCAAATGGTGCGTAACAAACATTGAAATGTCAAGAAACTTGAAAACAACCATAGAGATGATAATTAGCACAATCACATGCCATGAATTAAATATCAACCATATTTTAAAGATCAATAGTATGTGGATGAGTGTACATATTCTAATCAATGATATGTGGAGAAGGAGGCATAATTAAATAGGTAAAAATTGATGGAGCATTATTGATCCATATAAATGAGATCAAGGTGGAATTTTCAAAATACAATGGCCACTTTTTAAATATTAATGAAAAAGGTGTCGTAAAACTTCCACATTGATGCAACATTAGAACCACATAAGTATAATATGTCAAGTTGAATATTTTGTAGACACAAGAAATGCAAGGGTATAAGTACATAATCTAATTGGTATATAAATCATGAAGCTCACACAATTTCAAATAGATACCACCATTAAATCACTATAAAAAACTTTAGGAAAGCTTTAAAAAGTAAAAAAAAACCCTAATTTAACCCTGTGCTTGTTATAATCAAGCTAAGGAAGTTAAATTATCACTTGTGTAAGGATAATTCGATCCAAAATTGAACTATAAACTACTAGAAAATAATCTAGAAGATCCTACAACCATGACATCCCAAAAAATTGTTTTAAGGAAATATGTGGAGCTCTATCTAACTTTAGATATAGAATGAAGGGTTTTCTAAGACACAAAAATTGATTCCATAACTCTAAATACAAGGGATAACAATTAGTTGATCTTGTTTTAGACCATTAAGAACTAGTAACCTATCATAAGAGAAGAGGAGAATAACATATCTACAAGGAGAATCTACTACAATGATCAAGGGAATATTATAGTTGAATTTTTTATTAAAAGAACAAGCCATCTTGTCAATCCAAGAAGATAGATTTAGGCATTTTTAGAACACCATGGCTAATTTATTCAATTATTTAAAGTCATTCAAGAGTAGATAGGTTGAAAAACACTGTATTATGGCTATATTATTGGATGAAACCAAAGCCTTGAGTTAGTCCAAGAAGATGGAGGAAATTTACAAGGACCTCAAATATTAGGAAGATAAAATGCTACACATGTTAGAAAGCTTAATCAAAGAGCCCACCTCACTTAGTCCTTTGGGCCTTATCACTAATGAGGAGTTCAAGCATATAACTTCTCAATTCCTACAATAGGTGAGGAACTAAGGTCAAGGGAAGATAGGGGTTGATAATAAAAATATCATGGGCCTACTATTGTCATCTAAGTAGAATATAGGAGATGTTGGGAGCATCAAATAGGCCTTATAAAGAGCTAAAAAAGATCTCAATAACCTGTGAGATCAAGAAATTAACTTTTCATGACACCCATTATTGACCTTAAGCTAATCAATAAGAAACATTATAAATGAAGATCCTCCAAGGAAGTTAGAAGGCTTCAGTAGCACTAGGGTCCCAAAATTAGTTTGATTAGGAATATTCCTTTGTAACTAGCATTGTATGATATTTTAAAAATGAATATTTATTTATAAAGGCATGTACATTTGTGAAACACATTGCCTATAGGTTAGTATATTAGAAAAGGTCATTTGTTCTAAAATGCAATAGAAAGAACATATATCCTAAACACATGTACAAATGTAATTTCACATTACAAGCTAGTATACCTCATGAATGGTATATATAAAGAGGTATTTCCAATTGTAAAAGGGAGAGAGTTTTTGGAGACAAAAACTATTTGTAACTTTTGAGAAAATTAATATAAGCAAGGAGTTACATAAAGTTTTTTCCATTTTTACTTGTGTTAATTTCTATCATGGTTTCTCTCTCAATTATCTAGTCTCATCTTCAAATTTGGATGGTTCTTATGAATTATAAATGTGCACCTTTTAATGCAAATATGATAATTTGTGCTAATGCTAAATTAGTTGAAAGTTCTTAGGTTTACTTTTCTTTTTTTACTCTTCTTGCATGTGGGCTAATGCTATTTGTTTATAGGGGTAAAATTCTTAAAGTAAATCTTGTTCTTATTTGCATATTTTCCATACCTTCTTGAGATGTTTGTTTGATGTGTGATAGGATTTGAGCTTATACTACTTCATGTTGCACATTGGCTAAATGCATATTCAAATGAAACTAGAATTTTGTCATAATATTTGAAACATAGATCAAAAAAACTTCTCTTTTCTTCCCTACTCTTTTTTTTAATCCTTTTTATCAATTTTCTTTAGTTTAGCTTCTTTGTACATATTCATGCTAGTTTAAATTTAGACTTATTTTTTATCCTAATTCATTCAAATTAGCATAGATTTTATTCAATTGCATAAATCTGATTTAGGCTATGGTTTCTCCTAACAACCAAAAATTATAAATTTGTAAAATATTTCATGTGCTTTGCCTCTTTTCCACCAAAGGTAGTAGGATTATCACAACATAAAACTCATGTAGTGGATTCCTTATATCAAAAAATGAGAAGTGTTTCTTAAACACTATATGTTGACCTAGATATACACTTTTAGGCATCAATAATTTAGCACTAGAAGGAGGGCCATTAGATCTTTAAAATTTTGAAATATATTTTCTCATTTTTATGAATTTTTCACAAATATCAATATATTATTTCCATATTTATGTTTCTTTTATCACATTTCTTTAAATATCAATGATCTTTATGGTTTTTGCCCACTCTTTCTACTTATTTAGATACATAAAGATGTTATTTGGAGTTTGATTATTAATTATGGTAAATATATCTTTAAATATGTGAATCAAATTAGATTGAGGTTAGTAATAGCTATTTTGTTCAAAGATTGATATATCCTTTACAAATTTGAGTTTATTTGAATTTAAATGTGTAAAGATCATTCATATTTACATATTTAGACATATCTTTGAGATAATTTAGTTAAATATTTATGTCCTTTGCCTTGATTTATACATATTTGTACAAATTTTTCTTAGTTTACAAGTTTGATCATTATTCTTTGTAAAGATAAGACTTTCACATCATATTTTAAATAGGTTTTAAATCTCTTAAGCTAGAATTGCCAAAAATAAGGACCAGGTCATGTTTAGAGACAAGAGTTCTCCTTATTTCATTAAAAGTTCATAGGAGAGCTAGGTGAGACAAAGTTAAGCATAAACTTTAAATGTTGTAGCCAACTTCACTAGTTATGGCTTGGATAGGTTGTTCTTTAATCAATGTACTAAGTGTGGTATATGACCTTCCTTGTAATCCTAAAAATTATTTTCCATCAATTAGCCCAAATAGTGTTGTCACAATTGAAGAACACATTAAATATTTCAAATTTGGTCTAAGATTGCTAAATGTAATTCATAAATATGTATCATGTAGACTATTTCCATTTACTTTCAAACATGCTACATATGAATGGTTCCTCAATCTTCCAAAAAATATATCACTAGTTGGAATGGTTTTAACAGGATCTTTATTGATCAATTTGGTAAAATCATCACTTGTTGTATTCTTTACCAATAATTCACCATAGTGAAAATAGATTTTAGTAAAATAATTATAACCTTTAATGATAGATTTTTAAAAAAAAAGAACAAAACCATAGCTCCTTCTAGACCTCATTTCTCTTTAGCCTTAGAGATCTATAAGGATGCCTTAGATCCCATGACTTTTATGTTTCTCAAAATATCTACTCAATTCATTAACGCATTAGCCTTAGCATATGTTGAAGTTGTGATCATTAATGACCATATACAACACCATGGCCAAATGGCATACAACATTCCCATTATTAATCCAAAATTACCCATTCTTAATGTTATACCTAATGCTAATTAGAATATGTCTACCCTAAACTAGCTTCCATTTTTTAACCAACTACCTTTAAGTCATGCTCATCCTAGACAAAGCCTTAGATTCTTAAACAATGTTTTAAGCATATCTCATCCACAAGAACAAAGAGCTCTAGTGCCAACCATTAGCACTAGTAATACGCAAGTTCATAGTTCTAAGACTCTAAAGAATGAAAATGAATCTATATTAAATATGGTTCAAAAGCTGAGTACTAAATTTATTCAATTACAAAATCAAGTTGGTAATATTGGGGAAAGTTCCAATAAAAGTTTCTCATATCAAAGGTTCAATAGGCCTAGTAATAGATTTCACATTGTTAATAATAACAATAATGAATTATCAGGTAAGAAAAATAACCTAGAGATTAATATTTATGATGTTGTATTAACTAAATCTTACAGGGTCCAAAATAATTCTAAGCATGGTGTGTTGGAATATATTAATTCTTAATTATTTTGATTTGTTTCAAAAAAATTTAAATACTCATGAAAGTGGATTTAAGAGAGACAATTATATAACTACTTATGGATTTCCCAAGTCATCCAAATCTGTAGATACAACACTATGATGGATACCTTTAACTTCCAATTGAAAGAAGAGAATGCACCTAAGGATACTCATAAGGAGGTGTATTATTTCCTTAAGTATTTGAATAAGACCTATTCTCTGAGGAATAGGGAGCAAAATTAACCCTTGATAACTTCAACTCCACCCAACAACTTTAACAATCCTCCATATTTTGTAGCTGATAAAAACCCTAAGCCTCCAAAGGGAAGTATCTCTAAACATGGTGTTGATTCACCTAGTTATTTTTCTAAGGGTGGGTATAACATAGTTGAGGATATGAATAATGTTAAAGCTAAAATCACACTACATCAGCTGACTCAAATCAATGAGCGGAGAGACTTGTTACTTGAATCTCCATCCAAGAATCTTGGAAAGTCACCCAAGACTGTAAATGTTTATGTTTTTATACATAATAACAAAGTAGATGTCCCACATTTCTTGTTGATAGTAAGGATATTTGGTAAGAATTTTCATAAATATTTATTATACTCTAGTGCATCTTTAAATATTATGCCTAAAGGTATTTGTGATCAACATGGTTTAACTCCAATTAAATTTGATCAAGTTATGGCTCAATTAGATAAATCAAGACTCAAAGTGATTGATGAATTGTTAAATTTTCACATGTAGATTGATTTTATACCAATGATCCAAAAATTCATTGACATCCAAGTGGTGGATATTATTGATGCATATGGAATGTTACTAAGTAGAGACTGAACCAAATATCTTAATGGATACATGTCTACTGACTGTTCCCACATGTGGCTTCCATGGAAGGGATTTCTAAATTAGATCAAGATAAAAAGGTAACCAAATATGAAGCATATTATCATTGAGTACAATGTAACCAATGAGAGGGTCAACATGGTTAATTCAGATTTAGGTGTTTACACTCTTGACACCACAAATGTATGTAACCCCAAAACTTCTCATGTTATGCCTAGATTATGGAAGCTATATTCTTATGGTGCTAGATGTAAATTAGGTTATAGAATAGGTTTAGTGTTAATAAATCCCATTTTAAAATAATAAAATTCCTCTTACAAAATACAATTCCCATGCACTAATAATTTGGCTAAGTATGAAGCACTTATTTTTGGATTATAGTTTGCAATTAAACATAAGGTCAAGGAATTATTAGTTTTTGGTGATTCATAACTAGTAGTTAATTAGGTTAAAATTAAATACCAATTTAATATTTCATATCTCAAGAATTATAAATTTAGAGTGTGTTACTTAATTGAATTTTTTGATGCTTTCAACATTGTGTCAATCCCTAGGGAGGAAAACAAGGTTACTGATGAAGTTGCTTCAACTACATCCAACCTTATATGTAATAAAAGTTCCAAGTTATAAATACTTACCATTTAATTATTCCCCTATCCCTTAGTACCAGATAATGTCAACCATTTTCAAGTATTAAGTTATGATCAGTTGATCATATACTTCATGACTAGTTTAGGAATATTTGAGGCTCACATCATTGATGAAGCTAATGAAAATACTCTTGACAAAGGCAATGCTGATGACAAGATCATCCAGTTGAATGATAATAAAATTCCCAATGACATGATTACCATAGATATATTATTTTACATGGATAAACTAGCTAGGAATATCAAGGTTCCCAAAGTAATTTGGGAAGATTACAATGCTATTGACTTAGGTTCCCAAGGTCAACCCTAGCTAGTCAATATTGGTATGACCACTACTAGTGAAGAGTTTAGGAGAGATAAAGATCCATTTAACAAGTATAAATATGTTTTATCATGGTCATATTAGGACCTAATGGTCTTTTAACCTAGGGTCATACCCATACCATACCACTAAAGGAAACCTATAACACTTTTAGGAAAAAATAAAGACATGTCAACCCTATACTATAAATTTTGATTTATAAAGAATTAAATAAGTTATTAGATGATAATATAGTGTTTCTCATTAGACACTCCACTTGGGTAGCTAACTTAGTACCAGTTAAGAAGAAAAATGGTGAAATTATATTGTGCATTGACTTTAAAAATCTAAATAGAGCATCTAGAAAGGTTAATTACCCCCTACCTTCTCTTGACCAAGTAATCTAAACTATTTCTAGTTCTACTATGATTTATTTTCTTGATGGATTTTAAAGGTATAATCAAGTGATATTGAACAAGGAAGATAGGATGAAGACTACTTTTACTACCAAGTGGGGCACCTTTTCCTACAAAATGATGCTCTTTGGACTAGTAAATGTAGGTGTAACTTTCCAAAGATCAATGGACCACATTTTATGGGGATGATAGGTAAGTGAATTTTCATTTACATGGATGACTTAAATATATTTTAAAAGTATAGGGTAGATCACATCATGTACTTACAGTAGGTATTTGAAAGATGTATAAGGTATGGAATTTATCTCAATCCCAAGAAAAGTATTTCATGTGTTATTGAGGAAAAATTATTGGGACATGTTATAACTAAGGAGTGGATTTATATAGACCCAAATAGATTCCATATCTAAAATAGAACCTCCTTATAGTAAAAAAGAACTAAAATCTTTCTTTGGGAAGATAATCTTTATGAGGAAGTTTATTTCTAGTTTAACAAAAATAATGAGACCTTTGAATGACATGTCCAAGATAGATGCTAATATCAGTTGGAATAAAGAGACGAAGAAGGCCTTCAAGGAAATAAAAGAATAAATTAGATAAGCCCTTATGCTGATAAGTCCATACTTTACTAAAGACTTCTATCTTTACTCTTTTTCTTCTGACCATACAATTAAAATTGTCCTAACTCAGAAGATAGATGGATGTGATCATCATATTGATTTCATGATTACTAATTTTAAAAATGTTGAGTTGAATTATTCTCTTCTTAACAAGAAATTACGGGATTTCATTAAGGAAGTGAAGAAATTTAGGCATTATATCCTTAGAAATAATGTACGTGCAATATTACCAGACCCTACTAATAAGCTCATGATTAGTTAGTGTGAACTTGGAGAAAGGATAGGTAAGTGGATATATATTCTCCAAGAATATGATCTAGAGATGAAGACTAAAAAGCTGGTAAGATGCCAAGGTTTAATTTAGTTAATTTCTAATACTAATCCTAAACTAAGTGTTAGGCAGGCTGGAAAACAAAAAATTTAGTCTAATGATTGGTATGATGTTATTTTTCATTTACTAATCAATGACTATTATCTTACAAGGTTAACTATAAATTAAAAGAGATATTTAAGGATCAAGGAAGCTCATATTTTTTTATTAAGGATGGAGTGTTATACATGAATAATTTTAAAGACATTTCCCTAAGGTGTGTTTCCAAGGAAAAGGTGGCTGATATCTTGAGCACTTTCTATGAAATGATGAGACGTAGACATCCATATATAAGGATAAAAACCCATAGGATACTTAGGTCTGGTTACTACTAGCCTACTATCTTCAAATATACTCATAATAATGTGAAATAATTCCACTCATGTCAAGTATTCAACACTAAAGAGCCCAAGGCAGCCATGCCACTAAAGCTATTAATGATTGATAAGCCATTTTACCAATGGGGATTGGGATTTATGGGGGTCATCAAACCTAATTCCTTTGATGGTCATAAGTATGTTTTGACTTATACTGACTACTACACTAGATGGATTGAAGCAGTGGTGACCAAGTAGTGCTAGACTAAAGAAGTGATCATTTTTTTAGAAAATAACATGTGCATAATGTTTGGGACACCTATATCTCTACTCTATGATAATGGATCTACCTTTTATCCATTGAGATGACTGAGTGGGAATATGACAATAACATTATCCTCTATTTCTCATCTAACCATTATCCTTAGAGTAATGGAGCATCACAACAAAAAAATAAGAACTTGATGAAGTCCATAAAGAAATCTACAAATGATAAACCAAAAACATGGCACAAGCTACTCAAGTATACCCTTTGGGTAGATAGAATAAGATTCAAACAAGTTCTCAAGATATCACCATTCTTACTAGTATATGGTAAAGAACCTATATTCCCCATATCATTCAAGCTACCAACCTATAATTTTATGCAAAAGTACATGGAGGAAGATTAAGAATTTTTAATTTTAAGGTTGTTGGACATCATACAGATGGAAGATGCAAGAAAGGAGGCTTTTGCCAACTTTAGTAGACACCAAACCACAATCAAGAGGTGGTTTGATAAATGTTCAAATATAAAGGTGTTTAGACAAGTATATTTAGTTATTCTTTGGAATAAGGCCTCAAAACAAAAAATAAAACATGGGAAGAGAATACCCTTGTGGATTGGCCCATATCAGATTGCTAAGACCCTAGGAGATAACACCTATAAACTAAAGGACTTACAAGGAGTAGAGTTCACATTACCAACTAATGGGCAATACCTCAAACACAATTTCTCTATTTTCCCATCTAGAGTATTCATGGAATAAATTGTAATAATATTTATAGTTAGTGTAGGTGGGATTTAGATTAGTTTCTTCCCTATTTCTTTCCTTCGTGTCCCTTATTTGTGCATAGGTTTTGTATATATTTGTTTACTTGTATCCTTTTATTTATGTCTATTTTTTTTGTTTATCTACTTTACCTAATTTATTCCTTGCCTTTAATAAGCATTTCTTAAGGAAACAATTAGCTTAAAATTCATCTAATTTCTCAAAAGGAACTCCATAGTTTAGGAATGTAGGTATAATTTGTTAACATTAGTTGATCATGAATTATTAGGCTATGAGCTCAAAGTTATAGTTTAGATAAACTATTAAAAGACTAATAGGTAGGATAATTATTGCTTGAGATTCTAACCCTTATTTTGATATACTCTTTATTCTATGAAGGATTTCACATGTAGGATGAAAACTTGAATTATTGTAACATATTCATGTTTGTAATTAATAAACATCATTGCTTGGGATAAAGTTTTCAACCAAAGATGACTATCTAAAGACCAAAAATCTAACCGAATCATAAAATCCTAGCTATAATAGTTCCTAACCTCTACCAAAAAGACAAAAATGATCTAAAAAATACAAAAAATAAGAACTTTATTTCAAATTTTAAAAGCTTTCTAAGCAAAGGTGATCCTAGCAATCTCCACTAGGCCTATGGATGCTTGGATGGCAATGGATAAAGGCATTAAATGGATCCAAATACATATTTATTAGGGATATGGATTATTATATTGTATCAAAGCAATACCCAAGCCTTCCTTGAGCTGAAGCATGATGTCTAAAGGATATCCAAACATGCTAAAAGTTAATGTTAATGGTTAATGTCATGAAATCTGGTAGTTGTTTCCCTAGATCCCATGTTAAATAGTAAGTTGAATAAAATCACACACACAACATGATTGGGTCTTGATGTTTGATCCTAATTCTACAAGTTTAGGAATTTTTTAAACCATGAATTGATCTTAATGATGGTACTTGATCAAATAGAATGACTAAACTAGCTATTAGTTTGAACCAAAATCAATGAATTTTAACATATTACAATGTTTCTTACTAAAGTCACCATTTTTTGAGGTCAAAATACCCCCATTTATAAAAAATAGGGACCCTTATTTCAAATTGTGTAAATTTGTACCTTAAATTTTTAAAATTCACTTGATCCTAAAATTATTATCATGTTTGCATGTTATTTTCATTTGAAGATCATTCACACCTGAATTGGTTGGCATTTTTATTCATAATTTTAATTTAATATTTCCTAAATTTCTAATATTGGATCTTTATGTTTCAATTTACAACTCGAATGGAGTCTATTTATAATGTGAAATGTCAAGGTTTCATGTTTTTTATATCAATTCGGCCTTTTACTAGCATTTGGTCTATTGAAAATCAAACTGAAAGTATCCCAAAACCCTCAATCAAATTACCCTAGCTTAGGTTCTTTGAATCAAATTCAAATTTGGTAGGAGCTATTTGAATAGGAATAATTAATTGAAACATAGATTTAACTTAATTTTTATCATAAGTCTTCTTTATTTTTTTCAAATTGACCAAACCTTAATCTAAAATTCTTATGCTTGGTTCCTTTATGTCCCATTGCCGCTTGGTATATTTTATTATTAGCATGGTCTAGCTAATCACATGGTCCCATTTCACTATGTTCCAAACTTATCTTAATATTCAATCCTAAGGATTTAATTCATGTTTATTAACATGAATAAAAACCTTAGCCTTAAGAATTTACCCTAAGTTATTTATTACCCAAGTTTTGACTTAATTATTTTATTATCCATAAGATCAATGGTCCACATTTACTCAGGTGATTGAGATATAACAATACATATAAAGTCAAAAAGTCAAGAGCCTTAGTTGATGAAACATATTTACCTAGGTGAGATGATCTAATGATGCTAAATTATAGTTAAAAAGTCAAGCCCTAATCCTAAACTAAAGTTTGAACATCTACCAAGGATTAATGATAATTGTTTGCTCAAGAAAGATTAATCTGATGAAGCATATTAAGTCAAGACTTCTACAGAGCCACTAGACAAAAAATAAGGTGAAAAGTGTCACAAACTTAGTGAAATAATATTAAACATCCAATGGCATTCAACCCTATGAATACATATCCAATGGAGCATGTTTGCTTGGGTAAAGATGATCAGATGGTGCATGGAAAATGCTAAAATGTCAAGAATCCTATAAATAACTATAAAGATGAAAAGTGGCACAGTTATGTACCATGAATTAAATCTTGATCATCTTTAAATATTGATGGTATGAGGATGATCATACATATTCTGATCAATGTTCCATGGAGTAGGAGGAACAATTAAGTAGATCAAGATCAATGGAGTTTGATTTATCCATACAAACAAGATCAATGGTACAAGATCAAGGTGGAATTTTCAAAAGACAATGGTCAAATTTTAAATATTAATGAGTAAACTTACATTAAAATTCCATGGTAATGCTACATCAGAGCCAGATAAGTATAATATGCCAAGTTGAATATTTTTTAGACCCAAGAAATGCAAGGGTATAATTACACAATCCAATTGGGATCTAACTCATGAAGCTCACACAAGTTTAAAATAATGGCACCATTTTAAGAATTATAAAAACCTTTAGGAAATCCCTATAAATTACATAAACCCTAATTTGACCTTGTGCTCATTATAATCAAGCTAAGGAATTTAAATTATCATTTGTGTAAGGATAATTTGATCTAGAATTGAAATGCATAATACTCGAAAGCAATCTAGAGAATCCCATAACCATGGTAGCCTAAAAAGGTGTTTCAATGGAAGACATGGAGATATATATAATTTAAAATATAGAAGGGATGGTTTTCAAATACCCAAAATTTGATGCCACATCTCTAAACACAAGGGACAACAATTGGTTGATCTTGTTTTAGAACATTGAGAACTAGTAGCCCATCACAAGAGAAGAGGATAAGAACATATATCCAAGGAATATCTAATACAAGGATCAAGGAAATATTTCATTAGAATAAAAATTTGAAAGAATAGACATCTTTCAATCTAAGAAGATATACTCAGGCATTTTAAGGACACCATGGCTAATTTATTCAATTCTTTAAAGTCAGTCAAGAGCAGGCAGGATGAAATAAAAAGAAAATTACTATAGCTATATTTGTGGACAAAATAAAAATTTTAAAAAATTGGTCTGATTAGATGGAAGACATTTCTAAGGACCTCAAACAATAGGAAGATAAAATACTACACATGTTAGATATCTTAATCAGAGATCCCACTACACTTAGTCCTTTAAGCCTTATCACTGATGAAGAGTTATAGGTTAGAACTTATCAATTTATGAAGGAGGTGAGGAACTAAGATCAAGGGAAAATAGGGGTTGATAATAAGAAGATGATGAGCCTAATGTTATCATCTGAGGATAAGATAGGAGATGTTAAGAGCACTAAGTAGGACTTGGAAAGAGATGAAAAGGATATGAATAACCTAGGAATCAAGAAAAAGAATTGTTCATGAGACCCATTATTGACTTATAGTTGATCAATGATCAACATTATAGAATGAAGATCCTACAAGGAAGGAAGAAGGATGTAACAACACTAGGGTCCCAAATTTAGTTGGATTATGAGTATTATTTTGTATCTAGCATTGTATCATATTTTAAAAAAGAATATTACTTTATAAAGGCATGTGAATTTGTAAAACACATTTCCTTAGGTCAATACATTAGAAAAGGTCATTTTTTTTATAATGTTAAAAAAAGGAAAACTATCCTAAACACATGTACAAATGTAGTTTGACATTAATAGCTAGCATACCTCATGATTGGTCTATATAGAGAGGTATTGACAATTATCTAAGGGAGAGAGTTTTTGGATCCAAAAATATTTATAAACTTTTGATAATATTAATATAATCAAGGAGTTATACAAAGTTTGTCCATTTTTTCTTGTTTGAATTGCTATCATGGTTTCTATCTTAATTGTTTGGTCTCATCTTCAAATTTTAATGGTTCTTATGAATTTTAAATGTGTACCTTTTAATGTAGATTTATTTAATTTATGTTAATGCTAGATTATTAGAAATTTTCTAGGTTTAATTATCTATATTTACTCTTCTTACATCTGGGATAATGTTATTTTCTTGTAGGGGTAAAATTCTTAAAGTAAATCTTGTTCTTATTTGCATATATTTCATACCTTCCTTAGATGTTTGCATAATGGGTGATAGGATTTGAATTTATGATACTTCATGTTGCATATTAATTAAATTCATGTTTAGATGAAATTAGAACTTTGTCATAATGTTTGAAACAAAGACCAACAACACTTCTCTTTTTTGCCCTGCCCTTTTTTTCTCTCCTTTTTATTAATTCACTTTAGTTTAAATTCATTTTACATATTCATGATAGTTTAAATTTATAATTATGTTTGATCATAATTCATTAAAATTAGCATATATTTTATTCAATCTCATAGATCTATTTTAGACCATGGTTGATCCTATCAACCAAACATTATAAATTTGTGAAATATTTCATGTGCTTTGCCTCTATTCCACCAAAGGTAGTAGCATTATCACAACATACAACTCATGTAAAGGATTCTTTAAATATTTAAATGAGAAGTGTTTCATAAACACTATATGTTCATCTAGTAATAAACATTTAGGCATCAACAAATTCCTCATATTTTCACCTTTCTACGTAATGATCTTAGCTATAAATGGGAACTCTATGTCTTAATTGAGTATGTATGGGTTCCATTACTTTATTATCACTTTTATGTGATATTGATCATTAGGATAATATTTTTATCATCCTCATAGACATTTAACACTTTTCCAACCACTTTCAACTCAGTCACCTTGATCTCTATGACTATTTTAGGATATAGCCTTGGTTTCTTGCCTGTGTAAGAGAGTGAGCATTTCCTTCATAAAGATATTATCCCCACTTATCCATTTTAATCATATTTTGTATGGATATTTCAACCATAATCACTTCATTCACTTAAATACACCTTAAAATTGAAACTTTTACCCAAATTCCTTTCTTTTACAATCAGGCCTATAGATGGCAACTCTGAGTTTTTTTACTGTGAGTGCTCATTTGAGAGGTGAGATCTTTACTTTTTGATGTTTAATTGTTTCCTTAAATTCAATAATCATGTGGATTAACCCTAAATATTATTTATAATGCACTTAACCTACTTAATCTCATCACTCTATTAGCATTTCTTCAATATTACAACCATAACCCTATGTACTCATTTGATGTTCTTAGATAGGCTCTCATCTTGGGGTAGTCTGATCCTTTCTTGGATCTAATTCTTAATCCTATATACTTATTAATGATACCTATGACTCCCCTTTAATCCTTAATGCCTTCAATTCCTAGTTTTTTATGTTTAATAGTGAATACCTCACTTGTTTAGTTTGCCTAAATAGGCTTGTAGGTGCCTAAATGAGATCTTGTTTCTCTAGGATATATTTGTGATATGAGTATAAGGTATTGAAGAGAATGAATCCAATGTTATATATTATGAAAATTATATTAAACTCATGCATTATTTAATGTAACTTGATGGTTCTATATAACCATCACAATGAGACCATGTGCATACTTATAGAAGAGATCACATTATATACATGGTAGTCACCTTGAAACAAGAGTTTTAAGGAGTTATTTGGTAATTTGGTGGATTATTTATTGGGAGGAAAATAATAATTAAATGGATCTAATAACCCATCATCTAACATTAAACCACTACTCATTTCCAATTCCATGCCTTGATGGCTCTATAACATTGAGAAACATTGCTTGCAACCTACAAATGTGATAACATGGGGGTTTTCTTTCTCTATAGGGCTCATGATTATGAAACAATAGTAGATAATGATGGATATGGACTATTAGGACCTCTATAGTACACTTATAATCCATAATCTCTTTAACCAAGTTGATAAATTCTCTAAAATTATTACAAAATTGACCCTATGTAGATGAAAAAGACCATATTAACTACCTTGGTTCTTAAACATTGTTTATAAATGATGTGATATCAATATGGAACTAATGAAAATTATTATAAGGTAATTATAACCCTTTCCTCTATCCAAGATCTCAAATCACTATTTTATCTCTCCTATCCATACTGAGCAAGAACCTAAATGGCTATCCAAGGCTACCGAGAAGAGTGATGGAGAGAAGGGGTCAATTTTTGACATTTTTGACTCTAAAAATCATGGATTATATTTATTGATTCCTATAATGAATTTACCATAAATATTCATGACATATTCTCACCATCACCACATTTTACAGATCTGTACAAACCTAAAAACACTTGTAAAACACTACTTCCCTACATTTTCTTAGGTTTCAGATCTTGAAATGTCATTTTTGGTAGGGAGTAGGGAAATAAGGAGTAAAATAAATTTTTAAGACCAATTTTTATGGATGGATGGAAGTTTAAAGGTTAATGTCAAGCATGTGGTGTTTTTTTGTGATGAATAAATGATATTTGACCCCTAAAAAACCACTTTGTCATGACTTGTAATGGTTATGAGACATTTTTAAAACCCCTTATTTAAATGATACACCTAATAATATCTTATTAAAAGGTTTAGAATATGGAATTTAACTCATATGACATGTTTTAAGGGTACATGATGACTTGGAGGGCCGATTAGAGCTTGAAACAACCTTGACCAAGGAGACCCCTGAAAACAACCTTGGATACATAATTAATCACTATGTCAAGGCTTAAAAATGACTTGGAAACATTATCCATCTTGTTAACAAGGCCTCTAAGATAATAAGTGTTGGAAATATTATCATTGATGTCAAAGGTTTAGTATTATTGGTGATAAAGGCCCCATTGCATTTAATGTTGTTGGTAATAAATATATCTTAGCTAATATGAGTTAATATTTATTTAATATTAACAAAAATATTTTTGTTTGCATATGAGACAAAAGAAGGGCCCATGGGGAAGTCAAAGAGCCATGGGATAAAGACAAAATAAGGATGGGACACATTTTCCCATGAAGAGTCATCTTGGGGAATACCAAGAGTCACCAAGTGAAGACAAAAGAGTAAAGGGCGAATTTCTCATGAAGGGACATTTTAAGGAATACGAAAAGTCACCAAAGATAAAGATAAAAGTGGGAAGGACGTTTTTGTTCATGAAGGGTCACCACATGACTTTTCAAATGCTTGGATATGAAGGGTCATCCAAGATTGGTGCCATTTTCAATGAGGATTGAAGGGTCACAAAGGGGGAAGGCCAAAGGTCATTTGGAAAGCTATAAATAGAGGATTGAGTAGCCATTTGTAATGTGGATGTGAGAGGTTGATTTGTATATTGTAATATCTAGCTTAGAAGAGAAATTGTGAGAGATGAATATGATTTGTATTTGTTATATCTAGCTTAGAAGAGCAAAGGTGAGAGAGAGGAAGGAGATGTTGTATTGATCTATCATTTGTTGAGATAGAAACATTGAGAGATAGGTGTGTGGTATACACAAAGGGGTTGGTGCTCACAAATTGTTGTTGGGTTGGTGCTCAGCAAAGGGGTTGGTGCTCCTGTGGGTTGGTGCTCATGAATAGGTGCTAGGTTGGTACTCAGCAAAGGGGTTTAAAGCTCCTATGGGTTGGTGCTCATGAATTGTAGCTGAGGTTTGTACTTGGCTAAGGGGTATGGTGCTCTTGTGGGGTTGTTCTCATGAATATATTTGAGATTGATTCTCCATGGTTTTCCCGCATTGGGTTTCCACATTATATTTGGTGTCTCTCTCTGTCTTGTGTGATGTTTATTGTTTGAGTTTTATTACATATCTTGAATGATTGATTAAGAAGAATTTGGTTAAAGGAAAGAATTATAAGATATATAATATACTGATTCACCCCCCCTCTCAGTATATTCCATGATTAATAATTGGTATCAGAGTAGGTTCCTTTTTAAAAAGTTTTATAGCTTGAAGGTAGATTGGGAAAGCATGATGGCTGGGTCACAGGAAGGATTTTCTACAAATAAGGCACCTTTGTTTGATAGGATGAATTATGATTTTTAGAGCATGAGAATGAAGGTTTATTTGATGGCCCTTGGATTCAACATATGGAAATTAGTGGTGAAGGAATATGAAGAGCCACAGACATCTACAATTACTCCAGCAAAAAAGAAGGCAAGTGAATATAATGATAAAGCTTTAAATTCTACTTTATGTGGTTTATGTAAATCTGAATTTGTTAAAGTTATGCAATGTAAATCTACCCATGAAACTTGGGTAAAACTTGAGAATATTTACAAAGGTGATGGAAAGATTCAACAAGCTAAGTTGTAGACTTTTTAAAGCTAGTTTGAAAGTTTGAAGATGGAAGAAGAAGATATAGCAAGTTATCTCTTACGAGTTGATCAGATAGTAAATCAGATTCAAGGTCTTAGAGAAACATTGGACGAGTTAATGGTGGTGCAAAAAGTTTTGAGATCTCTACCGATGAGATATGATGTAAAGGTTTTGGCAATCGAGCAGATGAAGAATTTAGCCAAGCTAAAGATGGATGAGCTTCATGGTATTCTCATGGCATATGAGATGCAGATAGAATAAGATAAACCCTCAAAGAGAGAAGCAGCTTTCAAGACATCAAAGAAGGAGAAAGCTAAGATTAAAGAATCAAGTGATAGTTCTAGTGATGATGAAGATGACAATGAAGCACTTTTCATTCGCAGGGCAAAAAAAGGAACAAGTAAATATCAAGGAAAATTACTTTTTAAATGTTTTAATTATGGCAAGATTGGACATTTTTTAGCTAGATGCCCAGATAAAGTTAAAGATGATGAATAAGAAAAGCCTACATAGAAGAAGAGTTTCAAAGGAAAATCTAAGAAGGGATTTGAGAAGAAGAGCCTATATTCTAAAGATCCTAGCTCAGGCAAAGATAGTGGAGTTAGCGATTCAGAAAAAGAAGAAATTATATTCATGGCCATAAAATATGACGATCAAGAAGAAGAAGAGGAATAAGCTAAAGTAGATATGGAAGGAGAACTCAATTGTGCCCTAGAAGAGTTAGAAGCTATTTAGAAGAAGAATTGAAGGTTAAAGCGCTAGATCGAGAAAAATGAACAAGAGTCAAAGGAAATGATTGAAGATCTATAAGCACACTTTGAAGAAGCCAAGAAGAATGAAGAAGATCTCAAAGCACAATTGAAAATAGCAAGAAAAGATTGTGAAAGGTATGTTATTGAAATTGCCTCTTTAAAAGAAGATATTCAAAAAGCAGTCAATGATAAAGTAGTTACTGATTCAAAATTTGAAGATAACACTAACATGCTAAATAAGATATTGGAAAGTCAAAAAGCATATTCAAATAAGATAGGGATTGGTTTTGAAAAGAAAAAGAGCTATGCTGAAGCTCTTACACAAGAGGAAACAAAAAGGAGAGAAGTGAAGAATACAGAGGACATTCCAAATAGAGAAGGTTGGAAGGAACAAAGCTACAAAAGGCAATCAGGTTAGAGATATATAGACAGGTCTTATTTTTATGGCTATTTTTTTTATTGTAATGGATATGGTCACAAGAAAGTATAATGTAGAAAAAGAGATAATTGTTTTAGAAAGAAGGAAAGTCAAGTAGAGTCAAGCAGAAGCCACAACTCTTTTGCTCCTCTATCAAGCTTTAATGAAGAGACCATATTGTGCTACAAGTGCAACAACTTTAGACACATAGCTTGGTATTGTAGAATCATGTTCAAGTCAATCAAGAAGGATCAGAGTTTCAAAGATCCATTCATCAAGAAGAAGAATCAGAGTTTCAAAGCTCCATTCATCAAGGAGAAGGTTCAGACATGTTCATGGCAGAAGAACATGAAGATTCTATGATGATGTAGACAACTCTACATGTGGGAGGTAAAGACTAGCCATGTTTAATTGATAGCGGATGTTTGAGGCATATGACAGGTGATAAAAGTAAGTTCATTTCTATAAAGAAGATAAATAGTGGTACAATGAGATTCAGAGATAAAACCATTGCTAGGATAGCTGAAAAAGGTACTTTGAGTTTGGATTATGGTAGAACTAAGACTAAAAATGTTTTGTATGTAAGAGGTCTTAAGCATAATCTATTGAATGTTAGTCAAATTTGTGATCTAGGATACACATTAAGGTTTCATGCTGAAGGTTGTGAGATTAGAAGAAAATATTCAAATGAGTTGATTGCAGATGCTCAAAGGATAGGGAACAATGTATATGTTTTGTCAAATATCTTCTCAAAGGCATGATCAAAGGATACATTCAAAGATCGGCGAGAGGAGTTGAGAGTAATTTTTATTACTTCCTGCCATTGATGTTCAGCATCAAGTGAGGGGGAGCTAAGTGTTAGCTCTAGGTAGGCCCTTTGCCATTAATGTCAAAGGGGGAGAATAATAGGTACAAGTACAGGTATAGGTACAGGTGCAAAAAATAGGTATAAGGAATAGGTACAAATTGATACAGTAAGGAGGAGTTACTATATGTTTTTAGATGATAGGATGTACAAGTGATAGGATGTGGCACTTTCAAGATTGAGGTTGCCATCAATGACAAAGGGGGAGATTGTTGGAAATATTGTCATTGATGTCAAAGGTTTAGTATTATTGGTGATAAAGGCCCCATTGCATTTAATGTTGTTGGTAATAAATATATCTTGGCTAATATGAGTTAATATTTATTTAATATTAATGAAAATATTTTTGGTTGCATATGAGACAAAAGAAGGGCCCATGGAGAAGTCGAAGAGCCATGGGATAAAGACAAAAGAAGGATGGGATGCATTTTCCCATGAAGAGTCATCTTTGGGAATACCAAGAGTCACCAAGTGAAGACAAAAGAGTAAAGGGCGAATTTCTCATGAAGGGACACTTTAAGGAATACGAAAAGTCACTAAAGATAAAGATACAAGTGGGAAGGACGTTTTTGGTCATGAAGGGTCACCACATGACTTTTCAAATGCTTGGATATGAAGGGTCATCCAAGATTGGTGCCATTTTCAATGAGGATTGAAGGGTCACAAAGGGGGAAGGCCAAAGGTCATTTGGAAAGCTATAAATAAAGGCTTGAGTAGCCATTTATAATGTGGATGTGAGAGGTTGATTTTGATATTGTAATATCTAGCTTGGAAGAGCAATTGTGAGAGATGAATATGATTTGTATTAGTTATATCTAGATTAGAAGAGCAAAGGTGAGAGAGAGGAAGGAGATGTTGTAATTATCTATCATTTTTTGAGATAGTAACATTGAGAGATAGGTGTGTGGTATACACAAAGGGGTTGGTGCTCCTGTTGGTTGGTGCTCGGCAAAGGGGTTGGTGCTCTTGTGGGTTGGTGCTCACGAATAGATGCTAGGTTGGTGCTCGACAAAGGGGTTTGAAGCTCCTGCGGGTTGGTGCTCATGAATTATAGCTGAGGTTTGTACTTGGAAAAGGGGTATGGTGCTCTTGTGGGGTTGTTCTCACGAATATATTTGAGATTGATTCTCCATGGTTTTTCCCACATTAGGTTTCCACGTTATATCTGGTGTCTCTCTTTGTCTTCTGTGATGTTTATTGTTTGAGTTTTATTGCATATCTTGAATGATTGATTAAGTGGAATTTGGTTAAAGGAAATATTTATAAGATATATAATATACTAATTCACCCCCCCTCTCGATATATTTCATGCTTAACAATAAGTAGAGAAGGTAAGCAAGAATACTATGAGAATAAGAAACCTTAACTTCTATAAATATCTTAATTTTTTGAAAGAACCTTAACTTTGTCAAGCAATGTTTAGACCATTCTGTATTCTTCAAAAGGTACTTGATACTCTTCCATTCACTTAAGGACTAACATGAAAAATTATCAAATCATCAAAAGAATCAAAATAGGATATCATATGATGATCCCTCTTGTAGTGTCTAACACATATTATGACACCTTAAACAATTCTAAAAGTCTTAAAATGAGACCAAAAGAGGACACCAAAAGGAATTTAGACCACCATGTATAATCTTAGAGGGGTCTCATGACAATGTGTTGTACAATAGGGGTTAAAATTTTGCTTGGGAGCAAAAGTTATCAATAATTACATCAACACAAAACCCTTTTTTATCACATGTTATTCTTGACACACGAAAAGAGACATAGATCAAAATAATCACCCAAAATATGTCCATGTTCATGGTCAATAAAAATCCAAAGATTCATGGGATAAAAAGTTGAAAGGCAAAGTGTCAAAATGAAGTATTATTCAACCACTCAAGGAGCTACTAATGTCTAAATATGAGAAAGGGATCCATATCAAAATTCCTAAAACTCTACTTTAAAGAGCCTCATCAATAATATAAAGTGACCTAGTTGGTAAGTTTATAGGAACAAGACCTAATACAAATCTTTTTAAAAGATGGGAAAATCAAAAATGTAAAGTAAATGGATAAATGGAAATTTTTACCATGTCTGATGGCTTCTTTTATATTATATTGAGAAACTTAGAGGACTGTGCACATATTTTAGTTGATGAACCCTAGTTTTTTTGTAAATTTGGCCCCCTCCTAAAGAAATGGTAACAAGTTTCTAATCAAAATTAAAAAATGTGAATTTAATGCATGTTTAGCTGAGGTTGCCTAGCCTCCCATTAGAATTATAGGATGAAGATTTTTTTATAATCATTTATAGGACCTTCATATACCTAATAACATTTGATGCTATGAAAAAAGAAACAACAAGGTTTAAAAATGATACATTTTATGTTAATACATTTATTAATTAATATCTTCCTAGAGTTATCTATCTCTATAGTTCTATATGGGAATGGAAACAAAGAATCAATTTTAAAAGCACAATAATGTTATGCTTAAAATGTAATAAACTAGGTCATGTTTCTAAGCTCTACCTTATTTATTTTAAAAATAAAATATTTTTAAATGGAAAAAGGAGAATCAATTCTAGTTTAAGAAAAAATGAATAGTACCAAAATAAATAATAAAGTAGGGCAAATGGAATAGCCTCTGTTGAAACTTATATGTGACAATAAATTATAAAATATGGAGGAGGATGAGGTGAAGACTTCTAGTGGTAAAATAATCTACCCAAGATCCTCATAAATAATCTCCTAACCCCCCCCCCCCTCGGTCCACATAGAACCCATCAAAAAATATTTCAAGAGTTCTCTGGTGAAGGTAAAGAGATGAAAAATTCATTCAAGTACCAAAATGGAACAAAAACAATAAAAGATCACCAAAATTAGGAATGGGGGGTTTCAAGCATCAAAAAAATCAAGGATTCCTCTCTACCAATAAATTCCTCTTATTCTCCAATCAGCTTCAATAAATTTGTTTGTATTCTTTTGATAGGGGAAGAAATTGATATGGATTCATAAACTATTACTTTTTCTACTTAGGAATTTGAAACTAATGTAGATGATGTAAACTAAAGGTAAAATTCATAATAAAAAATTAGAGATGTAAAGCCTCAAAAATATCAAAATTTGGGTCCTTCCTTTCTTCCCTAAAAGCTAAGGTAGCTACTACATCTATGACTACTAGAAGGGGAATAAGAATAGTTACAATCAATCCCACTCCAAATCTTGGTAGAGCCTCCAAAAAGGATATTATAAAAAATGTAATAGATGGAGATGTTATTGATGGAACACAAATATCAATCCCTTTCAAGTGGGGAAAAATCCAAAATAAAAGAGAGTAATGGAAGAAAACTTAGAAAATATAAGAGGGGAGATATAGTCTTCAAAAGCTATTCTACATCTATAAGTTTAATTACTATGATAGAATTAAAAGATCTGGACCTTTATATGAAGGTCAAATAGTTTAATTGATCTTTTAGACTTGATATTACTTTAGTGTTGTTCTAACTTATTTTGGTCAATTTTCCTTTTTTATGTGATTCCAAATATTTTTTAGGGAAATTAGGCTCCATTTAATTTTGACTTATGTAGATGATAGGGTCCCTAATTTGAAAAGCAATTTTTTTTACCAATAATAATAATAATATTCCATTGTTCAAATGTGACTTTTCACTTTGTAACTTTAAATTCTCAAATAACTATATCAGTTGTATTACCATTTTAGGTCCCTCAACCCATTAACACAAGGAAAGATAAATCCATATGGTCCTTCTCTTCACTTAATGTTTTATATTCTTAGAATAGAGATAATTATTTAAATGGGATGCCAAGAACAAGGAAAGAGGTAGTATGTTGAAACATAATAGGGTTAGAATAGCCCTGCACAAAATAAAACTAAACCAAAGCATGGAAATATAGAAAATAAGAAACCTATTTTAAAAAGAGAATATATACAAATAGGAATATACTCTATAAAATAGGAAATATAATCTAAGAAAAATTGATATAAAGTAGGTAAATTATGTACACTAATCTAAAAAAACCCAACAAGGTTGTGTAGGTGGGTTTGGAAACCTAGTGTAACATGACTTCCACTTGCTGGAAGAAACAAATTTCTTCCAATTAGTTCCTTAAGAATGCAATAGTATCTTTGTAGTCACTGAACCAACCTTTTAATTTCTTCCCTATAATGCCAAGGCAAATAGTAAACATGCATTTAAAATAATCATCACCCTTGTGTATATACTTAGTTTTGTCCACTTTCATGCCTAAACTTTGATAAAGTTTAATTTCAAGTATAAAATGTAATCTAAGATTATAAATCATGTAAATTTACCAAATTAATTTGCATAAGGGATTTGATTTATCAAAAATGTGGCGAGTCTTGCTTATTTCAGGTATTACCATATTCACACCCATAACCTAGTTTAGTTTTAACCCTAGTCAAATTGTAAACTAATAATTTGAAATTTTTGGCCTATCAAGATATTAATTCAAAAGATTTAAACAATTTTCAAAATCAAAGAAACAATAAGCAAGATTAATTACATATTAAAACTTAATTAACTTGCCTAAATGAAAATTTAAAATTAAATTAGTGAATTAATTTTAGTAAAAAAGAAATTTTTATCCAAATATGAAGTCAAATGTAAAATGAGATAATAAAGTGACTTATTATTTCCTAAATATTCCAAAATTATGAGTCACAACCTCACAAATATCTAAAATTCATTGTCATGCCTCACAAAAATCTGAAACTGAGGTGTCAATATTTTAGGAGTGCTTTAACCCAACTTAGGGTTAGCCTAACTCAACCTAGATTATTTTAGACTCAACCAAAGTTAGAATTTAACCCAACATCCCTAAGGTTAGAGTTAGTTTTTAGAGCTATAAATACAAGTACCCACACCATATGCCAATAATATTTTGTGTGTAAGATTATTATGATGGAATACCTTCAAGAAGCCATTGAGACTAGTGTTATAATGCACATTTTATTTCAAGATTCACACCAAGCCACAAGTGACCATTGGATAAGTGCTACCACCATAGAGAATAATTTCTAGAAGACTCTATATGTTATAGACCAAAGATGAACATCTTTATACCAATAAGTAAGAATAAATTTTGACAAAGGAATTAAATTAATTATGTTGTTTTTATCTCTATTTTGTGATCTTGTTTACTATGTTATTCTCTCCCTAGTTCTTAGGCAAGAGTGTTTCATCTTAGTGTATTATAATGCTTGATTTTTTTCATTTGGACTAAAAAGGGACTAATCTACATTTTTTATACTCTTATAACTCCTAATATACATAATGGCATGCCTGGTGGGATCATGCATCCTATATGGACAAGGAAAATGATATGCCAACTTTAATTTTTCTAACAAATACATTTAATTCTTCAAATTTATATTTGTATCCTTGAAATTAATGTCATTCTATTTTTTGTGTAATTGGTAACTTTGCCTTGTGTAATAGTGGTTTCACCCTATGTAATGATAGCTTCATTGGTCCCTTGTTTGCTTTTGATATTTATTGGTGTATAAAAATTGGATTCAAAATGGAATATTTGACCTACTAAATATAGCTTCACTCTAAGAAATCGATGGATTTGCTCTACAAAATCAATGGCTTCTCTAGGTAAAATTAAACTAGATTTTGGTAGATTCACCTATTTTTATAGTGTATTCAATGACTTCACCACATATAACTAGTGGCATTACCCTATTTAGCAGTGGCTTCACTAAAGTGCTTTTTGTTTATCTATATTTGTAAGAAAATAGTGGTTTTAACCTACTAAATAGGGGATTCACTCTGTGTATTCTATAAACTTGAGAGCTCAAATGGATTTTTGTTTACTCATTTATTTATTTTTCTTAGAGATAAGTAAATCCCCTAATATTTTTTTCAAGAACTAATGTAGAGAAAGAGAATCCTAGGCATTTATAAATCTCACATACACTTTTTTTTGGTTCTTAAAATTAACCTAATCACACTTTTATTTTATTATTAAAATTATTTACAAGTGAAAACAAGGCCAAAGTGTCTAAGAATTAAATCAAATTTTGATTTTGTGCTATTAAAAATAACATACATTTAAGTTAGAGAACTTAAGAAATTTTTAACTTTATTTTTATTTTTTTATTAGTTAATTTTCGAAGTTCATAGTTATATTTATTTTTTTGTGTCAAATTAGAAACTATTGTGTGTATGCTCTCCCCCATCCCCTTTAAATAACTCAAGTAAATAAAATTACTTATTTTATTGCCTTATTTATTTGTTCTTATTAGAAATAATATCACATATGTGATCTCAAAGCTCTGTGTGACTTGGATAACCTATAAATGAACTCTAAAGTATTTCAATTTTATTTTATTGCATTTTTATTGTGGCAAAGATCTCACTTATCCATCATAATTTCTCTAGGGGTGAGTTGACCTAGGTTTCATCTCCCATTATCGTACCAACCTCACTCAATAGTGGGGTATATAAATTAGGAAATTGATACTTGTATTTGTAGGGGACTGAGAAGCTAACCTCTCCAATATTAATGAAAACCTAGGTAAGGTCTTGCTAAACATCAAACTCTACTAATAATTATAGTGCTAGAGTAAATATGCAAATGAATAGACCCATACATAGTAAGCTATCAAGTACGAACCCAATTAACATGATTGTGCCCTTATTTTAGCCACGCTTAGGACCATTTAGTTAATTTAAAACTTATAGATTTTTAGTCAACCCCACTTGTCATGAAATTTATTGTCAAATTTTAAGTACTCCTAACTTTAACCTCATGCCATGTACAAATTCTTGAGATATAGAGGGGGGTGTAAAAAATCTACCTACACCTATACTTTAATTCTTGGATTAACACTTAATTTATCATAAGAAATACTATATTACTAGAAGTTTTGGTATAATATACACACACCCATGTCAATTTTAGACATAGGATGATATATTAATGTTATTTTTATTTTCTTTGATTTACATGTGTGTTTTTAGACTAAGAATGTTTGTTTGTATTATCAAGTCAAAACAATTTCAAAACTATCATGTTGTTTTCACACCCCTTTAGCCTAAGAGGTGTTACTCTATCTATTTTATTTCGCATATTTTTTTCCTTAGATTTTTATTCTAAAATAATTGTGTGTCACTTGTTTTAATAGCGAATTATTACACTGCCTATTTTGTCTTAAAAATTTGTGTTGGATTTTTGAGTCCAACATCATTATCATGACATTTGTTGTAAGAAGTATTGTTATGTTAACTAAATTATTTCAAAACACTTTTCATACTTGATACCAAGTTCCAAATAGTTTTTATACCTCTCTTGTTTCAAATTTATGGTTACACTACCCATTTTAGTCTAGTCCTTTTGCCTTATAACATCTAAGTCTTTTTGTATTAAATTTGAAACTCAGCCTTTCAAAGTGAAAATCCTAAACTAATCAGGTTTATGCCAAATTCTTGTCTAAATTTGGCTTAGGTATTCTACCTTCTATGTTTATATTTTTTTACGTGGGTTGATTTCGTATTTGATCTAAAGATCAATTGCTTAGACCTAGTAATTATTGTTTGTCTTGTGCCTTGTTTGAGAATCCTTTGATCCAACTTATGGTCACATGACTTGTTTAATGTTTGTTGTGTCAAATTCCAAGTGTCTTAGTTCCATTGTTCAAACAATATCTTATGAATAAATTATCAAATATTAGTGATCCAATTACCAAGTTTCATCCAAGCTAATTGCCTTAGTTTAGTTTATTTTTGAGTTCTTGTTTGAGTTATTTATTTTTAAGTCTATCCTTGTTTTCAACATTAAATGATTATAACCTCCTTTAGGAAAATCATTGTTATCATTTCACCATTCATAATTATTCTACCTTGTCTTGATACTTTTGACAACAATTATAACCACCTTTGGGAAAATTATTACCTTAGCCATAGCTGAGTTTTTAGATTTTATGTTACCTTTTCCACTAATTATAACTGTGTTTTAGAAAATCACTATCATTTTTTATATTAGTTTTGAGTTTTTTTATTCTACCTTTGCCTAGTTTATTTTTCACCCTTTTGGCCTCTTTTATAGAGTCAAAGGTCATTTTTTTTATACCTCAATTATTTTTTACCTTTGGACCCTTTTTTCCATGAGACCAAGCCATAGATCTGAACTTGCCTCATTATACACGTAACAATACTATTTATAACCTAGACCATGATAAATTTGTCACCAATGACCCTTTAATTCTATATTAATATTATGAAAAAGATTATAAGATGGATCCCTATCCATATTATAACATTACATACATTTAACAAAGGCATGCCACATTAACACAATTTTTGGTGACTACACCTTCTTACCTAGGCCAAGAATAAGAGAAAATAATGAAGTACCTTGCTAAAATGATGAATAATATTGAAGAAATACAAAAATAATATCCCTTATATTTTATGACACCAATTAAGACAAGACACAATCCATAATTTTTTGAGTGTCATTTTTTAGATAAAAATATGAGGTTCTTTTTAGAGTCATTGAAGTAGGATCTATGTTTTTGCTAGACTTCCCACATGAAATTAAAAGTAGTTTGATTATAAATATTAGTAATGTGCATCAAATATAAATATTAAAATAGGTATCAACTAGTTATAGCTAATATTTAGTCCGAATTCCATAGTAAAACCAAATTACACTTGTAAAAGGGAAAGTTCCTATGGATGAACAAATAGAATAGGTACAACAAGCATACCAAAACTATATCAATATAGATCAAAATATTAATGAAAGGGATATTTAGAACACACCTCTTATTGAGATATATCCATCAACAAGGAAACACATAGATGATTTAGGATATACAATCAAAAATTTAGACCCATTTAGCCAAAATATACTGATTGGTAACATGTATAATGTATCTATTTCATCTAAATAAAATAACACTCAATTAAAATACCTCACTTAAAATAATGTGGATAACACATAATTGCATTATAATTTAAATTAAATTGGGTTTAATTTACCACTAAGTAATACATAGTAGATTCATCTAAAAAATACCATGATTATATTGAAGAAATAGGGATAGGTATGCCTACTTCATAAAATCAACAATCAACCTCTAATCCTCAACCATATACTTCCTCAAGCATGAAATAGGGGAAAAAACCAAATTACCACCACAATAGGTGCAAAACACTACACCACCTTAGCATATGACAACAAATATTTTACCATAATAAACATAAACCAATATACCTCAATAATAAAAAATGTTTCCTAACTAACATTAGGTTTTTATTGGTAAAAAAAGTGTCAGTTGGTCAAAAATATAAAGCTATAAATCCCCAGTATTTTCGTAATTATAAATAAGTTACCATTAAACAAGTGTGTATTCAATAGTAAGTGACGATCTAATAATAAGTGTTTGACCCATAATAAGTTTATTATGTATAATAGGTAAAAGGTGGTAGGTAATAGTTACCTTTCACACAATAGGTATTGCACATGTAAGAAGGGTCCTACACTCAACACCTCCAATAATAGGGATCTAGTCAACAATGTGTTCCTTATCTATAGAAGGGTTTGATAATTAGGAAACAAGTACTCTCCTAAACCCAATAATACTAGCATATTATGCATATCTAAATGTCATTACCATAGCCTCAATTTGATAGTTAGGGTTATATACTCAATCCAAACTAGAATATGTTAAAAAAATAGTTTATTATTTATCCATAATACAATCTAAATATATGGATATGCATACCTAGTCATCTGGACAATTCAGCCAATATGTCATTGTTAAAATCATAATCACTGATAGGGAGTGAATCAATGTTTAATACATGGTTCTAAATGGTTCTCCACAATATTAGATTCTCCAAGTAGAAACCCTAAGCTAAGACTCCTCAAGAATAATGTTGGAAGAGTAAATTTTAATAAGTGAAAATGATTAACTCTTATTTCATATGAAATAATGACTAAATAATCTTGTATATATAGGTAGATTTAACCCTAAACCCTTCTAAAAAACTTGGTTGATAGGGTCAACCAAATAAACCTAGAATTTTTTTGGATAATTATTCAATAGGTCATGAGATAGGCTAGCCAAGAGCCAAACTAGTTTGTAAGTTAAAATCAACCAAAACTATACAGGTTCGACCCAATTGACCTAGTATAACTAACTGTCAAAAGGGACTTAAGTGATAAAAAGAGGGATGGAGAGTGTAAAAGACTAGAGGATAGTGAAAAATAGGATTAATAGATTAGGGAATGGTTTTTAGGAGCTGGTTAGATTTGTAATAATGTGGAAATAAAGGACAATAATCTTGTGAAGCACCAATGTTCTACCCACCCCTTTCTTAGTGTACCCTTTAAGGTATGCACTCAAAAATATTGAGTCTTGATAAGTTCCTACAAGATGTAAAGTATAATTATTTGATAAAAGTTTAAAATATTATGTGTATACATATTCCCCACTCAAAGCTCATCATGTGTCACTAAGATGAAATAGGGGATGGTGCTTCGAGAAAGAACATAGGAACACATAACACTAATGTTGAAAAAAAATTGAAGTATTTTAGAGCATAAAATAACTAAAATTAAATGAATAAAAAAATGATAATTTAAAATTAAATGTATGCATACTTTGACTTACATTTATTGTTGGATGGTTGTCTGCTATGTTATTAGTTTTGATTATGGAGGGTGTAGAGACTACTTTCAAAAAACCCAAGAATATAAAACTAAAGAGTGAAAACAAAAAAATGTATGAAAATGAAGGTGACTAGTGATATGAGGATGAGACATGCTTGGAAATTTGGCAAGATAGGGTGATAGGTGTGAATCTAGGAATTTGACTTCAGAAAGGATGGTTATTATGGTATTAGTTCTAAAATGACAAAAAAATGAAAGAAACACACTAGCTAGCATAACTTCTATAGACCTAGACACTAGGGAGAGCTTAGATAACAAACATGAATAAAACACACAACTAAAATGAAAAATAGACCCTCTTTTACCTTCCTTAGATGTTCCAAAATGCTTGTTGTAGTGGCTTGCCCATCTTGTGCTCATGAAGTCCTCATCAATGGAAGCTTGGTAACCTCCATCTCTCCTTGGAATCTTTATCTTGTGGCTTGGCTTGGATTAGAATAAATTTGGCATTATCAAGTCTTAAAATTCATGTGGTTAGGCCTCCTATTTATAGATTTTTGAGAATGTCTAGAATCAACCTAAACTATCCATCCTAAGATTGAGATGTTTAGTTGAGGATTAATTAAATTTTTAAATTAAAATTTATAAATAGGCTCATAAATATTTTGGATAAATAATCAATTAAGAGGTATGGATGGCTTTGATGAGGCATGGGAGGCATGAATCCTGATATTTGTGGCATTTATGGCCTAAGGATGTCTTCCCAAGAAATTAGGTCACTTGATGATGTAGATATTCAACATAAATTTATAAAAACAATTATTTAACAAATTTCCATGGAATTATTAATTAGGCTCTAATTTGGTCTAATTATCTCTTAAGAATAATTAAGCACTTTGTGCACAAATTACTCAAATTGATCAGAATGCCTTGTTATTGGTCCACAATTTGATTGGATTAGAATTGGAAGTAAATTTAAAATGAATTGGAATTGTATTCCCATTTATGATGTTACCAAAAAATAATAATAAAGGAATGCATCTTGTGCAGAAGAATTGGTAGAAAAGAGCAATCTAGAACACCTAGGTGCAAAATTGGCATTTTGACTTGAAATGATATGATCAAAGTTAGCTAGCCCATAAATTGCATTACCCAATTTAGGGATAAACTAGCTAAAATTGGCACTTTAATATGTCATTTTCACATCATTTAATGTGTTTTAATGTTTTTAGGCCAAATTGTGCATTTTGGGTGGAAATTAGCCAAAACACTGATTGGGGATTATCGGTGGCCAATTTTAGGTGTATATAATTTAATCCTATTTTGGAAAGTGTTGCAAGATATAATCATAGTAATGTCTTCTCAAATAATTATAAATGACATGTATGTAAAAATAACATGATGGTTAAAGAATAAAGCTCAAAATGGTTGTAGGAAGCCTATGATGATGCCCCCTTGAGGGAGTAGTCACCACATTTGTTGATGGACAGTCTCTCAAAAAAAATTAAGAAACGTAGAAATAATCCATGGTTGAGATTAATACAAATAATAAAATGCTTGCATGTATTGATTTAAAAAGGATGCTAATTTGTGCAAAGGTGATTATAATCAAGAATAAAATTCAAAATAATGATTTTCCCATAGGTGGTTATAATCATAATGAAGACCTGAATTGGCTAGAGATGATGGTGCCCTAATTAGGGATGATTAACAATCATAACTCAAGGATATAACATAGAATACATATTAAAGATGAGCAGACATAAAATGATGAAAGAGATGGATAGATGAATGAGATTGATCAATAGAATGATTTAGTTTTACCTATTAATGAGGAGATGCTCATCTTGATTAATAGTGATACAACTATAATGGTTAAATGAGTTATATTGATCAAGGTGGGTGGGAGTATTTACCAAGGTACTAAGGACAAAATTCTATGGATTCATTGATTATCAACCTTCTTGAAGCTGATTTTTGATATAGCATGTGATGGTAGGAATCATGATAGAACACCACGAAGACTTGGCCCAAAAATTAATAAGGACTAACTCCTAATCCAATAAACACTCAAAAAACAATGCACCAATGATAAAAACCATGATGACAATGTTAATGGATGAATATGGATGGACTCAATAATAATGTGCTCAAGGAATCACCCAATGAACACATATAGACTAAGTCAAGGCAACAATATTGAAAGTAAACAACATGAAAGCAAATAAACAAATAAAAAATAGAAAAATAAACAAACAAATAAACAAATTAAAATAAATAAACAAATAGAAAGCCTAAAAATAAAAGCAAAAGAAATCATCCTACCAATGACCATGCCTAGTAAGGTAGATTGAGTATAGCTAACTAGGCTTAGATCGGACAAATATTTTTATATTTTTTGAAATGTTATTATTTTATTTGGCATTTTTAGGTATCTTAACTCATTAGAGAATGACAAGATACCTACTCGAAAAATGGCTAGAGCATTTGGCTTAGGTTGCTCTTAAAATGGTGAGAGCGTATGGAAAGGGGGATTAAGGTGAGCTCAACATGAATTAAGCATGACATACATAGTCATAAAATTACCTCAAGTCATAGTAATTTTATCTACACAAAAGTTAAGGAATAACCAACTAGGTCCCAGCATGTTCTCAAATCTAGCAAATAACCAGTCAAATAAAAATAGTAATGGTAAGGTGATGAATCAATGCATGGTAAATAAGTGTTGGCCCTAGTTTTCCCATAGGTACTATCACTAAGATATAATTTCATAGAGAAATGATACTAATTTTCCCATATGTGGTTATAATTAGTAGCAATATTGGTGAAACACTGATTTGCCCATAGGTGATTATAATCTAGCTCACATAAACAAACTTGATAAGATGAAAGATACTTACAAGATCATCTGTCACACTACTTTCATATAATATCATTATAAACATGGATTGTATTTATTTTTTAAACTTGATCATAATCCCCTAAAAAAAGGCATGGGAAGAACCAAAGTAACTAAGATCAAAATAGGATTGGGTAGGATGAGTAAAAAAATAGGATTTGGTCTAGATAGGAACAAAATGATAGGATGTATAAAATGGTAAGAGGGTTTTCCCCCAAGTGATGGGATGAAGGGTAGGATACATGACAATGGAAAATAGATATGTAACAATGGTAATGGCATGGCAATGTGAAATGGTATGGTACATGTTTTTGGCTTGGGTATGGTTTTTGATTCTATTATTCCTGTTGATGGGGAGATGCACATCGTAATCAACAAATGATATAAATAGAATACTTGATCATGATAATTACTATCCCACACCTCATATTAATAGCTACTCTATCAAAAATTGCCTACAAATATATTTTTCAAGAATGCTTTTGTGATCTTTGTTGGTCATTGATTCTAATTACTTCAAATGTCAAGACAAGGTATCTTTATAGCCTCTGCAAAGGAAAGTGTGACCATGGATGGTAAATAGGGATAAATAATGTATGGTATGTTTGATTTTTAAATGGAATGGAAGATGATAATGGAATGTGGAATGGTTTTGAAATAAATGAAGAACAGGACTTTCAGTCACATGTAATGTTTCTAATGCTAGATTTGATATCATTTTGGTTGTGGTAGGACCGATGACTTGTTCTCTCAATAGGACCACTAAATTTTTTTGTTGTTTGATCTTGAGAATAGATACCATATGATTAGGATATATATTGGAAGCTATTTTGATTTGATCTTTGATTTTGTCTTCATCAATTAGTGAAGAAATTTTATGCTCAGTTATTGGTACCTTAAATATTTTTTCACCAAGGAAGTTGTCTTGATTATCCCGTAGTACCTATGAGAAGGTTTCATTAATAAAAATAAGATTTTGACTTTTCTTTTATTTTATTTCTTCTAATAAATTCTCACTATAAGGTGCTTAGTTATGACTTTGATTATCCCCTAGTGATTTCAAAAAAAATTCACTATGAGAGTGTTCTTCTGCTATATGAATGTGGTCTTAGCCTCCTTGCTCTTCTTCAACTGCTATGTCACCATGGATGTAGTTTAATAAAGTGTGATTTTTTTGATCCCAGTCAACACTTTTAGGAGATGGAATGTTAATAATATGTCTATTTTGGTTGATGGTAATGGCCTATGGAATGGTAATGGAATGGGGAGAGAATACACAATCCTCATAAAAGATACTAGGATAACTTGTGTTGAAGCTGAAGTACTCATCCTCAAAAACTATAGAAGGATCACAAATGTATTAACATTGATATATGAGGCATACATAACCAATATTATAACAACCATGAACATATTCTTCTTCTAAATTTAATTCTAACTCAAGAGACTCTAAATTTGATGTTGAGACTAATGTTAGTTTTGATTTTGATGCTAAATCTGATGTTGGTTCAATAATAGAACCTAAATCTAACTTTGATTCTTCATCTAATAGATACTCTATTATAATGATTTCTTTTTTAATTCTTGGTATTAAATAAGTAATATCCTATGATGGCATAATGGGATCCAAAAAAACTAGTTTGTCAAAGTGAGACTCCTCTAGGATGGGAAATAGGTCAAGAGATAACTCCTTAGAGACTAGATTATCAATAAGAGGCTCCTGAAAAATAGGCACATGGTCAAGGTTATGATTTACATAAAGGTGATTATAATCATTAATAAGTGACACAAAAAATATTGGCTCATTAGTGTGAGACTCTTCAACAACTGGTATAGGATCAATAGGTGATTCACCATAAGTTGAATTATCACAAATGGTTGGTTAAAAAAAAAGTATTAGATTGGTTGGTTTTCTTATCCTTGGTTTTCAATGAGTTGGAAGATACCAATTTTAAACACAACTTGGTCTTTAAATGATTGGTTGGGTTGAGGTTTGGATGGGATTGGTACTAGATAAGGAATGACTTATGATTGGATAATGGTAGGGCATTGTGGAGCATGATTTATTGCACAAGCTAAAGGACAAAGTCTTGAGATGGTAATGATAGGGTGGTATGGAGTATGATTTCTCACACAAGCTAAAGGACTAGGTCTTAGAATGATGAAGGGGTGTTATGGAACTTTGTTTCTCATACAAACCAAAATATTAGGTCTAAGAATGATGAAGGGGTGTTGTGGATCTTGATTGGTAACATAAACCAAAGGATGAGGTCTTGAAATGGTAATGGTATTCCTTGGATATTACAGAGATTGATAGCTCATATATTCCAAATGAGGGTTAGGGGTAACCGATGATCGAATAACAAAAGGGCATTATGGATCCTAATTGCTTTCATAAGATAAAGCATCTAAATCTTCTTGATAAACTAGATCATCCTAATCTTGAGTTGGATCATAAGCTATTTCTTGAAGTTATTTTATGTACTGATTATTAAAAAGAGGGTATGGATTCATATCCTAGATAATATTATCTATAGTTGGGTCTTCAAATTCCTCTTCACAAGCCTCTTCATACCAATCAAGGTCTTGAGTTGGATCATAAGTTATTTTATGAATTTGTCCCCATGAATGATTAATATGAGGAGGATAGAAATCTATCTCATAAACCATATTAGAATCATTGGGGTCTTGACTAAAGCCATAAAAGTCATTTTGTGCATCCATTATATCATAAGTTGGATTGTAAGTGACTCCACTATAAGTGTAGTGAGACATATCCATATAAATGATGAAAAATCTGAAACAAAAAATCTTAGAGTTCTACAAACTCTAAAAAACTATGTCGAAAGGATAAATGGTTTGAGCTTAGTCTAACTTGGTCAAAAGGTGGAGTTGTATATCCAATGTGGTATGAAAGTGGAGTTGTATCTCCAAAATTAATTTTTCTAAGACTTGGCATAAAATAGCCTAATGTCAAATATCATACACAAAAAAGGTCAAGCATCTGAATAAAAAATGGGATGTTAAAGGTCTAGGTCAAAGTGTTCCAAACAAGGTCTAAACTAGGAAAGGGAAAATTTGAGTTACTAGGTCTTTTGTCTAAATGTAGAGTCAAAAGCTAGTCTCAAACAAACAGGCATATGCTAGGACTTTTGGCCAAACAGTGTCAAAAGCTAAACTTGAAACAAAGGCTAATGTAGTTTGATTTAATCTAACAAGTTTGGAAATAATTTTGACATAAAATTAACACATTGAATCAAATATAAACATGATCAGTTGGCATAAGGCATAAGGCAAAAGGCTCTTTGAAGAAAGAATACATTTTCCCAAATAAAGGCATAAATAATGATGAGGATAGGCATGAAATAAACAAACCATCAATAGTTTTCAAATTTGGGTAATCCATTAACCGATGTTATGCAACCCAAAAGAGAAATATCTATGTATTATCCCCATGAATTAAGTCCTAAATATAAATTAATCAATGTTTGAATCTAAACTTGACAAGGTTAATTGAAAACTCAACATTTGAAAACTAAGATTTGACCAAATAAGCTAGATAAGATCAGACATCATGATGGCACAATACAAAGGTCCAAGAGGTATACATGACATGGTTTGAAATAGTTTTTGATATAAGGTGAAACAAGTCTTAAAATAAATTGAATAGCCTAATGGTTTAAGCATTTTTGAATGATGTGATCTATGTTATGATTCAAAATACTCAAAGGCAAAATGGTTTGACATGATTTGGGCAACATAACACTACTCTCTGCAACTCAAATGACATACACAGACAAGTTTAGAAAATTTTTAAAAGCACAAGTCTAGTGTAAAATGACTATTATAATGCCACTTTAGATAAAAAAATTGATGTATAGATAAATTGGTTTTGACATGGTTTATATACAAACAAACAAGTTTTAGTCTCAAAAACACCAAGTAAGATAAATTAACAAAATACACTAAGTATAATCATCCAAATCCTAACAAGGGTGTGGCATATGGAGTTGACTAAACTTTCAAGTTTATAACATCTCTAGAAGGTTAAATTACACGATGAATTTCACATCAAATAATATAAAAGACAAGCATGGAAATTGGGTGACCATATCATTGGCTAGTTGTAAAATGGTCTAGTCCTTTTTACAACCACTACATCCTATTGTTCACTTCATTTAGTGTGATTTCCAAATGTAGATACATCCCATGTGTAACTCTAATTAGGAGCCAAATGAAGTAAATGATGGGATATGAAAGCCTAGGTCAAAGCTTCCCTAAAGAACTCATGGAAGGTGATGAAGTCCCCCTTATAAGCCAAGTTTGCATAAAAATAAAAAATGAAATATAAAGACTTTAGGGTCATTTTCAAGGTCACCCAAACTTTGATGAATTTTGGGGGAGTGATTTAGATGACTTCCTTTCTAATCCTTAGACTAGGCTATTTTCAACAGGAATGATGGTTTGGATTCCAAGGGTTCTTTAAAGGGGACAAATGGAAGAGCATACACATGATACCTTTCTTTTTTTCAAACAAAGATTTAACTTAAACACCTAAGTAAATACAAAAAATTGGAAAAGTGACTTCATTTTTAAATCCAAATGGAAAATTGGGTGGTGTTCATTTGAACCTTTGGTCTTAGTTGTAACTTTGAAACTAATTCTAAAACACTTATTTAAGCACCTTAAATGTTACTTTATGTACCTAAAATACTATTCCTAATATATTTTAAGCATGAAAAATGTGACCTAAATGTGTTTTTAGCAAATGTAAAGTTTGGTCCTGCAACAAAAAATGTTAGGATGTCCTTTAGCCTTGAAGCTCTTTTGGGTTTGAAACAATTAACTTTAGAAATAGAGCTCTTGGGTCTATGTTTTAAGAAAAACATAGTGAGTGTTGTTGGTTATATAATCGATGATGCTTACATTTTCTAACTAGTGATGGTTATCTATCCAACATCAGCTATACCAATGTGACTGGTGATAGGGCAGGTATCCAACCAATGTTGGTCTTACTAACTTTTGTCAATTAATATATGCAATCTATGTCAATTTTACTAATTTATGATGGTTACTATGTAAATTTGTGGCAAACAAAAATGGAAAAATAAATCTGAAAAATCAATTTAAAATATTTTTAACGGTCCTAATGAATATTTTGAAGCTACAAAATTATCTTCTTCATATGTGGGATGCATCTAGTCCCACCAGGTGTGCCATATGTGAATCTACGAATTTGAATCAAGAGAGGATGGTTAGTATGGTGTTAGTTCCAAAATGAAAAAAAAATTAAAGAAACATACTAACTAGCATAACATCTCTATGCCTAGACACTAGGGAGAGCTTAGTTAATAAACATGAATAAATCACATAACTAAAATGCAAAAGAAACTCTCTTTTACCTTCCTTGGATGCTCTAAAATTCTTGTTATAGTGGCTTGCTTGACTTATGCTCATGAAGTCCTCGTCAATGGAAGCTTGGCTACCTCCATGTCTCCTTGGGACCTTTGGCTTGTGGATTGGCTTGGATTGGAATCAATTTGTCATGGTAACACTAATTTCAATGGCTTCTTGAAGATATTTATGTATTATAACTTTGCATTATCAAGTCTTAAAATTTGTGTGGTAAGGCCTCCTATTTATAGATTTTTGAGAATGTCTAGAATCAACATGAACCACCCATACTAACATTGAGATTTGTGGTTGAGTTTTAATTCAAATTTGAAATTAAAATTTATAAATAATCTCATCAATATTTAAGACATGAATCTTGATATTTGTGGCATTTATGGCTTAGAGATGTCTTCCTAAGAAATGAGGTCACTTGATGATACAGATATTAAATATCCATTTTTAAAAATAAGTATTTAACAAGTTTTCATGGAATTCTTAATTAGGATCTAATTTTATTTAATTATCTCTTAATCATGATTAAGCACTTTATGCAAAAATTACTCAAATTGATCAGAATGTCTTGTTATTGGTCCAAAATTTGACTAGATTGGAATTGGAAGTTAATGTTAGATGCATTGGAATTTTATTCCCATTTAAGATGTTACCAACAACAAATAACAAAGGCATGCATCTTTTTCAAAATATTTTATAGGAAATAGTAATCCAGAACACCTAGGTGCAAAATTGACATTTTGACTTGAAATTATCTTATCAAAGTTAGCTAGCCCATAAATTGCATTTCCCCATTTAGGGATACCCTAGCCAAAATCAGCACTTGAATATGTTGATTTCACATCATTTAGTGTGTTTTAGTGTTTTTAGGCCAAATTGTGCATTTTGGGTGGAAATTAGCCAAAATACTAATTGTGTGGGGGGGGGGGGGGGTGGTAAATTTTAGGTGTCTACAACAGGTGTTATGTTAGACCAAATGACCAAGTCAAAAAAAAGAGTAAATTGGGTAAACAAAAATCCAATGCTACTAAAGACTAAAAAACTCAAAAAATTAAACATTAAGGAAGAAAGGCAAACTCACCAAATCATACCATGTATACATGTTAAAAATATGGTAATCAAACATCAAATTTAAAAGCATAAAAAATGGTAAAACAACATTGATGAGTGAGAAATAATAAGCCTTATCTCACTCAATAATGGAAAAAGGTACAGACTTAGGTGGCCATAATAAAAAGGTACTACAATAATGATAATTGGTAAAAAGAGAGAAAAATAAGTCTAGGAATGTAAATTTATGGTGTAAATAAAGTAATCCATAGTTACTCAAACATGTGGTTTCACTCTAAGGAGAGATAAAACTGAAACAAAGTAGTGCTAGCATGTTTTTAAGAGCTGAAGAAGAAGGGAAAATAGATTTAGAATCACAATTAGCCTATCAAGGGGGAAAATTAAATGGGTGGAGGGGAGAATGAAGAAAAAACCAAGGTAGAAGAACTCTATTATCAAAGTCAAGACAATCAAATTAGGTTTGTCAAAACAAGAGGATTTTCAACGTTAAGGAATTTGAAAAACTTCTCTTAGCTACACAAGTCTTAGGTCAACAAATTTAGTATATAGATCATCCAATGAAGTCTATATGAATGAAATTTAAAATGGATGTACCTTCCCATAATGTATTCCCCATTCCTCATGACCCCTTACAAAGCTATCGGTCTACTACGAAGATTGGTTATGTGTGTGAGAAAGTAGGTAGTACCATAGAGTTTGTTGAATTATCCTATTCTAATATACTAGCCTAATGCACCCTAATGGACCTCTACTCTATGTGAGGCCAACTATGGAGTTTGAGCTTTGATAAAAAATATGAGATGTTCTTGGAATCCTGTCTTTTGGTGTGATTTTGACTTTTGAGATTTATATGTTGACTTTTGTATATCATTGCCTTTTATTTCAAATGATTTGGATTTTAAATTTTTTGATGGACTTTTCTATTCCTCCTCTATATGGATTTGGAAAACCAAACATGGGTGATAAAGATGACTTTAATTTGAATACTTTGGACTTAGTTGCTAAGAGAGATAAATTTAGAGAGCATATGGTCTAAGAGTCTCATAAATTTAGGTGAAATAAAAGTTTTATCTTGACTTTGACCTTGTTTTATCCAATGTGGAGTGAATGGAAACAAAATCAACAGGAGTGACACATGAAACAATTTAAATTTCTTCAAATCATGAAAAATTGTGACAAAGGGTGAAAAAGGGATATAATGATAATAAAGTGTGATTACTTATCATAATAATGAGGGAAATGGATGAAAACATGCTAACATAGATTATTGTGAAAATTTCATCTATCAAAAGAAACAAAATCTAAAATTGAGAACAAAGATCAAATACACATTATAGAAAGGGAATGATAGGATTGTAATTTTATGAGTAAGATCAGGTCCTATCCATGGTTGTACATTGCAACTCATAAAAGTGAAATCCAAGAGGGTGCCAAAAACTATTGGAAACATACATGAGATAAGTAAAATAAGGTATTTGTGAGGAAGGCCATGTCATATCCATGGTCTTACAATGCAACTCATAAAATAGAAATATAAGGGATGCCAAAAAGTGTGTAAAAATAGTATGAAAATTAATAATACTATGGTACATCATGAGGAAGATTGGGTCATATCCGTGGTTGTGTAATGTAACTCATGAGAGAAAGGGGAAACTAAAAGACCAAAAAGGAAGGATTAAAGGTTTCTAATAAGAGATAAATATATTAGAGGGAGAGATATATGTAAGTGACCTACAAAAAGTGTTAGATAGATAGCATATAGAAAGAATGAAAACGAAAGGAAGGATTAGGAAAAATACTTTTTGAAGAATTGTGCATTGGTGGGATCTTTGAAAACATGTACTTCATTAGTTTTAAGGTGGTAGGTACTTAGACCAATAATATCTTTTACTAAATGGGGACCACACCATTTTTCATGTATTTACCTTCTTTTTGATGAGTGTAGTCTAATTTAAAGACAAGATCACCAATATTAAATGTGAGAATTTTAACACATTTTTTAATTTCTTTTTGGTAATATGAGGCTTATATTAGTGATTATGTTGCAAATCAAAATGATGGTGTTCATTAAGGAGATAAATGGAATTAAAGTGAGCATTACATAATTATTCAGTAGGAATGATAACATGAAGATAGATACAAAGAGAAGTAAGCTCAACTTCCAATGGGAGAATTGACTCACAACTATAGACTAGAGAGAATGGCATTGCCCTAGTGGTAGTACATATGCTAGTCTGATATTCCCAAAGAGTAGGGTAAAGATTAATAAACCAATCCATATGGGTTTCATGAATTATATTTTGGAGAAGTTTTTTTAGAATTCTTTTAGTGTTCTTAGTTTGTCCATTACATTATCGATGATAAGCTATGGAAAATTTATGATTCATCTTGAATTTAGCATAAATATGTTTAACATCCTTATTTTTAAAGTTACCACCATTATCTAAAATTATAGTATGGGGAAAACCAAGTGGAAAATTATTTGATTAATAAGAAATTTGGTAATGGTCTTACCAGTGATAACAATAAGGGGCATGGCTTCAACCCATTTGTTAAAATATTTGGTAATAGTGATGATAAAAACATTCCCTTTTTGAGAGCAAGGTAATTTACCAATGAGATCCAATCCCCACATGGAGAATGGCTTAGGGGTAGACTTTTTTATAAATTTTATTGCATCCTTTTCAAGAGTAGGCCAAAAGTAATCCATATGTAGGTATTTATGGACTATATCATGTCCACTATAGTGGCCATCACAAATTCCCCCTTGTGCTTGTTAAATAAGAAAGGAGATCATATTGTATAACATAATTGAGAAAGGTACCTTTAGCATTCTGATAGTAAAGGATGTTATATCAAAATACATATTTGAAAGTTTATTTATAAATATGTGTCTTTTCATGATAGTCTAAGTTAGGAGGATATGTTTGATGTTCTAGAAATTGGATGATGTCTTTTTACCATGGGCCTTGTCAAATGAAAATAGCCTCAATGTGGTAGATAAGCAAATTTGGTGATTGAGTTGTGGATGGAGATTTTATAATTTAAAAAAAAAATTAGGATTATAATAACATGGTGGGGATGAAAGAGAAAAGCTGAAGAAGCAAGGGAATCAACAATGGAATTTTGATATCAAGGGATAGACTCAATAGTGAAAAAGATGAAATCCTTAGTAAGAAGAGTTACAATTTGATGATAGGTAATGAGTTTTCTGATTTTGCATTCATAATTACCATTGAATTGGCTTTAAATAAGCTAGGAATAACCTAAGGCATATAAATATTGAATATCTAGATCAACATCAACATCAACTCTAATGCCTAATATTAGAGATTCATATTCAACCATTTTTTTGGTGACATCGAATGTTAAGTGGAAGGCTAAAGGAATGATTTTGCCAAGAGGAATTGCAAGAATTAAACTTGCCTCATCTCCTTTAAGGCATTCAACACCATCAAAGTGAAGGGTCCAATTATCCTCATATAAGTCAACATTAATTTTAGGAATCTCTTCGATAACTAATTTTGGTTTAGAAGTATCAGGGGGAATAAAATATTGATCTAGATTATTTTTTCCAAGATCAAAAGTAAATTTATGAAAGTAATCATTGATTGAAATAGATTGATTGATACCTTTAATTCAAAGAATATTATCATCTGGAAGATTATCTTTAAGGTGATTGGTGGCTGGCATAGAAGCTATGACAAGTTGAAAGTTATGATTTATCTTTTGATAGTTTTCTGAGTCAGAATGAAAAGATCAAATTCTATAAGGACCATGAATTTGATAATTATATCTCCAAAAAGAAAGTCTTTGGATAAAAAGTGATGAAGGGGATCATAATTAATGATGACATAAGTTGTTTGGTATAATATGTAATGTCAAGTATTTTTAGTAGTAAAATAGATGGAAATCTAATCATGATCGTCTTTGGTATAATTTTTCTCATAATATATGAGGCCCTAGTTAATGTAATAAATGGCATTTTTTTCTTCTAGTATCATCTTCTTGAGAAAGCATTGCCCCATTTGATATGGGTTTGGAAGACGTATATAAGATCAAGATTTGATCATTATAAGGAGGATGAAGTGTAGTTAGGTGAAGAAATGTCTCTTTCATGTTATCAAAGGATTTTTAACAAGGGTCCATCTATTCTAAGGCATTACCTTTCTTAAGAAGATAATTGATAGAGTGGATATGATAAGCCATTTTTGAGACAAATCATCTAATTACCCTAAGTTTTCCCAAGTATGTATGAATTTTGGGAATGGAATGAGGAATTGGTATGTAAATGATAGCACTAATCTTAGCTAGGTCAACATCGATACCATAGAGAGAGACTAGGAATCCTAACAATTTCATAGATGTGACACCAAAGACACATTTTTAAGGATTTAGTCTAACCTGATATTTGAAAATATGGTCAAAGATGATAACAATATCTAAGAGATGAGTTTTATGACTTTTGGATTTAACAATGAGATCATTGGCATAGGTTTCACCAAATTTGTGGATAAGATCATGAAAGATGTAAGTCATTGTTTGTTGGTAAGTGGCTTTGGAATTTTTGAGACTAAAGGGAATTTTGACATAGCAATAGGTTCCCCATTACATATTGAAAGTGGTCTTATGTTGGTCCTCTAGGGAAATACAAATCTGATTGTAGCCTAATAGGACATCTATAAGAGATAACATTTCATAATCAGTGGTAGAATCAATGACGGCATCTATCAAAGGTAAGGGGAAGTTGTCCTTGGGACAAGTGAGGTTAAGATTGTAAAAATCAATAAAAATGTGAATTACCATAGTGACCTTTTTCCAAATGGGAGTAATGTTAGAAACCTATTTAAATTAATCCATTAGTTTTATAAATTTAGCATCTAATAATTTGATGATTTTGTTATGACATAAGGTGGAAACCTCATGTGGAAATTTCTATTATTTTTTATGCACGTGCTTAACATCAAGATAAGTAATGATTTTATGCACCATAGTTCTATGGTCTATACCATGCATGTCCTCATAACACCAAGAAAATATATCATGATATTTATCAAAGAATAAGCTAAATTATCATGTTTGGTACGTGACAATTCACAATAAATTGTAATTGGTCAAGGATAAGATGGAGTACCATATTCAATGTGAGTGGTTTCTTTAATAAGCATGGCATTGTCATATTGTAAGTGATATGGTACATTACGTAGAGAAGAAAATAGATTAGCTTTGGGATCAATACTAGCGATGAAGTTGTTAAAACAAGGTGTTTTGGTTTTAAAATTCCCAAGTTTATGATGTTGTCAAGGAAGTTGAGATTCTCAGGCATGAAGTACTTTAATAATAGCTTCATCACTAGGCAAGGTGGGAAGAGGAACATAATACTCAACATCTACTTTGAGATCAATAATTTGATTACCATGGTAATCATATTAATAATGTAACTGATGGACATCAGTTGCCTTGGCATCTAGTGTAATCACGGGAGTATGAGAAGTGGATGGATTAGAAGGGATTAGAGTGTCATTGGTTTTGGTGATACGGGAAGGATTAGAAGCAATGATTGGATTGATAGGTGATAAAGAAGATGTTAAAATTTATAAAATTTTAGAAGGTATAATATTCTCTACCACCTAAGGGGTATTAAGAAGTGGAGAATTGGTAGGAGGAACATAACCTTCAAGATTGAAGTCATAATTTTAGGAAATGGTATGGACATCCTGGTTAAAATCATCAATTTTAGCTAAGGTTTTATGATAATGTTAGACATCCAAGTATCAAGATTGAGCTTGGGCTAGTATGTATTTATCATCATATGTTGGAGAAATTGTACATGCTTGATGGTCAGGGGGAGCTTTAGAAGTTGAAATCCCAATATTACTAAATGTACGTGGAGACATGATGAGATAATCTTGAAATAATTTACCCAATCTAAAATCATTCCTAGTGAAGGCATTTTTAAGTAAAGAAGACTCTTGAGCATTGCACAAAGGGGAAAAGTTAGTAATCTCTTCAATAAGAGAAATAGTATGGTCCCAAGGTAATAAAAGAGGAGGAAGCCACTATAAAATGTAGGAAGGTAGCTCGGTAGTATTATAAGTATGTTGTAAGTCATTAGGTTCATCATCATCATAATCCATAAGAGTGACTTGTTAATTAGGATTGATGTTGATAAAATTAGGTAAAGGACCACTGTTGATATTAAGAATGGTAGGAATACGATACTAAGATTTAGGATTAGGAAGTTGAATACTCCATGGGTTGGGATCAACCTCATGCTTATACCATTATGTAAGAATTTAATGCATTGGTTACCAAAATAAGCAATATCCCTCATTATATGAGTCCATGAGTGACCAAGGAGCATATTATAAGATTATGGTAAATCAAGGACCATAATATTAGTTTGAATGGCCTTGGGTTTGATTATTAATGGAATCCAAATATAACCAAGTGGTTTTTTATTAGTCTTATCAAAACCTTGACAAGTAAGATGGGTTTGCTTAAGATTATCCTTGTTATAAATAAGTTATTAGATAAGCCATAAAGATGACACATTAATACTAGAGCCTTTGACAATAATAAATTTATGAATAAGGGTAGTATAGATTTATATTTTAATAAAGAGTGGTGGATCATCAACATAAAAAAGAATTTCATCATTGATCATGTCCTCTTTAATAAATTCAATAGAAGGCTTAGAATAAGGACACATAGTTTCAATGGTATTAATGTTGGTAGGTTGAGGTTCAATAGAAGGTGGTTCTTAATATATAGAGGATGGATCTTCAATTTCCCAGAGTTGTTGCATAAGGAAATTACAATGATAGGGGGAAGTACAAACTAGCTCCATAAGTGGAATCTTACAAGGCATAGAGTTATGTTCTTCAAGAAAGTTCCAATGAGATTTATAAGGAGAAATAATACAAGGATTGGGAGGTAAAGTATATTTTAAAGGATTTTAGTAGGATTTTTGTGTCTCAGGATGAGACACAAATTAAGTTGAGGTGAGTGTTATTAAAAATAAAGGGCAGTGTAATGTAATATTATTTGCCATCAATTGTATTAAAAATAGAAAATAGGTGTCAAAAAGAAGTCAATTTGTCTTGAAAAGGAAGAGTCATTTGAGGAAATTAAATAGTCATAAATGAAGGTGATAATTCAAAGGAAATATTTTATAAGCACTTGTATGGGAAATTGTAAGTTACAGACCATTTTGAGTGAATGAAAAATATAGAATTTGGGTCTCATATTTGTCTTTATAATTTCTTGTCTTTAATAATTTTCTTATGTTCTACTTGAAAATATGGTTATTCCTTTGAGTTTATTTGTAAATATCTGCAAGTATTTTATATTATTTCATTATTTCCACTAAACTACTGCTAACAATGGTGTGACTTGTTGTGTGTATTTGAGCCCAAGAAAAATTTATCAATATTTCCCATCATTTTATATACCAGATTTTAATATTTTTGATGTAATTAGATGTTGAGTACAACTTTATGGTTTGACTCACCTTACATATAAAGAGATTAAGTCTTATATATTTTATTTTTGTCTATTTTTTAATGGTGATTTGGCTAGAAGTGAAGATGGCCAACCTATACAATAGCTTATCTCAAGCTCCATTATGTGTCTAATGAGGGATCCAAAATTATGGTAAAATATAAATGGAATGAAAGAGTGCATCATGAAGAGATATTGCATTCAAGATAAGTGTAGATGGCTTAGTATTCAAGCAGGATGACCCTAAAATCAATAGATTTGAGACCTACATAAAGATTGTTTAACTATACTTGGATGGCTGAGACCTTTTAGGTGGTTTGACATTTATTGCATTTTTACATACAGAATATATTATACAACCCATGTATTCATCATATTGTTTGTGAACCATAATGTGTTGGTGCTCATACTCTTTTCTCATAAGGTTTATTGATTTTGATCCTATTAGTAAAATGTTTAGCTGAACACATGAGTCTAGGTGGAGCCCATGGGTGAAACAAGGGAGGAATATTAAATTGATTATGTGTGTAATGGCCTATTAGCATTAACCATCAATCCTAATACTGGGAGCAATAATAAGGGTGTAGGTGGTAAGAGTTGGTACTAGGAATACTGTGAATATTGCATATGTTTCAAATCAATTTCCTCCCTAAGGGTTTCATCTAGATGGTGACATGTAAACATTTAGTTCCATTTAAAGTGTTTCCTTCATTTCTATTTTGACATCTAGTATGGTAAGCTATTTGTTAAAGAGAATTTAATTTTCCAATCAGAGTAAGGAGGTGTTGATGATTTTCAAGTTACTTGGCTTCTCTTTTAATAATTTTTATATTTGCTCTTCCCCCATAAGGATATGTATAATAAAATGTCTAAAACAAAGTAGAGTATTTATAAGTTTTGAAAAATTGTAATGTATTTGAAGTTAGATTTGTATAAATGGGAAAACTCTGACATGTGAGGTTGTGTAGAGTAGGAATAAGAGTAGGTATAGTGTAGGTTCTCAAATGTAATTGTAATAAATTTAAAGTTGTAAAAATTTGACATATTAAGGGAATTTTTGTCTTAGTATGAGACATAATTTAAGTTGGGAGATTGTTAATATGAGTTTTAATTAGTGTATGTTTTTATTTTTCCCTATTTATTAATTAAGGAAATTGTATTTCTTGTGCATACATGGAGTTTTCCTACATTTGTGGGATAGGCTAGCTTATGTGGAGGTGTGTGTCATAGATGTGTCATAGGTGTCATAAGAATGTCAAAAGTAACTCCCTTGATGAGAGTTACTTCTCTATTCTTAGAACCTTGTCACCACCTTTCATGGAGGAGTTATAGTCTATTCTTGGGGTACCTTGGCCACCTTTTGTGGAGGAGTTACTTATGTACTCTCCTATTTGTAGTCCTCACTTTGGCCATCTCATGTTAATCAGATTTTGGTTTTATCCATTTTATCTTGTGCAATTTATCTTCTTGTATTATTTTCAAATTGTTTTAGCATCTATGTGGTGTGAACTTGCTTCAACTCGTGTGATCACATCTCCATTGCACTCACATTATCCAGATTCTAGCAACAACTCTGATATGGTATCAGAGCAAGAATGGTAATCGTGTGTTTGGTTATGATTTTAGTTTATTTTGAAATCAAGAGGAGTGGAGTTCTCTTTGTTTTTTTATTTCTATATTTGATCGAAAATAAAATTAAAAAAAAACTTTCACTATCATTTCTTGTATTATTTCTTGCATTTTGGAATCCTTGGCCTTTGGGTGTCTTGGTTGTCTTCACTTTAGGGGCTAGTTCAGTAGTTAACTTGGGCACCATTGTTGTGTGCAAGTAGTAGAGGGAGGAGCAGCACTCAGCATTTAGTTTAGGCACATCACTCAGCCTCTGCCATGCCAAGCTTCTACAGCCACACCATCCTCAGTACGACATCCAAAACAAGTCTATTTTTTTTGAATATGGCTAAATTTTTTGATGGTGCATCCTTTCTAGAGCTATGCCTAGCTTCTGGTCTATGCCAAATTTTTCAATGCCTTTAGCCTCTATCCTTCTAGCATGCCAAGTAGCAGTAAGGTGCCTTCAGTTCTACCATGCATCAGGCCATACGGTGTTTCCAGCAGATGAAGGGTGAGGCTTAGGTTGGTGGGAGGTTGATTCCCCCTCACACAAACCTCCTTTAGATTCTTCATTCCATGCCAAATCAAATGATTTGTTGTAAGGCCACTTTCTCTCTCAAAATAGCCATTTTTAAAATGTTTTAGTGCTTTTTTTGCAAAAACACAAATTTACGAGAAAATTGAACCTTTAATATCTTATAAACGGTAGCTTAGATTTGGGTGCCATTTTTTGAAAAAGTGTTTATAATTAAATTATCTACATCATAGAATTTTTATTTTTTAAAAATGTACTATTTTATAAAGTGCCAAAAATTTGGGTCTCTCAGGACACATTTTTCGCTGAGTCTGATGTCTTGTTTGCTGTAGTCTTACATTGATTGCTCTAAGATGCATTCTCAGCTGAGTCCAACCTATTTTGAGCATACACTTGCATAGTTTTGTGGGGTGGGGGCTCAAAATTTTGGGGGGGGGGTGTGATTTATTTTCACAACTTGTAAATCTTTGCTTTCATTCTCCTTTCTGCATAAATTCACAACTTGAAATCAACACAACTTCACCTAAATTTAGCTAAAAATGGATTCTTTTCAACATAAACACATAAAACCCTTCAACTATCATGAATGGAAGGTTAAAATGTCAATCATTATTAGAAGTAAAGGGTTATATAGGATCACCATGGGTACTGAAGTAGAACCTAACACTGATGCTGAAAAGGTCAAGTGGTACAACCGTAGTGATGAAGCCTATGGATTACTGAGCTTGTCTATGTTTCTAGAACTTCTCTTCCATCTAGAATCATCCCAGACTCCCAATGACATATGGAAAACCTTAGAAAAGTTATTTGGGAAGCTTGATGAAATGAGAGGTCATGAGCTCGAAAATGAACTCATAAGTCTAAGTCCTAACAACTTTGACACCCTACAGGACTTCTTCACCAAGTTTAAGGCCCTTAGATTGCAATTGAAAGAATGTGGGATAGAGAAGAAAGATTATCAACTCATCCTTTATATTCTCACAAAGTTAGGTCCAAGCTATTCATTCTTTGTCTCCACTTTCCATGCCACAAAAAGTGCCCTTAGCACTACATGGAAAATGCCTTCTTTGGATTCATTCATTGCCGACTTGACTAGGGAGAAAGATAAGCTAATTCAAATGGGCACAATGAAGTCTACTCAATCCCAAGCCTTGATAGTTATAAATGGTAAGGATAAGACTTCAACAAAGGAGAAGAAGAAAAAGAACAAGGACTAGGAGAAGAAGAAAGAAAACACCAATCCTACTAAAAACAACACTAAGTCTTCATCCTCCAATGCTAAACCTAAGAAGGAGAAGGTTAAGTGTGCCTATTGTAAAAAGATAGGGCATTGTGAACATAAATGCATGAAGAAACAAATAGATCACCTAGCTCATCTTCTAGAGAAGAACAACATAGGTGTTCCTGAGTCCATCAAGCAGAATTCATCTACCCAAGATTCTACCAAGGCAAAAGGCAAGGGTAAGGAGAAGGAAAAGGGAAAGACCCTTATAGCTACTATAGCTTCTACATCATCATGGGTCATTAATTAAGGTGCTTCTCACCACATGGGCTCTTCACTAGTTGAGTTTTCATCTTTAGAGCATTGTAGCATGACTTTAATTAGTTTGGGTGATGACACATTAGTTTCTATTGTAGGGAGAGGGTCAGTTGAAATGGAATGAGGAACATTCAATAATGTTCTAAGTGTTCCTTCTCTTTCAACCAATATCCTATCAGTGTACCAAATCACTCACATTGGTTGGGGCATGATAGTTGAGTTCTCACCAAATTCAGTGGCTATCAGGGAGTTACATAGTGATATTATAGTGGCAGTGGGTAGGTTAGATCACCAAGCAAGGTTATACACCTTCTCACATTTTGCATCAGATTCTTCTCCAATAGCATTGCTGACTCATTCAAATGGAGTTAGCAAATTGTGGCATGAGTGGTTTAGCCACCTTAACTACTGCTACCTTGAGCAACTTTGCCAAAATGATATGGTCATTGGCTTTCCTCATGTCCAATTCTCAAAAGGGCTTTGTGAAGGGTGTTTCCTTGGGAAGCATCCATAAGCAAAATTTGACAAAGGCAAATCTTGGAGGGCTTCACAACCTTTGGAGTTAGTCCACAGTGATGTATCAGGACCCTTTCCCAAACCATCTTTCATAAGGGCCAAGTACATCCTCACTTTCATTGATGATTTCTCTAGGTACACTTGGATATATTTTCTCAAACAAAAGTCTAAAGTGTTTGAAAATTTTCTAGACTTCAAGGCTCTTGTTGAGAAATAGAGTGAGAAATCCATCAAGGTTCTTCAAACTGATAATGGAGGGGAGTATGTCAGCATCAAGTTTTAGTAGTTTTACACCATAGAGGGGATTGATTTGTAGCATATAGTCACGTACAGTCCTTCACAAAATGGGGTTGCAGAATGCAAAAATAGTTTCTTGAAAGAGATGGGTAGCTATATGATTCACTCCAAATCCTTAGCACCATAGTACTGGGCTGAAGCCATCAATTGTGCTTGCTACATTTAAAATAGGGTTCCTCACAAAGCTTTGAAAGGGATAACACCCTTTAAAGCTTGGCATAAAAGGAAACTTGATGTTGAGTACCTTAGGGTTTTTGGATCCCCAGCCATGGCCCGCATTCTGAAGAAGAAACACAAAGCTATGGAATGTCAGTCCAAGCCTTGCATCTTTGTAGGATATCTAGATAGTATTAAGGGATATCGCCTTCTAAATCTATTCACTTATGAGTTGTTCATCGAGAGAAGTGTCCATTTTCAGGAGAGTCCTAGAGACTCAACACTTGACACTTTTTCTCCCTCATTGGATCTATTTCTTCATGATGATTCCTCATCAGATTTAGATCAGCCACAATAGGTTCTTGAGCTAGAGACATCTTCTTCTTCTTTGAGTTTAGACAGTGAGGATAGTGATGCAGAGTCATCCACCTCTAGTCAGTTAGAGGATGAGGAGTTAGCACCTGACTCACCCACTTTTGGGCCACTTGGGCCAGACAAACACTTGAGAGTGATGCAACTTGGGTAGGAGACCCATAGATGACAGATGTATTAAGGGGGACTTTCAAAGAGATCCACATGCCTTCTTTGCTTCAATTTTGGATCCATAAACTTTTTGAGAGGCATCTAGGGTACCTGAGTGGGATAGTGGTATAGAGGAAGAATATTCTTCCTTAATCAAAAATCACACTAGGGATTTGACTTCACTTCCTAAGGGAAGAAAGATGGTTTGATGTAGGTAGATATATCAGACCAAGTTTACAGCAGATGGGTCAATTGATAAGTACAAGGTGTAATTCGTTGCTAATGGTTTCTCATAGGTGGCAAGCATTGACTACTCAGAGACCTTTTCACCCATTACAAAGATGACTTCTATCTGACTCCCCTTAGCTATTGCCATAGCATATGGTTGGGATGTGCATTAGATGGATGTGAAGAGTGCCTTTCTTCACAAAGACCTAGAGGAGGAGATCTACATGGAGCAACTTCTAAGATTTGTTCATGATTCTTCCTTAGTATGTAGACTTAGGAAATCCATATATGGCCTCAAATAGGCCCCTCAACCTTTGTATACCAAGATGGATTCCTTCCTTCTCACAGTGGGTTTCACTAGGTGCCATTCTAATCCCAATGTCTACTTCTTATGGTAGGAAGATTCATTCTTGATGTTGGTTCTATATGTTGATGACCTTTTAGTCACCAAGAGTTATTCATCAGCTATTATAGTGGTGAAGGCATCTCTTTAGGATAGATTTGACAATACATACTTTTGTTTATTGCACTACTTCCTTGGCATCGAGGTCTCATAGTCAGATTCAAGGATTTCTCTTGCACAGCCTAAGTATGCGCTTGACTTATTGGCTCAATTTCACATGGCTGATTACAAGACATCTCTAACTCCCTTTCTATTAGGATTCAAGCTTGAGGCTGATTGTTCTTCACCATTGTTTGATGCCACTCAGTATCGATAACTTGTTGGTAGTCTCATCTACTTGACTCACACTAGGCTTGACATATCATATACAATGGGACTTGTCTCCAGATTCATGTAGGAAACTCATGAGCTGCATTGGAAATCAAATAAGAGGATCTTGCATTACATACAGGGTTCACATAGATACAGGATTCACTATAGATTTGGCATAGAGGTTGACTTGGTTGGATATACAGATTCAGACTGGACAAGCAATTCACAGACTCACAAGTCCACTTCTGATTATAGTTTGTCTCTAGGTTTAGGTCCTATTAATTGGTCTAACAAGAAGTAGAATGCTATTTTCATATCATCTACAGAGGTAGAGTACAGGGGAGTTGTTAATGTAGCTACTAAGGCTATTTGGCTTCAGGGGATTCTTTTTGAGTTTGACATTCCTATCAAGCAACCCACCATCATTTATTATGAGATTCAAAGTACCATTCAAATTTGTAGGAATCCAGTTTAGCACCAGTAGACCAAGCACATAGAGATTCACATGCATTTCATTTAGGAGCTTATTCATAGTTAGGTCATTGACTTGATATTTTGCCAATCTTTGGAGTAGGTTGCAGACATCTTCACCAAACCTTTCACTGAGAGCAAGTTCATTCATCTACAAGCTCTTCTTTGGGTGTGGTCTACATCTACAATAGCATCATCTTTAGGGGGACCTTCTAGCCTCTTCTTTTATTTTATGTCTCTCTTTTGGGTGGGGGGGGAGTTTTTTTCCTACGGGTTTTCTCCTTTTCTCTATCTTATGGGAGATTGCATTTATACATGGGTACCTCCTTAGGCCTAGTTTTCGGGACCCATTTTATATTTCCACACTACCAACCTAAGCTATGCTTATGGGGGGGTATTAGTGTAGGTTTTTATTTTTACCTATTTATTAATTAGGGAAATTGTATTTCTTGTGCATACATGGAGTTTTCCTACATTTGTGGGATAGGCTAACTTATGTGGAGGTGTGTGTCATAGATGTGTCATAGGTGTCATAAGAATGTCATAAGTAACTCCCTTGATGGGAGTTACTTCTCTATTATTAGCACCTTATCACCACCTTTCATGGAGGAGTTATAGTCTATTCTTGGGGTGCCTTGTCCACCTTTTGTGGAGGAGTTACTTACGTACTCTCCTATTTGTAGTCCTCACTTTGGCCATCTCATGTGAATCAAAATTTTGTTTTCTCCATTTTGTCTTGTGCAATTTATCGTCTTGTGTTATTTTCAAATTGATTTAGCATCTATGTGGTGTACACTTGCTTCAACTCATGTGATCACACCTCCATTACACTCTCATTATCCAAATTCTGGCAACAACTCTGATTGTTTTGTGTCTCAAGATGAGACACATTATAAGTTGGGGTGAGTGCTAGTAGAGATAAAGGGAAATATAATTTAGTATTATTTTCCATTAATTGTATTAAAAATAAAAAATAGGTGTCAAAAAGAAGTCACGATAAGATTAATTAAGTTATGCAAATCATTAGGATTAATTTAGATAAGATTAAATAAAATATTAAACATGAAAATGCAAACAAGAAATAATATAAGAAATATGACAGGTAACCATAGTGAAAAAGTCTATATTATTCTCAATAAAAGTTCATCATCTTCTTCATACAAACATACATATTTATAGTCATTGTATTTCTTGACTATTCATATTATTCTTATAATTTGGAACCAAAGAGAGGAGACTTTTCATCTTCTATCCCTTTACAACTCATGAAGGATAGGATAAAATACATATAGCCAAGAATTTCATACATAATGCATGAATATTAAAAGAATATCCTACACAACTTTACTTATCCATTTTCTTCTCCCAACACCTTTTTGGACTTAAAATTTTGTCTCATCTTGAGATAATGTCAAAATTTCATCTAATTATTTGCTAAGGGTAGAAGTTAAAAACTTGGGTAGACTAGCAAGAGTTGTAGTAATCATTTAAGGCATCATTTTTGGTTTTCACCTCTTACATACTACTTAGCCATCCTTTCAATTTTCTAACTAAGTAACATACTAACCTACTACCCTTTTAGATTTTCAATAGGTTTTCATAACTAGGTGGCCACCCTTTACATGTTTTCAACCATCCTATCCCCACTTTTCTCACTTATAATCCCAAATACAAAAACTTGTCAAAAACTTTATAAATGTTTTTAAAAAATTGTGCATTACACAATATTCAACCAGAAGGAGGTGGTGTTACTAAGGAAGAGGCTAGCTAGTATAATCATTGGCCTTGTAATGATTAATTGTGCACTATATAATATATTTTTGGAGTCTAATGGTGGTTTGTATATATTAACTTTAAGGATGAGGGTCACCTCACTACAACACAAAGCCAAGTCAATTTTGAATGCATCCTAATCAAGCATCACTTCTTGTACCATGAAAATTTGGTTGTGCATTGGTGTGTAACACCCAATGAGTTCCTTCAAGTCTAAGTACTCAATGGTACTCATTTCTACCTTTATATTATTGACCTTTAGTTGAAGTTTTGCACCTAACTACTCTAACTTTTTTGTATGTCATTCTACCTGAAGGTCTACAAATGCATTATGCCTTAGATCTTATTTCCAACTAAGGAGTTAGTTATGTACATTATCCCTAACATTGAAATATTTATGGAAAATAAGGTTAGTTTCATTGGCTAAAGTATTTTTTTGGTGCATGGTTATGCTAGCCATGTCATTTATGGTGAAGTATGGGCTAGAGTTGACAATGGAATTATCAAGCTACTACTTCTAGTCTAGAAGACTACATGAGAGATGATGGGCTTGGAGGGATATGATGTAAATCATTCCTTGAAATTCCTCTATTATATTAATCAAATTAGTGGAATTAGTCTTCAAACTATGACCTAAGATTCCAACTAAGTGAAGTTATTGTGTTGTGCACTAATCTTTTGTAAACTATAAGACCAAGGTCTTGAGCCTGCTATAGTTTGACATCACTTGGTACCTTATTACTCAAGAGGATACATTTAAGAAAGTATCTTTCATCATATTCATTATAACTTGAAGATGACCCCTAAGCTCCACATTATATTCCCTTATTTTATCTCACTCTTTTCTAGGGAGGTAGACTTTTATGCGATGGACTCTTGAAAAGCTATGACATCCTCCAATTATTTCTTAAAAGATAATCAAGAGAAATCATGTAAATCTTCTTGCTTAACTAAGATCATGGCCAATGTGCTTACTGAGGCTATAGGGTTAAGACATGGAATAATAGCTGAAGGAAGTGAAAAGTAGTACACTGAGTGGTGACTAGAGGAACGTCCCAAAGTCAAAGACCTCCTAGTAGAAGATATGACATCTAGGATCCTACCTAAGTTGTGGGTGGAAATTATTGTTTCATTGTGGCCTCTACTATCAGCTTAGTTATTTTTAGTGTCTTTAATAATCTTATACTTGAAATATTCTTCTTATTTCTTCTTCATGTTTTCTTCCTCCTTTTTCTCCTTCTATTTCTCTTAGTTCTTCTTTTCTTCTTGCTCTCCTTTTTAATCCTCTTCTTCTTTCTTGATCTTCTTTTCCTCTTCTTTCTTCTTTCTTCTTTTTCTCTTCTCCTTCCTCTTTCTCCTTTTTATTTCTCTAATCTTCTTCTTTATCTTTATTATTTGTCTTATCTTATTCTTATTTCTACTTTTTCTCTTATTCTTCCTTTATTATTCTTCTTCTCTCTTTCTCTTCTCTTGTTCCTACATAGCTTGGGCCTGTGCCTAGGCTTGTGATTATACCTATGCTTACTATTGCCATAGGGCTTCATCATGTTCCTTCCTCTTCCTCCTAAAAACTTACTCTACCCTCCACTATGCATAGTCTACTACATCTTATTTTTATTTTTCTAATCATTCTTTTTTCTTTTTTCTCTTTCTCCTCCTATGCTTATTATGTTATATTAGCTACTTCTTAGGTTTTCTAGCCATTTCTTGAGAATTTTTCATGTCTATCCATACATCATTGTCCTTTTATGAGGCCTCATCTTCTTCAACATGCTTCATTACTTGCTTTTGTTGTGCTTCTTCTTTCTTTCTATTCTTTTCTTCCTTCTTGATTGGCATTCAACTGTGTGAGTGGATTCCTCCTTGGTAGCCTATTGTTCCTCTACTATTGGATTTGCTTATGTAATTTAATCAACCTCATATGCTTGAGGTAATGGCTAGGAATCCTCTAGTCACACCTCTAAAATTAGATCATGTTTCTTCTTTCTAGTGATTGTGACAAATCTACATCATGGTAGTGGTGTAAAAGGAAGAAGAGTAGGTTGTGCTTCCTATGAATTAGCTGGTTAACCAAATGCATATTCATCAAAAGTAGGGGAAACTCTTACCTCCTACAATTTTTTGGTCCCATGCACAATTTTTTCTATTGGACTCTCTATTACGGGTGAAAAGATGATGTCAGGTGTAAATGTTAGAGTAGTCGAAGGCTAGAAGATGTCCATTATATACTAAAGTTGCTTCACATCTTCTCAAACTATTTAAAAAATTATGGAGGGTGGAAAAGACAGGAGTTATACCCATATCTTAGGTGGAACCTAATTTTACATTTGCACTATGTGCACCATAGTCTAGAAAAGAACCATTTATCCTCCTCCTTATCATGGTAGTCTTTATCCATGTCTACCAACATGACTTAGTAGACTTCCTATGAATCGGTACCCATATCTAAAAATTCACAAGAGTTGGCTATCTATGGTACCTTTGAATCATCCTTCTACATCTCCATGATGCATTTTGTTCACTCTAGGGGATGGGAAATTGAATACAAATCTTCTTTATGCTTCCCCTTCTGCTACTATAATCTTGATGCTAACTTTGGTTGTTATGTAGTAGGAATGTTTATGCCTAGTGGTTTAAATTGTAAAGGGGTTACTCATATAGTTATGTTCTCTTTTTGTCATGCCACTTTAGCCTTAGCCATATCCATCATGATGAATAAGGGAAGTAGGTTGAATAGTGAGCATGGCAACTCATGAATTGTGATAAATATTTTCTTGAGTAGTAGAGTGACTATGGCATGTTGACCTAGGTACTATTTGACATTTAGTGGCACTCAAGGGTGTGTAGGAATGATATTAAAGTACTCATCTCACTCATATTTGAACTTCCCTTAATGTGTGAGGGATCCATATTCCTATGTATGTATTATGTTATAGAATTAATACACTAGTTAGTAATCCATATCTAGGTATACTTATCCCTCTAGTGATTTCCACTACATGAAGTAAATTAGAAATATGAAAAATTGATATTAAAATATCTACCTAGGAGTGGTGTAACACTTTTTAATGTTTGTGATCAACTCCTAGATGAAATACTCTAGATAATTAAATTCTTCATTTCAGTGTGTCATCCTATGAGTGATGTCCATAACTCCCTTAGGTATTTAGTTAGTAGATTTGGTCATCTACCAAAATCTTCTAGTGATGCACTAGATGAGAATATGCATTGGTTCATTAGGGATTTCATCAATGAGAATCCCATGATTTTATCACACATATAGGTCCTAGATTTCTTACAATATGGGATGAATTTTGGTCTTGTAGGGTAGCAAGTAATCTCTATATACATGCATGCCCAAGGCTTGGGAGATGGATTATGTGTTGATTACCAATATCTAATTTGGGCCCAAATAGATTTTTCCCTCATTATGTCACCCAAGAAATAATTGAACTATCTTTCCTAGGTCACTAAATGTTGACATCTATAGTAGGTGCTCAGTGTCTATGTTCTAAAATTGGTGGGGAGCTATGAGGGTAAATGGTTGTATGACATTAATAGGATTATTCTAGAAGAGATTAAGTTTAGATTATAAAAGGTATTAAAATATCTCTTGATCACTATACTTGGTTTGCTAAAGTGCCATATCAACACACATGGATTCCTTTTGTGATTCAAAGAGGGGTTAAATTAGTTTCATGGTATCCATGGTTATGTGCGAGAAAATTTTAATGATCTATATAGTTTGTGTAATGAAAATGGTTCCACTCTTGATAGTTATAGATCATGAAAATATTTTAAGGATGAAATGTGAACTTGGTGTTTGAAGTTATCCTTTATAGATTTTGTGCCTCTTGGCTTCCATGTCTAGGCCATGCTTAGTTGTCTCATCATCTTGAATGCAATGGTAAATGTGGAGAATCTACATCTAATTTTTCTATTCAATTAATTATTCATTGGCACATGTTTGGATTTATGCCATTATAGTATTTTGTGTCTATACAAGGGGTAAGATTAGCTAATGTTGACTAGTCACTGATTTGTTGAAGATTGCATCAATCAACCATTGGATTCTTATATTTACTTTTGATGGATGACCATTATCCAATGGATATATTTTTGATGGGATGTTATGTAATCTTTCTTAAACTTAAAATTTTTGAGTTTCTCCTCTTTGATTTTTTTGGTATTACATGTGGATGTTCCTACACATGTCTGGTTCATGCGATGATTGGTCTTTGTAATTCACAAATGATATTACTGAGATCATCTAAAAACAAACAAAATATAAAATAAACACACACAAAAATTTCAAAATAGAGAAATCCTAATCTACATGGTGCTACTCAGCACTCACTCATATTGAAGAATGAGATTAATAGACTATTCATGGTAGGGCTTAAGACTACAACCATTTACCCACCGTGGTAATATGGTTCCTTGAAGATCCCTTAAAATCATAGTTCTTTTCTATGTTAGGTTATGTATAATCCAGGTCCCTTTCCATATTGTTTTTAGTTTTTTTGGGAATGCTCTAAATCAACTATCATACAATAAAACTGGTTGATATTTATGAAATTGTTTACGGTGCAAGTTCTTATGATGCCAATATTTCATGATTTGCTTGTGTACTTATTGAATATAAACTACTATACATCTAAATTAATCCATCCAAGTTAGTTTTAGGATTTTATTAGTAAGAGAATATTTATCTTCAAGTCACATGACCATGGAAATACATAAGCTGGGTACTAGATATTCCATTGACATGACTGCTTCTAAACCATACACTAAATACAATGGCATAAATATCATAGCCCTTTTATAATGTGTAAAATATTCCCACAAGATCATAGGAATAAAATATTCCTAGTCATACTACTTGACATCAAATATTTTATAAACATTTTCCCCAGTACCTTATTGGAGGCTTCATCTTGGCCATTAGCCTATGGATGATAGGCAATGATTTTATGATGAGATATAATAAACTCTTTAGTAAAGACCTTAATGATGTTATTTAAAAATTACATTACTATATCACTAAATAAATTTATAGGACATCTAAACCTAGTAATGATATTTTCATATAGGAACTTTGTTGTCCTTTATACTATAGCTAGGTGTGGTAGTAGATTCAACCCACTTAGTAAAATAATTTATTGTAGTAATGATGTACCTTATTTTGTTGTGATTTCTTGGTGGTTTGATTGGTTTGACAAAATTAATCCCCCATTATTCAAAAGGATAATATGATGATAGTGTATGTAATGATATCTCATATTTTTAGAGTAGTTTACCCATGTATTGGTAGACATCATAGTGTTGCACTACTTTGTGTGCATCTTGAAACAAATTTGGCCACCATAGTCCACTATATAGAATATTTTTAGCTATAGATTCTCTTATAAAATGTCATCATATGACTCCTTTATGATGCTCCTACAAGAGTTAAGGTCATTCATGTTTGAGGGCAACCCTTTTTAGGACTTCCTCCTCTCTCAAGTGAATTATAAGTCCATTAATGATAGTATATGGTGGTTCTCTAGTCACAAATTCCTTATTATCCCACTCTTAAAAGTACATAGGGAAGATTCCTTGATCGAGGAGGTTCATAATGACTTCAAAGCTTTTAGGAATCATAGAGACATGTAAAATATGGGCTTCATGAGAGTCTTATTGTAATTCTTCTAGCTCTTCCCCATTTTGGATATAGATGAGGTGGTCTAGTCCTACATTCTCCCTTCCTAGTTATGCATAATTCAAACTCTTGGCATTGGTTTGTTGACAATATATTACAAGGATTGATGGTTAGTGAAGATTTCAAATAGTGTTACTAGCAGATAATGCTAGGATTTCTAAAGTGTGAACATGATGGCTAGTTCTTCTTACTCAGTGGTTGTATAGTTTTTTCTACATCAAATAGTTTTGGCTAGAAATGTGGATAGAATGGTCTAGCATACTATCTCTAGTTTATGTGAGTACAACATCATCTATGATTCTTAAAGGATCTAAATATACATGGAAAGGCTTGTTCCAATCTAGAAAAATTAGTATGGGCATAGTAACCAGTCATTGTTTGAGCTTAATAAAATATGATCGACATTTTAAGGTCTAAACAAGTTTTGCATTTTTTCATAGTAAATATTCAAGAAAAGATAAAATAGTTGCATAGCCTTTGATAACTTTTTGGTAGTATCCTGTATGTCTAAGAAAAGAGTTCACTTCAATAGAACTAATAGGTGGAGGCATACTTAGGATTACTATTATTTTTACTTGATCTACCAAAATACCTTCACTACATACTACATGTTTGAGAAAAATTCCAAATGGTATAAAAAATAATTATTTATTCAAATTTAAGGTGATGCATAAGGCTCAACATCATTACAACATTAGATGTAGCTTTGACAAATATTCTTTGAATAGGGAGAAGACTATCCAATCATCAATGTAAAATTCTAGGAATTCATGAATGAAATCCTTGAATGTTGTAACTACTACATGAGAAAACACCAAAGGTGGATTATTAAGGCCAAAATATATGACCTTGTATGCAAAATAACCACATTCTATTGAAAAGGTTATTTTGGATCTATCTTATTCTATAATCAAAATTTGATGATATCTATTGAACCCATCCATGAAATAATATAATTTGTGTCCTATGATAGACTCTAAAACTTCATCTATGAATGGTATTAGAAATGGATCATTTATGCAGGCATCATTTAAAATGTGGTAGTCCCCACATAATCAAATTTCTCTTATTTTCTTGGGCTAAAATACCATGCAGCTTACCTAATAAGATTTTTCTATTTGATAGATTATTCCTACATCTTGAATTCTATGTAATTTGGCCTTTAATTTTAGCTTCATATTTGGATTAAGCTTATATGGCTTCTTCTTGACTTGACATACACACTCATTTAGTTAAATGTGCATATCACCAAGAGATGGGTCAACTCAAACTTCTAAGAATTTGGTAGGAAAGGCATCTTGGTAATATCTCAAGAGTTGTAGAACTTCAAAAAAATTAGTTTTCATCTAACAATCACCTATGCTTTCTAGTTTTGGAACCTCCTTGATTCTAATGTTAGGGACATAATTCTTCATAGGTTGTTGATAAATATTAATTTTTTCATCATGTATATATTGTTATATACTCATTTTCCCTTCTTGTTTAGTAATTTTGATGTTTCATAGTTTATCTTCCTCAGTCAATGTTGCATCAATGTCATTTAATGGTTTTATAGGTCACTGAATTTCAAATAAATCATTCAAGTCTAGGTCACCATCAGAATCTAAATGTTCACTAACCTATGACTCATCTTGTATGTGGTGACATGGTTATGTTAGATCTTGTTATTCCTTTTTATTAAAGTTTTACCTTTGTAATGCCTAATTAATATCAGGTGTTGTATTTTTTTGTGTAGTAGATTCTATTGTGGTGCTCATGTTTTCTATGCACCCATAACACAAAAAATAGTTGAGTTTCTACAATGAATTATGGACCAAAGGATTTTCATATTTGAACACAAAGGTCTATATAAAATCACTCTACACTTGTACTCAATGATTGGCCTCCCTTATGTTTTTTTTATGCATGTACCATGTTATTGTTAGTGGAGCAAATGTATAGTGGAAGATGTGAACCTAGTATTTTGGTGTAACATGTTCTTCATTAAAGATTTTAACACACTTATGTACATGATTTTTGGGTTACTCACCTTCTTGAAATAATGGTCAATTGGTGTGGATGAATTTTGGTAGGTGAAACCTAATGATCATGAGCTTATAAGTGGCATCCCATTCAAACTGGTCAGTGTAATGAGTTCCCCACCATGTTGCAATAACTCCCTTTAGAGCATAATTTAAAGTGTTGACTCATTGATCTATGGTTGAAACATGGAATTTTAAATTCAAAATGAAATCATTGATGTCCTAATTGCATAATATATAGGCAATTATCGATTGTACATAAAGACTAACTGCATAAGCTAGAGTTTGTGATCACCTCAAGCCTAATTAAGGAGGTGGGTATCTAAGTCACCAATGAGAGATGAATTTATTTTGGATGGTAAAGTACCTTATTTTTTTATCTCTATGTATTCCTACATGTGATCATTATCTTGATACAAGAAATCAAATTCTGACTGAGTGTGAGATTTTGTAGACATAGAGGCACATTCGTCAATGACAAACTGATCTACCACTAGCTACATAGTTACTGGTTTGGGCCTCCACTATTTTAATGTCTTGAATTTTTAAGTGAGTAAAATTGTACTTTGGTTTGGAATGTTTCTACAAGAAGTTCCATTCAACTACACATACAGCTTTTGGATTCTCCTTAGTATTGATCTTCATCCAACTAGTTTCTTTTACAACATAAGAGTCTAGTTTAGTTGGAATTATGTAAGGGTTATACAATCTATTGATAATAATGAAAATAACTTTATCACCTTGATGTGCCTTGAGCTAGTTTTACACTATGTTGATATTCATTTATTTATAATAATCCCATTTTTTCCTATCATTGTAGTATTTATGTCTATGACCTCAAAGTCACCTCACAAAGGTAATTTTGTAACTTTGATTTTGATATCTTCCATTCTAACAATAGGCTCAACTTTTATCTAATTATTTAAGCTTACATTCACTAGGTTATAGCTAAGATCTGGTCACCTAATAGTTTCCCATGTAGATCTAGGAATCATATTAACTACTCTACTAAAATCAAAAAGAACATTCAAGATCTCATAACCAGTAACCTCAATATCAATCTAAGTGTCAACATACTAGGGTTTCTTCATTTTGACAATACTAGACCATTTTTTAAAATCTTTTGTTGACCATGTTATGCACATTCTAAAATATTATGTAGTGGATTCATGATGTTCTACAATGTCTTCATTATGCACAGTACTCAAAAGATTAAGGAGATCCATGAATGTAATGACAAATCCATCTTATCATATAATTTACACAAGTTGGCCATATATTTTTGAATTTATTGATATAACATCACAATTAGTAGTTTCCTGATGTTGAATGTTCTTCAAATACTATGTATGTTCATGCAAAAGATTTTTTTTAGCTGAATATAGATATTTATCCTATTTAAATCTTATAATGCCCTGATCTTGAGGCATATCAAGTGGAGGCATCCATTTTTATGCATGTTGTTTTCATGTCATAGCATTTAGAAACACATTTTATTTAGGCTCCACACTTACCATATTTATTTTTCAGATGACTTTGTCTTTTCTCTACTTCTCTAAAATAGGATAATCTTCTATGTCATGTTGTTCAAATATTCCACAATATGAATAATATGATTATCATTATGGGTTCATCTGATAATTGCATTATAAATGATTATATTCCCCACATAGATAATATTGTAGAGGAGGCCTTTAATATTTATTTCCTCTACAACCTTGGTATTCTACTTTATAAGTACATCTACCTCCTCCTTTATTATATTGATATCCCCCTGATATCCTCCTTATTGATACATAAAATTTTAATGATGGTATTATTGATTGTTATCTCCCATGCTAAATTATTGCTGCATAACTGAAGGAGTCTAATTTATTGGGTGTTTTTGCATTATGGGTGAGCTCCAAGGTATTGCATATTCATACTAAAGGGACGAAGGAATCCAAATCAATGAAGGATTCCATCCACCTAGACTATGAGGATGATACTGTGGTGAACTCAAAATCCATTTTGGACTTATTTGGGTAATACAACTCTTATCAGATTCTAGGCTTTGGATTGCATGCTTCACTAAGGATATTTGCTACACTATGATATAAAATAACTTTTTTTTAGATTACCTCTTTAATCTCATATAAATGTATATAGTTCTTCTTATCATGGTTAGTTGAATTGTATAAATTACAATACACATTTTATGGGTTCTTGATATATTGTTGTAAAATGTGGCACTATGTTGTGGCATGACCTACTACCTAGTAGAGTTCACAAAATCCTTTGTTGACTTTAGGATAATAATTTTTATGGTGTGTTTCTTTTCTACACTCTGTGCACCATAGATTCAATTTAGGCTTATTTGCATCATGGTATTGATCAATTATTTTCAAGAAATCATGTAGTGTGTTTTCAATTTTAGAATTATCAATAGGAGATTATCAATAATCCTTAATCTATTATACACAGTGAAGGAGCTCTAGCATTTATTTTTATCTCATATTGAGTTTGTACAGTGTTAAACTAAATCCTATTTCATAGTCTTTCAACAAACCATGTTGTTTAGTCATTTTATATCAAATCAAATTATACCTTATTCCTTACATCATAACATCTATGATCATAGTCATAGACCAACTATCCAAGCTTCTTCCTTATCTCCTTTAGATCTTATATTGTCTAGCTAGTGCATTTATTAATCTAAAATTCTATGAAGATACAATATTGAACATCTTTTAAACTTGATTTTTTAATATCTATTTTGTATATAAACTCTATTTCTCTCCAAGTTAGGGCACCTACTGATTCACACTTTTCAAAATTTTCATTAGTGACACCCTTAACTTGCCATTTCATTTTGTAAGTTAGTAGTTAGTATTTAGGGTCTATGGACCCATCATAGATGGCTAAGTTTAAGAACCCTCTTGATTGATTCAACATATTGACTGGTATGAATGGATTATTTTTCACAACTAATATTAGAGGCATTTTTTCTTTGAGTGATCTTACTTATATACTACTATTTGCACCAAAATAATTATCATGTGAACTTTGGTTGACTATGCTTCCTTCTTATTTTTATTTAAATTCAATTAATACTATGGGATTCAAAACCTTCCTAATGGATTTTGTGTGAATTTTCATACCCCAAAAGTTTACTTGATATAAAAATTCTCTTTATAATTCTTATCTTGTTGCTTGCCTAGTGAATAACATCTTCTAGAATATAAAAAATTGGGCTACGAGGGTGCGTACACTTTTGGTGAATAATTATTTCAAATTACTTATTACTTTACTATTCTTTAACCTAAAATTAACGTAAAACTAAGTTATATTTCTCTATATAATTCTTCTTCTTATGACAATAACCTTTCTTATATCTATGCACTACTTCTATATTCTATCTATTCTACTCCTAAACTACTCTCATATTCATCTCATTCTTTATGCTCTCATTCTATTTGATAGAATCCATAATAATAATATTTATTAATCCTTTTTCTCATAATCTCACTCATCACATCTATGTACTCATTCATTATCTACTATACTATTACTTCTACTTCTCCTCACAACTACTTGTGTATTCTTTTATTTATTCCATCTATTCTATTGTCACAATTCTCATTCTAATTCTAGATTTTTCTTTTGAGTCTTATTTCCCTGAATCTCCATTATATATTTAGGTTCAATCTCTACTTACTCTTATATCCATAATTCACCATCATACACACACATCCCTATACACTCGAAGAGACTACTCCATATTGTCTATAGTAGGCACCATGGCCTTATCCATAACTAACATCTTCAATATAAGAGGTAGTCACTGCAAAAAAATTCATCTAATTCATTGAATAAAAACATCCTACATAGACTTCAATGATGTATATTGTTATACTATGAACTCAATGATATATCTATCTATGGTGGTGGAAACCCAATAGTTTATTGCTTGCATCTAATCAGTTTCTAGTTTTAACAACCAATCTATCGTTTCTTTGATCTAGGTAATAGTTTCTTTCATTTTGATATTAAATTAATAGTACTCCAACCTTATCAAATAATTAATCATTAGTTAATGCATCTCACACTATAAAATTTCATGTATTTATCCATAGATATGATTTTGAATAATCTCAGTTGTGGTAAGACCAGTTCTTTTAGAGTCTTCTTCTATGAAGTGTCATACTTTCTAGTCTAACCATGTTTCAATGTCTTATTGTCCTAGTAACTATATTAGCATAGTTTCTTATATAAGGAGTGTTTACACATGAATTACACCATTATTATCAAAGGTTATTGATGTAAAAGAATATGTTAAGGATAAGGATAGATAAGTTTTGCTATATTACATAAGATGGTACAAATAATTCATAATTAACAGAGGCATGACAAAGATGAGTTATAGTGCGATAGATAGGAAATAAGATTAATCCAAAGTTTTATTAAGGTATGAAGAGCATTCAAATTAGTTTAGATAAAATCAAAAAACAAATTAAACATTATAATGTAGACAAGAAATAACATAAAAAATATGACATGTAAACATAACCAAAAAGTATATATTGATCTCAACAAAGGTTCATCATCTTCTTTATAAAAACATACATATTTATAGTAATTACAGTTCTTGAATATTCATATTTTTCTCATACATTTTTACAAAAGGGAGGATACTTTTCATGTTTTTTCCCTTTACAACTCATGGAGGATAAGAAAAAATACATATAGCTAATATTTTCATACATAATGCATGAATATTTGAAGAATATCCTATGCAACTTTACTTATCTATTTTATTCTCTCAACAAAGGAATGGATGTGGTTAGAGGTTTGAAATGAGGAAATGGTTCCTCATGTACTTATAAATATAGAGTAGTATTTTTAATATCCTTGAGAAATTATTCTTCTAAGGATGGCTTTTTAGGTTTTGTCACATGATCTTTATGAACCAACTTATGATGATCGTTGACTTGGTATTGTAAACATATTGGTAATTTTTACAATATTGATTATAATCAACATCAATGACACAAGCATCCTTGGTATTGGGTTGATTATTGGAAAAACATTTTTGGTTATTTGAGGTATGAGATTTAGAAACCTATCTCTTTTGAGAAGTAATGGTGTACTCTTGATGATGAAGGTTGATCATAACATCATGATTAGTTGAGTCACAGGAATATATGAGCCAAAAAATTTAGTGATCCCTCTATAAGAATCATGTGAATGACCAATTTTAGAATGAAACCAATAAAATATATTATGGTCATACCACTTAGGAGGATGGTTAGTATAAGTGAAAGGTGTAGAGGGTGGTAAGAGTTGTCTCATTTGTTGTACAAAAAAAGGTGTGTGAGGAGATGAAGGGATGTCATCTTTGGTAACTCTAGGATTGGTTTCCATATTTTAACTAATAATAGTATTGGTAAGTGTTTGAAAATGTCCTTTTATAAGTTTAAGATTAGGTTCAAATTGCTTCATGAAAAATTCTTGACATTTACCTTGATTAAAAGCTTCATTAAGTGTTTGAGGTGCAAAATTTTGAATGTTATATTAAAGAGCATTTAAAGTAGTTATAAATAGTTTGAACAAGTTATCATCAGTAATGTTATGGTTGGATTTATGGGCCAATGGTTTTCATCATTTGATATGAGATGATTTAGTGAGAGATTACTTATAATTGATGAAGTGGATAAGATAATTTTTGGGAAGATCATTGCATTAAAACTCTTTAACTAAATTATTTACTGAATCTTCAAGTTTCCACATAGAGTGTTGTGGAATTTGGTTTTACCATTATAGTACATTTATAGTGAAGTATTTTACTAAGAGTTTAGTTATGGTGAAGGTATTAATTTAGATCCACTCTTTGTAAAAATGGCCAAAGGCTTTGAGAAATGAGGTTGGGTCTTTAGTCCCATCATACTTGATAGTTGGAGATATATTACCAATATCAATGGAAAAAATGAATGGAGATAAAGGATCATTTTGAATAGTTTGAAGCATCTTTTTAATCATTATGGATTGAAGAATAACATCTCCTAAGGCATATCTAAGAGGTGGAAGAATGTAATTAGGATTAGCTTGAAGATGGATATCCTTAGGTTTATTAGACATATTAATAAAATGATTTTGGAGTTGTGTCATTTTATTCATGTTATATTTTTGAATTATGTTCATTTTTTTCATAACTCGAGCAAGAATTTGAGTTGTATCAATATGTGGGTTGGTGTTGGTGGGAGTACTCCCAAAATTGGTATTAGTGGGAGGGTTATTAGAATATGGATTATTAGTGGGATTATGTTTTAAATTTATGTCAATTGATCCCAAATTAGTTTGAAGGTTTTAAATATGGGAAGTATCTATGTAGGTATATAAAGGATCATACCCATCAACTTCATCTTTAGGTGTGATTTGCACCATACTACAAGTGATGGATGAAGAAGGGGAAGAGGTTACCTAGGAGTTATGGTGATCTTAGGATGAAAAGAGAGGGAGGAATGAACATGCCATATAGTATCTAAATATATTCAAGCTATCCAACAAGATTATGATGGGAGACTTCATGATGATTTGAAAGAAATGAACACAATGCTAAGAAGAATAAATAGAGTGCTGGATCATAAAAAAAGAAAGATGCAAAAGGTACATAGTCAAAAGGGTTGACATACTATAGAAAACAAGGTCTACAAAATATATAGAGTCAACAAGGTCAACCTAGTATAAAAAATAGGGGCTAGAAACTATACAGTTATGATAGGATTAACCTAGTATAGTGACTAGCAGAAATAGATAGTCTGTAGGGGATTGTGTCAATATGAATGAATATGTATTGAAATAATAAAAATGTTACAAGTTGTTTTGAAAGAAAGAAATGAAAGGAAACACACAATAAATTGGGTCCATTTGGTTGATCCAATTGAGGCACACAACATAAAACCTTGCATCAATGTTACTGAATACACATTTTTACAATATAACATATAATTGAGCAAAGAGTAAGAATTCAAATTCAAAAGTAAAATATAACTAAGTGGTCAACCTAAATGTTGTTAGATTATTAGAATATAATTTTATATTTTATAGGAAGTTGGATATAAACAAGGAACTAGAAAGCAATATAAGGATGGTTTTAGGATGTTTAGGCTAAAAGGGGTCTCTATTGGCAATGGTACTAGCTTGGTATTGGGGCCTACCCCCTCACTTCACACATAATAGTGATAAGGGTGTCATGTGCTTATCCAATATATACCATTAACCACATTCTTATACTTGGCTATAAAACCAAGTTGGCTTCCCGCTCGGTGTTGAAATCCAAGTAGGTAGGCCTTGGGTAGACAATTGTTAAAATGCTTTTTAATATTTTATGATTTGGTAGTGTGTACATAAAATATAGAATAATGAAACTAAATGGTATATTTAAAACCACCTAATTAGACTATGTGATCTAATCTAATCATGTAAGAAATAGAAAATGAAAGTGTGAGATAATTACTAGCATATAAAGGTTAATTCTAACTTTGAAACACAATACAATGTCAATTCAATCGATAGTATATACAGAGAATATAGAATAGAGTCAAAAAAAATTATTATATATTATAAAATTAAGGGTATGAAAATGAATTATGTTGATAGTTTTGACATAGTTTTCTAGATAAAACATAGAATACAAAACTATGTTGATAGAGTCAATCTAGTTGACTATATAGGCGTAGGTTTAAAGATTGTAAACTATGAAAAATAGAACTATAACAAATGCTATAAATGAAAAAGAAGGATAGAAATGAACCTTGGTGGGTTGGAAGATGCAGAGGAAGATAATATTGTTTTTTAAGTACCCTAATTTATACTTGTAAATTCTAATAAATGTGTCAATTGGGTCGACCTAGTTTTTTAGATAATGTTTGATAAAAACCTAGAAAATATACTATGTCAACAGGGTTGACCCAGTATGCTAATATGGATGTTTGAAAGTGTACAGGGTCTACTGGCTCAACCTATTAGGTTGAACTAGATGAAAAACCTACACAGATAGAATAAAGTTGTACTAATGTGATTGTGTTAAACTTGCACATAAAAGTTAGAACTATGTTGATACCATCAACCCAATATCACAAATATATAAAAATAAAATGATAAAATAAATAAAAATATGAATTAAAGCCTACAAGGGTTAGATTCACTTTGGGTTCACCAGAATGTATGCAATCAAAAATACATAATGTCTATAAATCAATCCTAACTCGAAGAAGATAGATCATACCATACACTTCTGATTGAAAACACATTAGATAATTAGGAACATGACCAATATGAAGATTTTGTAGACCTGATTAGGGGATCTCTTACCACAATAAACTATTCTATGGAGGGTTACAAATATTCTAGTCAAACACAATCATGTAATAACCCTAAGAGAGTTGTGTGTTTTGATATCTCATAAAACTGATAAATAGTATAGTAAATTTAATCTAGTGCTTACAAAAGCTTATGGCATAATATGAGGGGTTAGTAAACAATCAAAACATGTATAGGAGAATCTCAATTAAGCTATGTATGAGAAATAATCTAATAAATGAAATAATAAGAGTAATATTATTCAAATCTAATATATATGCTACTTCTATCTACTAAAGAGAGGAGAAAAGTTACATAATACTTTCCTAAATGATGAACTCATCGAGACTCAATCTCTACCTTAGCCAAAGGATATTTTAAAGAGGTTTTTGTGGTTTTTAAGGATCACTATGAAAGGCCAAATCATTAAAGACTTATCCACAAGACTAGATTCTCTAGGTAGAAAGCATAAACTAAGACTCCTCAAGTAAAATGGTGGAAAAGAAAATTGTAAAGAAGTACAAGTGAATAATAAATCTTTATTTCATATGAAATAATGACAAAATGATATTATATATAGGTGTATTTTACCCTAAATCCTTTCAAAAATCTCAACTAACAGGGTTAACCCAATTGACCTAGCATAATTTTAGACAATTATTCACTAGGTTGGCCAAGAGCCAAACTAGATCCTAAGTAAAAATCACCCAAAACTATATAGGGTCAACCCAATTGACCTAGTATAACTAATTATCAAAAGGGACTTAAGGTTATAAAAAGAGGGATGAAGAGTGTAAATCACTAGAGAAGGGTGCGAAATATGATTAATAGCTTAAGGAATGGTTTTTAAGAGGGATTGGTTTTTAAGAGCTAGTTTTTAAGCACCAATGGTCTACCCACCACTTTTTCAATACACCCTTTAAGTTGTGTGTCTATATATATTGAGTCTTGATCAGTTCCAGTAAGATGTAACGTATTATTATTTGGTAATAGTTGAAAATATAATGTGTATACAAAAATCTCATACATTAGTGCTTCCTATCATCTAGACTCCCTACCCAATCTTCATCTGTATAGTCTATCAAGTTAAACGCCTTAATCCTTGCTAACAAAACCCAAACTCCATAGTCTCCTTTAGATACCTAAGTATCCTTTTTACTACTTGAAAATGATTTTCCTTTGGATCTTCTTGAAATCTTCTCATAAGACCTACTTCTTGCATGATGGCAATTTTAGAGGTAGTAATATATATCATACTTACAATCATTGACCTATATGATGTCTGATTGAGCTTTGATGATTCATCTTCCTTGCTTAAATTACACCCTATTATCATAGTTGTGTTAACTACCTTACAATCTTCCACATCAAATTTATTCAATATCTCTCTTATGTAATTAAAATGTGAAATTTATATACCTCTTTCTAATTGAGTGATTTGTAATCCAAGGAATAATAATAGTTCTCCTAGCATGAACATCTTAAACTCTTTATTCATTGCATATGTAAAGGCATTAGTCATATTTTCACTATTTCCACTAAATATGATGTCATCCACATAGATAACCACTATCAACTGATGACAATTTTTAATCATGATGTACATATTACTATCTATAACTCCTCTCTTGAATCCTTGGTCTAATAAGTACTTGTTAAATCTGGCATACCAAGCTCTAGGAGCTTGATTTCAACCATAAAGATCCTTTTCAAATATATATATACATATTATATTATAATGATAAACCCTTAGGTTGCTCTATGTACACTTCCTCTTCCATGTTCCCATTTATAAAAATAGATTTGGCATCCATCTAATACACTTTGAACCCTTTGAAGCCTACATATGTTAGAAATAATCTAATAACCTCCAATATTGCTACTAGATTAAAGGTATCCTCAAAGTCTACTCCTTATACTTGGGCATACCCGTTTCATACAAATATATCCTATTTCCTAGTTACTTCTCCATCTTCATTCAATTTGTTCCTAAACACCCATTTTATGCCAATGACATTCTTGTCTTTAGGCCTAAGAACTAGTTCCAAAGTCTCATTATTTTCTTTTTGATCTAACTCCTCATTCATAGCTCCTATCCAAAACTTGTCTTTTCTTGATTCCAAAATGTTCTTAGGTTCAATATTATACAATATAATAACACTCTCTTGATTTAGGTTACTTACCAACGTTTTCCTTATTCACATACTTGCATCCTTGTTACCAATGATTTATGATTCATGATGGTCTCTCTAAATTTGTCTCGAGGGGAATTTTATGTCTTTTCTTTCCTTAAATTCTTCTTATTCCTAATCTAGCTCTATTGCTTTTTATTCCTTATTTAAGTCCAAATTATTTGATGCATCATTTGCTTAAGAGTGTGACTTATTAGAACTAGTCTCATCAATCTTTACATTGGTGCTTTATACTATCTTCTAAAAGCTCTTATTATAACATCTATAAGCTAAGATTACTAATGAGTACCCCCAAAATATTCCTTAATTATGCTTTGAATCAAACTTACCTAATCCTTCCTCATCTATTTTGATGAAGTATTTGCTTACAAACACTTTAAAGTGTTCCACATTAGTAGGTATGCCTTTCCATAGTTCATAGGAGGTTTTATTGCCATTAATCCTTATATTTCCTCTATTTAAAATATAAACAATAGTACTCTCTACCTCTCTCCAATATCCATCAGATAATATTGATTCCATTAGGATATTCCTTGTCATTTTTTAGACTATTCTATTATTTCTACTAGATTTTGTTGAGGTGTCCTAACTATTGAAAACTATCTCCTTATCCCATGGACCTTACAAAAGTCATCAAATTCATTGGACAAAAACTCTACTCCTCTATAAAACCTTAGAAATTTGATCTTTCCATTATTTTCATTCTCAACTAGAGCCTTGAATGCCTTGAATTTATCAATAGCTTCTAACTTTTCTTTTAAAAATGTTACCCAAGTCATTCTTGTGTAGTCATCTATGAGTAAAATGAAATAGCTATCTCCTTGAATGCTTTGGATTTTTGTAGGTTCACAAATATTAGTATGTATTAACTCTAAAGGAACTATATTATATTACTCCATAGACTCAAACCTCTTTATAGTTTTAATACCATGTTGGCATGCATTAGAAAGTGTATTTGTAGGCTTGGTGATTTTAGGCATATCATTCACAGACTTCTTTGATCTTATTTTGACCAGACTATCAAATTTTAGGTGGCCCAATATTTTGTGACATAGCCAACATTCATCCATATTTCTCATAAATAATCTCTCCTTTATCTCATTAACACATATAGATTTTTCTTAGTCATCTTAGCATTGCTAATTAGCCTTCTTGATTTGGCTCTCATAATATCAAACCCTATATCAAGAAAGGTTAGTGTATGTCCTTCATTGCACATTTGACTTAAACTAAGTATGCTATGTTTCAAGCCTTCCACATACATCACATTATCTATCTTGGTCTTCCCATTGTCAAAACCCAAGATACACTTGCCAACAATATTTGTAGCAATGTTATCTCCAAATCTCACTATCCCTCCAACATTCTTCTTTAATGAATTGTAATTGCTCTTGTCCCATTTCATGTGGCTTGAGAAACCACTATCTATATACCATTTCATGCCTTCAACTTGGATGTGAAAGGTAGTATGAGATAACAAAGATTATTTTCCTTTTATCTTATGCTCCTCATTCACCTTGTCCATAATGTCTCACTTCTTGATCCACTTCTCAATAGTATGACTATATAACCTTTTATCTTGACTGATCTTCCTCATATGCCTTATATTGCAATACCTTGCAATATGTCCTCTATGAATAATATTATAACATAGAATTATACTTATATAGTTTAAATGAAAATTCATCCTATTCATTTATGAGGAATTAATTATAGCATGGTGTCTATAATCCATATCTCTATGTCCATATTGATTACATGATAAATAGTAACCATTGAAAGGATTCACATACTTTTTCTATCTTATGTTTAATGATGCACCTCTACATTTTGAAAGAGTCACATTCTTCTTGATTTGTTTATGATCAATTTGAGTCTCATATTTTAGATTTTTTGTATAGGTCTTTAGTCTATCAGTACCATCACTTATTGATAGTCCATCATCGTTTGAGGTTTGAATCTTCTTATTTTCTTTTTAGTATTATTTGAACCCAAGACCTATCTTGTCATGAAGAGACCTCTAAATATTTAAAATATCACCAAGAACTTTAGTGTTCTTTTCAAATTTATGATGTGTCTTCAATTTGATTGTTACATGATCCAATTATTCTTTCAAGGACTCCATTTCTATTATAAACTTGGTGCATTCTTCTTCTATTATCTTAAGACTTATAGTGACAATTGAAATTTAAGTTTCCAACTACTTGATGATCTCTTCATTTTCATTGGTGTCATTACTTAGTATTTCTTAAAAGATATTAATTTTTTCCTCATAACTCTTAACAAATGATCTCAGTTTATGAATTTTTTAATTTATAACTTCAACTCCTCTAGATAACTCACAAATTATGCCTCAAAGCTCACTCCAACCTTTTCTTCACCTAATTGTTCATTTTACGTAAGAATTTTTCTTTTTGAATAAACTTATTTTTATGTTTCTAAGGCAATGAATAAATTTTCATTACTATCATTATCATTACTATCATCATCACTCTCATATATACTTGTGTTACTTATATTAAAGGATATACTATCTTGTTTGGTATAAAAACTTCTCTTATTCTTGAATGACCCTTTATTACCTTCATACTTCCTAAAACTCTATTTTCTCTTGTCAAGATTATATAACTTCTTATCCTCACCATGATATTCATCATGATTTACATCATGCTCATTATTATCCTTGTTAGGTCACTTGGATGCAAATTTACCAATCTTACCACAATTAAGACACTCAAATGGAAACTTGCCCTTATACTTAATCCTTTCTTTAGTTTGTGAAAAACATGGATTCTATCTTATCATCATCATCAATATATATATATATATATATATATATATATATATATATATACATACATACATACATATATGTATATATATATATACATATATGTATATATGTATATATATATACATATATGTATATATATTTATATATATGTGTGTATATATATATATGTATATATATATATATATATATATATATAATCATTCTTAAAATTTTTGCCTTGTTGATATTTTCATTCTTAGAAGGTATCCCATAATTTTTTCTCATTTCATAATCAATCAAGATGCCATGAAGCTCATCCATCTTTAGTATGTTGAGATATTTGATATCCTCCATAATATAGACTTTTGAATAAAAATTAGATGTTAGGGATATTAATACCTTTTTTAATACTATTAATTCTTCCAAATTATCTCCTATACCTCTAATGACATTTACCATTTTGTCTACTCTTAATAGATATGATGCAATGTTTTCATCATCCTTCATTTATAGACTGTCAAACTATCTTCGATGGGTTTGAAATTTTTCCAACTTGACTTTGGTGTCTCCTTCATATATGATTATTAACTTTTCCCAAATCCCTTTGTATATATAAAATTTCATTAACTTTATGAATTTTACCTCTGAAAGACTAGATAAGATAGAATTCATTGCCTTAGAGTTATTTTCACTTGCCTTCTTGCTTGATGCATCAGTTGATAGTGTAGGAGGTGGAGTGAATCAATCAAAAATACATTTTCATATTTCATAAGTGAAGTAAGTTAGATATTTATTAATTTTTATTCTAAAAAATACATAGTTAGTCCTACTAAAGATAGGGTCTTTGTTGGTCAAGAAAATTCTAGGATCTCCTTTAAGTTATTAGGCTTGCTTCAAAAGACTAGAATCTAATACAAATTATTGAAAGAATAATAAATTATGGGGGGGTTAATTATTGTTAAAAAAAATATTTTAATTATAATTTAACATTCTTGAACTATAAAATAAATATAGTGATATAATAATGCACAAATAACCATTCACATGAGTAAGAAATAAGAAAACACATATATGAGTGGGAAACCCTAAATGGGAATAAAACAAAATATGATATATAAAAATTTAATCTAATAAAATTTAGTTTATAAAAAACTCAACTAGGATCACCAACCCCAATAAAGTCAAGCACCCACTTGACTAGGCTTTATCAAACACCTATTTGCATGAAAACACTAACTCCCTAAGTGACTTACCATCAACTCAGAAACCTCATGAATTTTTATCACATTCACACATATAATATTATATTATTGTATATATCTAATTTAAATACCTATTTATACTCAAACATGCAATATTTTATTCACTTATTTTGCATACCCCAAATAGGCCTAAACTGCCATGTATATATACTAGTCTTATGGTTGCACACCACTTGGTTAGCCACCCACCTTAAAAATATTATTAAAAAAACTAAATAGGTCTTAATAAATCTTATTAACATGTTAAAATAATAATTTTAACCCCCTTTTGTCTACCATAACTCAATTAGGCCCTACTTCTCTCTTAGGTCTCATGGAGACCTAATTGCATTAGGTTGGTCCTCTTAGCACTATAACTTCATATTATTGGGCCCAAATGGAATTATAAAATAATAAAAAACATTAAATAAATTATAAAATTAAATATAATAACCTCATATATTATTTACTATACATGTATCCTTTATTCATGTCATGAAAGCTCCTTTAGGATAAACTACCCTATTATGCCTGCATACCTCAACAATTTGTCTTGAAATAATGAAGCATAAACACCCTTAAAATAATAAATTATGAAAAATAAAAAATGTATAAATATTTTCCATGATATAAAGGTAATTAAAAATTTATTTTAAAACCTTTACTGAGGAGATAAAGTCCCAAGAACATCTATGTAACTTGTTTACTCAGAACTGCCAATTCACCTCAAAAACTAGTCATGATGAATTGGACCTCCAACGCCTATATAGACACATGTCATGAATAATAATATTATATCTATATAACATTATAATAGATAAAATTCAAATCATCTAATGTCAAATATTTGTCTTACAGACCAATTTCTTGACCTTATATCTTGTAGTCCTATCTGAACTAAACATGCCATTTTATGAGCAAATTTTTCACCACCTAAATTGACCTCTAAATATTATTAAAGAATGATAAATAATTATAGGTCATACATAAATTACTCATGCACTTTATTTCATCAATATATTAGGCATAGACCCTCAAATTTATCTCTTCATCTCTACTTGGGTTTTACACTATTCACACCATTAGGTCTATCTATTACTAGATTACTTGGATTAAAAAATTAGAACAATTGAAGGCTAGAACCAATCCATAAATCGTAATATACATGTAAATTTATTCTCTATATTCTTATACCATCCATTTTATTTTCTTAACCAATTACAATTTTGAGAGCTATAGTAATTTATTAATAAATATGCACCTCTCATGTATTCCATAACATAAAAAACTTGTAGGGTTTTTTATTCTAAGGGAAGTAAATGAAAGGTATTAATTCCTACCCTCAGAAGAGGGGGGAAAAATAAGGTTTTTTTCATAGAGATAAAATCCTTATACCAGTAAATATAAGATTTTAAAACACTCAAAACAATAATCAGAATTTAAAACATCAAAACAAACCAAAAAAATAATGACAAATATAGAATAGTTATGAAAAAAAGTAAAGGACAAGAGTGCCATATTTGGACTATAGTGTTAGACATCAAATTATACACTTCTTTTTTATTCTATCTAAGTAGCTAAAAATCCAAAAGTTTTAGAAATAGATAGAAAGGTAAGGTCAATTATAGTTTTGTCAGCTATAGTTTAGTTTAGATTGGGTAGTTTTAATCATATTATCCTGATATAGGGGCATTAAGTGCATTATGATGGCTCTCACTTCTATTTTTAGATTGGTAGTTGCTACAACTTCTAGATTATAATCCATGTTTTAGACATTAGTGATTGGGGGAAATGTGTGCAACACATTTACCTTCTTTTCTTTCTAGTTTATTGTATTACCAAAGTATTCTTAGTATTTATGTTCCTTGTTCCATTTTTAGGTGGTTGGTATCATTTCTTAGTGGATTTCATATAAGCCTCATTCTTATTTTTAGAGTGGATTTCACACAAGCCTAATATTCACCTTTAAGAGTGGCCAAGATTAGCCTATTTTGGAGTACACATTTAGCTATCCATGGCACACTATCAGATTACAAAGCATTCATGAGCTTCATGAGCTATCTCATATGACACACATTCATATTGGTATCATTTAATATTTCACACTTGTTGGGCAATGATTGAGCCAAAGGAATAACTATCCTTTCTAATCTTGATCCACCTACTCAAAGGGTTTGGACACTTAGTTCAAATAGTAATTAACACATGCATGATCACATAACTTTAGTACATAGTGGGTGATGATGGATCCAAAGGGATAGCCTTTCTATTCTTGAGTCACCCTTAGGAAATTGAGCACTTAGTTATGTTCATGATATTACTCTTGACAAAACACATAGCCAACATCAATCAACATCATAATAAGTTTTATATTAGTTCATATACCCAATGAGGTGTATTCATTCCTTTATTGTCCTCTCTTTTTTACCTATCCTTTATATGTTCTTATTTTAGATATAGCATGTCTAGTAAGAGTTGATCTACTCCTTGTTTTTTCTTACAAATTTATGCTTCATGTTGTGCCCTCTATGCACACTCAACATCACACATAATCATGGGATTCAACCATGTAAGTAAGTTCAAGTACACTTTCTACTTTCCCTTTATCCTAGTATTTTGATTTGCTACATCACTAGAATAAAGGCGGGAGGGGAGGGGGAATGTAGTCATATAAAATGTAAAAATTGGTAGTTTGAATGTGGCTTGTGACACCCCATCCATATATCCTTTTTCATGCTCTTGTAACCCTTATAGACACCTTTTTGCTCATTACCAGTCATCCAAAACCTTCTAAACCATGATTCCACCTCAACTAAACATTTTCCTATGCCAATCATGTTCCACTAGGTCTGGAGAATATAGGATAGGATCACCCCATTTGAAATATAATGTTGGACACCAAAGTGTCCCATTTTTGATGCTTCTCTCTATTTAAATTTTGAACCCCAATGGTCATTTTCATCTAGTTATTATCCTAAATTATGTCAGCCTAACATGAATACATCTAACCCATGACCAAATATTACCTTTAAAATCCCACTCGAAGCTCATTTACCAAGGGGGATAATAAAACTTACAAATTAAATAAGAATACAAATAAAACATTGAGGCAAACTTCCCTATTTTGTGCACATAGTCACCCAACACAATTAAAAACATACTTAAATCCTCATACTAGTCCCTAACCACCTCAAACACTATCAAAATGGTATTTTGCATCTACATCACACTATTACAAAAAGTATACTAGGTTGGAGAACTACATATGGCTTGATGAATCTTCAGAGTATTGGTATGTAGGAAATGTACCCACATAAGGGGTGTGGATTGCACATTCAATAAATCTTACACACTAACCCCCCTTTTTTCTAAAGTGACTCAAATATCATTTTATCAAGAATGATGGATGGTTAGGGTTTGAAGACATAATTTGTTCTAAAATGAGTTCTATCAATAAACAACACTCCATTTTTCCTAAGCAAGCTCATATAGGCACAATGTAACTACCCAAAAAATTTCAAGACTCTATGACTAGTTTGGACAATAACAATAGGAATAGATAATAGTGTTGCACCCTAAAGCATCCACCATTTGGTGCTCCTATCCTTTCACCAAAATAAAGCTAGATTCAAGTTTACAACATCTTCCCAGTCCTACATAGCCATTTTCAACCTTTGTATTAACCATCTCAGTCTATTTTCCATCCAAGTTATATTTCTTCCTATTTATTGCTATTTTTAGAAAGTTAAAAAAGATAAATAATTAGATAAATTAAGACTCTAATTATTTTTATATTCTATATTGATTTATTAATCTAGACCTTTAACTAAAATAGGAATAAAACTCCATTATTTCTAAAAAAGTTAAATCATTTAGTGAACCCAAACTACTTCATTTGTGCACAAGAACCCTAGAAACTCTAGGGAAAATTCTTTTTTGAATTTATCAGTATTTTTTTGATTTTCTTGCATATATAAATTATAATTTCAAATTTAATTTTTATAATTTACCATAGTAATTTTAATTTTTTTTTTCGAACCCTAGTTGCCTATACTAGGTCCTGAAATTTTAAAATCCTAGCGTAAGGATTTAAAATTAAAATTCTATTTTTTGTATATTGGGATAAATATTATAATTTTATTAATCATGATTTACTTATGGAAAGTTTTCTAGTTTATCTTTCATGCTTTTTTTCTTTCATTTAGCATGAATTCAATAGTAACATAAATACATATGTACATGTTATTTTAAGACCAATTCTTATATATGTCATATTTCATTACTTCTTTAACATGTTATCTCTCTATTATGTGTAATTAAATTAAGAATAAAATCCTTAAATACTTATGGGATCCATTACATAATCTAACAACCACCTATCATGTTTTAATGTCATATATTATGCACAGGAAATAATTTCCATCTCCTCCTCTCCCATAAGAGGGTGATAATTATTTTCCCTCTAACCATGTCCATGTTATCACCTCTCCAAAAGGTGATTTATCATATGATATTATTATTAATTCATACATTCATCTGATATCTTATTCAAACCCTCTTCAACATATGTTCATACATGTTCAATGAGAAACAACTAGGGTTTGCACTTGTGAGAATCTAAGGGATCAAATCACTAGTATGAGCAAGTTAATTTCAAATTTACAAACACAAAACCATATATTACATTAAAATATCACAACATTGGTAAATCATGTTATAATATGAAATCCTCAAAAGCACCCTAGTGTCAATCCTGTATATGCACCTTCACCTAGTCATTTAGTTACAAGCAATGTTACATATCAAAACAAGAAATCACAATAGAGTAACTCTACAACTAGTGATTCAAAAATAATTCAAAGATAAAATAAGAGTTTCAATGAGGTGCTAAGGGAAATGATTAAATATACATTGATCAAACTATCTCCTCTACATCTAGTAAGAAGATCCAATATTATTGTGCATATCATAGAATGCATGGGCATCACACAAATTCATGTTTGGCATTGAAAAAACATATATAATAGATAATTGCTAATGAGGACCCTATACAAGGTAAAACCATCAATGATCCAAAACTCATAATTTCTAGTTGATAAATATTTAAGGAACATAGAAATAACATAGTAATAATGAATTCTCTAAGAAGAGATGTTTTATTACTCAAGATCACAATACAACTATATGCTTATCTCTGGGAAGAGATGTCTAATTTTCCATTTTAGGTTACATATTCATTTATACACATTTTTAAATTAGGGGGAGGATGTGGAAGTTCATCAATATCAAGGGATATTAAGTGGTTCAACTTCCACAATTCAAAATAATATAGAATTTGAGGAATTACTATTTTTAGAAACTTACTATTTTTAGACTGCACTAGTAAAATTAAAATATGGGGCACTTCCATTGAGTTTTATGGGGTAAAAATTCATATATTAGATCTACATACCATCTTACCTAATTCTTATCTTTCCAATGGTTTAAATAGATATTCAATTAGAGCTACAGTGCAAAATTTATGTCTCTTAGAGGTTACATCATCAATTGGGGTAGAACTGTCACCCAAATTGTCACTTGAATTATTGCCTAGATCATTCCTCCCTCCTTAAAAAGCAATGGTACCCATTACATCAATATTCCTCATCAAGTGTGGTAGTTGTGTCTTGATTTGATTCTCTTTGAGCCACTCACTTTGGTGGCTAAGCTGGCCCCTTTTGACCACCTGATAAAGCAAAATAAAGTGTCCTCTTGTTGTCTTCATCTAGGTGTCCACAATCTGATCCTCCTCTACTAGAGCAAAACTCTATGGATCAAGCTCATCAATGTCTAGTTATTCTTCTATGATTAAAGTGTCTAGTATAGGTGTATGATATGGTTTGAGGAGCTCCACATTAAATATTGGATGGAGACCAAGGTAGGCTAGTAGGTTCAACTCAAAAGCATTTTCTCCAACTTTTCTAGTGATGGTGTAGGGACCATATCATAGAGGCCAATTTTTTCTATGTGGGCTTGCAATTAATTCCTTATGAAGCCACAACCAAACCTTATCACCCATATCAAAATGGTGTGTAATCCTATGTTTGTCATGGCATTGCTTATACTTATGATTCATCTTCTCCATAATGTCATGAACTTGTTACTAGATGGGTTTAATTTGTTCAATGAACTTTTTTGCTTTTCCTACATCAGATCTTCCATGAGGTGTGTATTCCATGGTGGATAATGGAATGGCTATATCAATTAGTGCCATGGGTTAGAACCTAAAGCATACATGGAATAGACTATGCTTGGTCAACCTGTGTAAGGCTTGATTGTATCCATATTTTATGAAAAAAAGCCCCTCATCCCACGTACATGGATGTTTGGAGTGATACATCTAAATCATGTGAATAATCAAGTGGTTCACCACATCTATCTAACCATTAGTTTATGGATGGAAGGTTATGGATTTCATCAGCTTAGTATCCATCATCTTCCATAGAGTGGACCAGAAGATGCCTAGGAACCTGCTATTTTGATCTAAGACAATGGACTTAGGGAGACCAAAATGGAGCCATACATGACTAAAATATAGTTGAGTAGTTTCTTCAGTAGATATATTTTTCTTACAAGTAATCATGATAGCCATTTTTAAAAAATGATCAACTACCACAAAATAATAGTCCTTAACATGTTTTAAAGTGGGCAAACCTAACAGAAAATCTATTGAGATAGATTCCCAAGGCTTGGTTGGTTCTGGTAATGGCATGTACAATCCTTGCTTCTTATTTTTTGGCTTGTCTATCACACATGGGGTGCAATATTTGAGATATCTTTCCACATCCTTTCACATATGGGGCTAGTAGAAATGTTTTTGAAGAACTACCAATGTCTTTTCTATACCAAAGTGTCTAGTTATCCTACTAAAATGTGCTTCCCATATCATCTTATATTGCTCTATAGCTATAACATAGATGTGCCCCATATTATAGAGGACATTATCTTGCAAATATAAATAAAAAACGTGTTTACCTTTTTCAAGCACCTGATATGTATTAGCAAAGGTAGGATTTGCTTTATACAGAACACCCCAAGTGGCAATCTCATGTTTGCACAGGTCAAGAAATATTATGAGTGTAGTAATTGGTGGGTGGATCAGACAAACTTAAGCCATATTTGAGCTCCCCTTTTTGTGTTTGATTATGAGATGGAATTTCTGAAGATATGTTGCCCACTTTTGGTGCCTCTCATTTAATAGTTTGCTATGTGTCTAGATGAATTATAATGGTCTATGGTTATTTTGGATGACCATCTCTTTCCCTAAGATGTAATGTTTCCATTGTTTGTAGGCTTGCACAATGGCATAGAGATCCTTATCATATGTTAGATATTTCCTAACTCTATCAATGAAAGTTTCACTATGATATGAAATAGGATGGCCATGTTGTATGATGATAGCTCCCATGGCATATTCAGATGCATCTATCATCAACTCAAAAGGTTGATACAAATCTGGCAAGGCAAGAATAGGGGCTAAGCAATGTTTGTTCTTCAAATTCTCAAATTCCCTTTGTTATATTTCACCCCACTAAAATGTATTTTTAGCTACTCCTTTAGTCACTTGGGTTAGTGACCAAGTAACATGTGAAAATATAAGAACAAACCTATGATATAAATTTGTAAGACCCAAGAACCTATGAAGTTCGATGAGGGTCCTTGGTGTGGACTATTCTCAAATAACCCAAATCTTTTTTGGATCAACATGGACCCCTTCTTCATTCATAATGTACCTAAGGTACTAAATTTTTATCATCCCAAATGTGAATTTATCAATATTTACATACAACTTGTGCTCCTAAAGAGTTTGAATTACCTTATAAACATGTTGCATATGTTCCTCCCATGTTATGCTATAAATGAGTATGCCATCTAGGTAGACAACCATGAATGAGTTGGTGAAGGCTCATAGGATGTCATCCATCATCCTCATGAAGGTTTCAAGTGCATTAGTTAAGTCTAAAGGCATAACTAACCATTCAAAAATCCCCTCCTTAGATTTGAATGTAGTCTTCAATACATCAATGGGATCGATGGGAATTTGGTGATAGCCAAATTTTAGATCAATTTTGGTGAAGAACTTCAAACTATAGAGTTGGTCTAGTAGGTCATCAATCTTGGAGAGAGGGTATAAATTCTTCATAGTGATTTTATTTAGGGCTTGATAGTCAATGCAAAGCCTCCATGTTCCATCTTTTTTTGGTGCTAAGATAATTTGGATACCACAGGGTTAAGAGCTTAGCCTGATGTGACCCTTTTGGATAAATTCTAGAATCTATCTTTTTATCTCATCATTCTCCAAAATTGATCTATGATACACATGACTATTAAGCAAAGGTGATCTTAAGATCAAATCGATAGAATGTTTTACCTGGTAATGTAGTCAAACTCTTGTAGGTGACTTGAATGAGTCATCATATTCTCCTATGATTCATCCTATTTTATTCTATTATTGTGTTGATTTTGTAGTCAAGACTGTAACATCAACCTTCTTGGATTTATGTGGTTTGACCACCATCAGAATGAATTGCTTTATCTTCTCCACCAATCTCTTACATTAATTAACACTGATCAAGGAGATAGATATGGGAGGTGGTACCCCTGGTACCCTATAATGCCATGTTTCAAGAGTGAGGGTGATTCTTTAGGTTCATGATTCATATATTTCATGTCACTCATACATGAATGGCTGACTAAGGAGCACATCTTAAACATCTAAACTGACCACATCACACAAGACTTCATCTTGGAAATGTTTTATTGCATATGAAAGAAGACACTAGTGGGTGACACGAAGGCCTCTCCCTAGGCTCAACCATCTAATATTGTATGGATTTGGATGAGGCTTCATGGATATATTTATACTTTTCACAACTTTAGTAGAGATTAAACTATTTTGACTCCCACTATCAAGAATGAAATACAGAGGCTTACCTTCTACCCATAATTTGGAGTGAAACAGTCTTTCCTTGTCATCTAGCCTTTCCTCATGAGTTTGTGATGAAGTGATGATGGTGTTAGGCTTAGCCTCTACAATTTATTATTCATCATCTTCAATTGTAGGTTGGGTATGAGATAGAGTACTAGGTGCCAAGTATTGTGACTCAAAAAGTAGTGACTTGATGGCTCGACATTCTTCTTTGGAGAGAGTTCCAATTTTGTGGTAATCACACCATTTTATATCCTTCCCCTTTTGGGGTTTCTTATATTTAAACTCCTTTTACTTCTATTTTTTGCCTCTTATTTGACCTTCCTTGTCACTTTTCCATTTTAAGGTCTAACTCTTCATATTCTTTTTGCCATGCTTCTGCTCAATCTTCACTACAAACTTGTATGCCTCACCGAGGGTTTCAAAATTGAATAGTTACATTTCCCCCCATATGTACCATTGTAGTCCACCCTGATATTTGAGATTCTTATGTTTCTCACTTTCTTGGATGCCTAATCTTGTAGACAAAGAATGAAAAATGTCTGTGTAATCTTAAATATATTGGTCCTTACCTTGGCAAAGATATTGCCATTGTATGTACTAATCATCATATGCTCCAATGGGATTATATTATTCACTCACCACTTCCATGAAATCATCCTAGGTAGGTTCCACCTTAAGGCTAATGTCATCTATACTTAACCTCTTTTTGTACACTTCCCACCAATTTTTCATGGGCAATGATGCTTTCAAAAGAGCAAAAGTGATCTTTTCTCCATTGGTGAATTTATTTACAGATAAGTAGGAAAATAATTGATTAACCAATTTTATACTTCATCAACATTGATTTTTTACTTAAAATTTAGAAATATCAAAATTCACCTAAACCTTGAAGGGTGTTGAGGCACTGAAAGGGCATTTCCTAGATGGGAAGCTAGGAAGTGTAGCTGAGGAGTCAGAATTTCCCATCAGGAGTTATTGAAGAATTTAGGAAAATTATTGTAGCATCTATTACTTTCACCAATGGATAGATTAATTCACCATTTCCTTGAAAGGATCAAATGTCTTTGTGTCCTTTTCCATTTGAAGTCGTTTGGAGTGAATAGGTGGATAGTTTGGAAGCTCTATTGTTTTCCACCCAAGCTTCTTTTAGCCTAACCTTATCCTTGGGATCATACACTCTCAAGATAAACCAATTGGATACCAATGATCTAAAACTTAGAAGTTCAAGTTGATAAATATTTAAAGAATATAGAAATAACATGGTAACAATGAATTCTCTAAGAAGAGATGTTTTATTACTCAAGATCACAATATAGCTATATGCTTATCTCTAGGAAGAGATGTAAAATTTTCCATTTTAGGTTACATATTCATTTATACACATCTTGAAATTAAGGGGAAGATGTGTAAGGTCACCGATCTTGAGGGAGATTTAGTGGTTTGACTTCCATGATTCAAAACAATACAAATTTTGAGGAATTACTATTTTTAGACTACACTATTAAAATTGAGATTTGGGGCACTTCCATTGGGTTTTTTGGGGTAAAAATTCATTGAATAAAGATCCATGCCATCTTAACATGATTCCATCATTATTACCTTTCAAATGGTTCAAATGATGATTCAATTGGAGCTACAATGCAAAATTTATGTCTCCCAAAAGTTACGCCATCAATTGGGGCAGAACTATCACCCGAAATGTCGCCTAAATTGTTGCCTGGACCAATCAAGAAATCCACAATGACATAAGAATACATTTACAAAGGGTAAAATTCATAAATATTACAAAATTTGTTACCAAATCATAACTCATAATAATAAAAGGATCAAAAATCAAAATTAAAGCAAGAAATAATACCACAAACATAGGTAAAACATAAAAAAGATGCAAAACTACCTCTCCAAAATGAGGTTTAAATTTCAAAGAAGTATGGGTTTGGTAAAATATATCTACAATAGTTTGATTATCAAGGTCAAGGGTTGGGAAAACATGCTCAAGGCATCACTACTCCTATTCTAATAGTTGATAATGTTTATCATCAAGGTTTGGGATTTATTGAACATCCTAAGGCAAATCATTCATAGACACAATTTATCAATTGAAAATATCCAAATACAATAAAATTCAACACTAGCATTCCATTTATTTAAAATCAAGATGATATTGATGAGTGGAAAAATACATGTTATTATGATTTCCAATATATAGACAATGAATTTGAATATTTAGAGTCATATTCATAGCCATTCCCTCATGCTTCACAATCATGCATGATTATTTTGTTTGATACATGACACCATGATAGGGAGTCTCTTCTGAGACTCATCAGTTAGTATCATTTTTTCTCAGCTTACTTTTAAATAATTTCTTTCTTCTTACTTGTACATAATTCCTCAACTTACTTGTACATAGTTTTTTCTTCTTACTTGTACATAGCGTATTTAAAAATTCTAAAAACAATATCACATGCATAAATACAAAAACATTCAAATAACTCAAAACACCAAAATAAATTCAATTATATGCATTATCCATGATTTATCTATATTACCATACTTCACTTGATCTTATTTGAGTGTGTGTAGTGACAACCAAATCCTTGATTGCTTCACTCTACCCATTGAGGGGACATCTTACTTTTACATTAGAGACATACATCAACATATCTACCCATGTAGGAAATATTCTACATGAATACACCATCCAAGTTATGTCATTCTTACACCACACAATCTAGTTATCATGTTAATGTACTTTACTTACTAGCTTATATAGATTATTCTATCGACACTTACTGGTTTATAACACTTGTGCATTTTTTAGTATCTACTTAGTCTTGTACTATATGTTTTACATACTTTCACTTCTCACTTTGATTAGTTATATGAAATAGTATTTACATTCCTTCCTTTATTGATTTTAGTATCTAGATGTGATTACATTTCTTAGTTCTTGTGTTTTTACTTGTGTGTGCCTTAGGACATTTGCCAATGTTCTTTTTTTTTGCTCTTGTATGTGCTTAAGGCCCTCATACCAATCTTAATTATTTACACTAATATGTATATTTGGGAATTTGAACATACCTTTTATGCTTAATTTTCCTATTTTGAGTGACATTTTCCCATGTCCCTTATTTTCTTGGCCCCTTGGCCTCCTTTGTATCCTTCTTGCTTCTTGCCTTGTGTGCTTGTTTGTTTATTTACTTCTTAGTTATTTGCAATACCATGATCCACATCATGAACCATATTGCCTTCTTAGATGACATGATGGACATCACATTCCATCCCTCCTTGAAAACTAAAATATAACAAGATTTATAGTTTTAGTTCAGTATACTACACATGTTATTACATTGTTACATATATCTAGGCATACCCCTATTGATCTAACAATCTCTAATACAAACTGTGTTACGTCTTGAGATATATTTTTAAATATAATTGTTATATCATGTGTTCCATATAATAACAAACTTTTAGGGCTTTCTCTTCTAAGGGTAGTCATTTCAAGGTCTTTATTCTTACCCTCAGAAGAGAGGGAAATAAATAGGGGTTTTGTCATAGAGATCAAAGCCTTTTATCGATCAAAATCAATTTTTAGAACACTCAAAATAGTAATAAAAATTTAAAACATATAGAATAGACCAAAAAAATAGTGATGAATATAGAAAAATCATCAAAAATAGTAAAATATAAGAGCATCATATTTGTACTATAGCACCAGACACTAAAGTCTCCACTTTTTGGCACTCTATCCAAATAATTGAAAACCTAGAAGTTTTAGAAATTGATAGAAAGGTAAGGTCAATTATAGTTTTAGTAGCTATAATTCAATTCATATTTTGTAGTTTTAGTATAGTTTTAATTAGATTATATAGATATAGGGAACATCATGTTTGACATGATGGCTCTCGCTTCCAGTTTTAGATTGGGCAATTGGTATAACTTCCAAATAAAAATCTATGTTTCAAACACTAGTGATTGGGGGAAATGTGAACAACACATTTTCTTGATTTTATTTCTATTTAATTATATCACCCAAGTATTATCAATAATTATGTGTCTTATTACATTTATAGGTGGTTCACATCATTTCAAAGTGGCTTTCATATAAGCAATGTTCTCAATTTTAGAGTGGCTTTCATACAAGCCTAATCTCCACCTTTCAAACTGACCAATATTGGCTTAGTTCTTAGTACACATTCAATTATCCATGACACATTATCATATTACAGAGCATTGATGGGATTATGAGCCATATCATATGACACACATTCATACTGGTATCAGTTCATGGTTTACACTTAGCAAGTAATAATGGAGACAAAGGACTAGCTAGCCTTTGTATTCTTGAGCCCCCTACTCTAAATAATTGGACACTTAGTCTAAACATCAATTAACACATGCATGATCACATATCCTTGCTACTTAGTGGGAAAAAATAGAGCCAAAGGGCTAGCATTTGTATTCTTGAGCCACCCTCGAGGAATTGAGCACTCAAATCCATTCGTGATATTAATATTGGTATAACATATACCTAACATCACTCAAATATCACTCAACATCATAAAATATTGTGTATTGGTTCACATACCTGATGAGGTGTATTCATTCCTTTCTCTTTTACCTAGCCTTTATACATTCTTATTTTAGACATAGTGTGTCTAGTAAGAACTAATCTACTCTTTGTTTTTTCTTATAGATTCATGCTTCACACTATGCTCTATATATGAACACTTACCATCACACATAGTCATGGGCTTCACCCTTGTATTAAAACTCAAGTATGCTTTATACTTTTCCTTTATCCTAATAATTCACTTTGCTACATCACTAGAATAAAAGGGGACAAATGTGGTCGTATAAAATGTCCAACTTGGTAGTTTGAATGTGGCTTTCAACACCCCATTTATAGGTACTTTTTAAATTCTATTTTTATCCTTTTAGACACCTTTTTTATAATTACCAGTCAACTATAAGATTTTGAACCCTAATTCCACCTCACCCAGATAGTATTCCCTATGCTAATCTTGTTCCCCTAGGTCTCAAGCTTGTAGCATAAGAGGACCTCATTTGTAATATAGTATCAAGAAATAAAGTGTCCCATTTCTAGTGCTCTTATCCTTTTGAACTTTAAACCCCAATGTTCATTTTCATCTGGTCCTTATCCTAAACTATGTTATCCTAAAATGAATACATTTGACCCATGACCAACTATTCCCTATAAAATCCCACTAAAATCTCATTTATAAATGGGTTGATAAAACTTACAAAGAAAGCAAGAATAAAAATAAATCATTAAGGCAAACTTACCTATTCTCTACACATAGTCACCCAACATAGTTGTAAACATACTCAAATCTTCATACCAGTCCTTAACCACCTCAAACACTATTAATTTGGCATTTTGCATCTACATCACACTATTGCACAAAGAAAATTTGGTGGGGAAACTACATATGGATTCTTCCCTCTTTAGAGTATTGGTATGTAGGTAACATACCCACATAATGGGTTTGGATTACATGTTTAGTACATCTTACACACTAACACCACCTCTTTCTCAAGTGACTCAAATATCATTTTATCAAGTATGATGGAGGGTTAAGGTTTGAAGACAAAATCAAATATATAATGAGTTTTATCAATAACCAATGTTCCATTTTTCATAAGCAAGATCACATAAGCACAATGCAAATACTTAGAATTTTTTAGGTCTCTATGATCAATTTGAATAATAGTGGCAAGAATAGACAACAACATTAGACACCAAGTTGCCCACATTTTGGTTCTCCTATCTTTTCAATGAATGAAATCCAAATTCAAGTTTACATCACCTTCCTAATCCTACACTACCATTTTCAATCTTTGTATTATCCATCTCAGTCTATTTTACAACTAAGTTATATTTTTTCTTATTTATTTCTATTTTTATAAAGGTGAAAAAGATAAATAATTGTAAAAATAAAGATTGTAAGTAATTTATATATTATGTATTGATTTATTAATCATACCTTTAACTAAAATAGGAATAAAATTCCATTATTCCAAAATAAAGTTAAATCATCACCTTTGACATCAATGACAGTACTCAACATCCATAATATGCCTAACCTAGTCAAATAAATCTACCTTTGACCATGCAACCTCAATAATAATAGGCCACTCCATCTAAATTCTTTGCCCATTAGTTATAACAAATGAAGGATAAAATTCAAGATACATATTATAAAATAAATAAATAAATTCAAACTAGATGAAATGTGTTCTTACCCATTTAACATGGAATATCTACAAATACCATTTTTGTCAGGTTATGAACTACTTAAATTTAAAAAATACAAAGGAAAAAGTGACCCTAAAGAGCATCTGAAATAATTATTTGTTTCTTTCTATCTATTGACATATATTTGAATCTTTTCTTTTCAAGGAGTCTTGATAGACAAGGCTTAGAATGTCTATTAAAATTGCCAAAGAATTCTGTACATAACATTGATGATATATTTTTTTAAATTACAACATTTTTTATATAATCTCAAGAATGAAACTACTATTATGAATTTCAACCAAGTTAAATAGAAGACTGGTGAAATATTTATTGCATATAATTTTAAGAGTGTTATTGAGATAGTTTACTCATAATCTACTAGATAAATAGTTGGCCATGATATTACTAGGATCCTACAAAGTGAAATATCTTATCATCTCAAGCTACAACATGCTCACATGTTCAGAGAGGGTATATAGAAAGGAATACATATTTAAAACTCCCTTGTCAACAAAGGGATAATCAATTTATCTTCTTTTAACCAAATCTAGAATCAACATCATTGCCAACAAAACTACAATCTAAACCAAGGATAGAATCATAATCAAAACCCAATTCAAATACCAAATTTAACACCTCCTTAATCCAATAATGAGAGACCTAAACCTTATAACCATAATAATAATGTTTTTGGTAATAGGGTTACTGAATCACACCATGTTTATATCATGCAAACATGTACTATCCATTTACCTTCACCTACTCCCTAATTCATTTCCCTAATTTAACAATAACAACTAGCCATAGTACTAATAAAAATATCAAAAACATAAAATAACTCCATTTCAAAATCAATAACAATAACACCACCCACAAAAAAATAGAAGAATGGTTAGAATTAAGGGAAAACTAACTAGACCAACTAAGGAGGCCATCATGCCATCACATATACCTATAAAAATTTTGTTGAACATGTCTTGGGTGTTTATATTACCACTATCACCATTAACCCTTAGCATACTACACACATACCTAAACCTTCATCCAACAGTGCCTATCAGCCAAATGATGTCTATCAGCCTCCTTATGCTGATGATTTTTATACAAACTATGTTAGCATCCAAGCTCAACACCATCCTAGAATTATCATTTTAAGCCTTATTTCCTACCTATCTAAATACCAAATCTAAGTCCCAAATTGATATTACATAATCATGACTTGACAAGCCAAGGTAATTATCAAAGAACCTCAACAAAATACTATAAATGAGCTCAATTGGCCTTCCATACATATTATAAATAAACAAAGTAAAAAATTAAGGGGAAGTCCTATGATATTTTGGAACAACTAAAGAAGATTCCTATACATATCCATCATATATTTTTTTCGCATGTATATCATCCATAAATGTATCCTAAATTGGTATTTGAACTAATCCTTCATGCCAAATGACATCACTCCAAACAAATTATAAGCCATGGTAGGACACTTGGCCCCTAGCCAATGTCTTACCTTTAACCAAAGTGATATGTCATCCCTAGGCCATCTACATAATAATTTATTGTATATTGAGTTTAGTATAACAAACTATAGAATTAAACAAATCCTTGTAGACAATGCTTTGGGACTCAACATTGTGTCTATAAAGTTGGTCAAACATCTTGAATATACAATAACCAAATTGCATCCAGGTATCATCATTATGAAGGTATATGATAAAAAATAATAGTAATCTTAGGTTACTATTATCTTTCTAATGGTTATTGGGATTTTGACCCATGATACTCTATGCCATGTGTTAGATCTATAAATATCTTATAATTTATTATAGGGCCAATAATATATCCATGAAATTAGAGACATACCTTCTACATTGAATTGATGTATAAATATTCGACATTTAGGAATGGAAGTAAAAACACCAACTAATCTTTAGTTACATAAGTATTGTAAACATCTTGAGGTTGAGTATAAAAACTATAACTATCAATTTGGCATGAATGTTATACCCAAGTTGGACTAATAAAAATTTGAGAAAGGAAAATCCATTGAATCATGCCTAGAAGTTAATTCCATTGACCCAAACAACTTATCCTCTACCTTAGTCATGTCTCCACTAGAAATTTACAACCAATTATATATAAATGAAAAAGGTCTCAAAGAATATAGTGCCCGTAATGCATTCCATATTTAAAAATTGCCTAAAAATCTAAAATCTTATGAAAAACCTAAGGACAAAAATATACGTATGGATTAGGAAACCAAAAGACAATATCAGATAAACAAGCCCATTATTTTCAAACAAGCCTCTAGCCTAGAATAGGACCCCTTAGATGAAGATGGCTCATGGCTTTACATTGATGAGTTAGCTGACTATTACTAAAGCACAATCTATAATATTCCTAAATAGATTATGGATCACCTATTTTATGAATGTAGAGGCATAGGGATATCTCAAGAAGGAATGATCTAACCAGTATCAATGACCAAGTATAATGAAACCCATGCTATTGTATTTAAACTTCTTGGGGTGATCCCATATAACTTATTAATGTTCTAATACCACTGACTAGTCAACACAATGTTGACGACACTTTAGGGTCCAATTATAACATCTACAATGACCATGAAACTACAATGTTTTTTAACCCCCATGCCATTTTCACCATTAACCATATTTATAAACCTTCACATTTAACCATTTACCAACCACAATTGATATATTGGGATTAACAAGAGTAAACAATGCCATTAGATGAATTTGAAAATGATGAGGCCATATGTGTCTTTCTGGGATTGAGGAATCACATTCCTCTTAGAGATCACACACAAGGTTTTTATATTTGATTGGATCATGTTACCTATTTTAAAGAATGGTTTAATTTACCTAGTCAAAATAAAAGAAAATCAAACATTAAGGTCTAAAAATTGAAACCTCTTTGAGGTTATTTCTAACTAGGTAGAAAGTAAAGAGAAAGACAAGGCTTTTGGTGAAAATTGTTTTATGGCACCATTAAATAGAGATGGTCACCCCTATTCCTATGAAGCATAAAACACCTATAGTATGAAACATGTTCATGGATTAGATATTATTATTGAGGATTGACAATATTTTACATAGATTGTTCAAGAGTTACCTGAGGTATTTGTTTCATGGTTATTACAAACATTATGATATTGTGATTTATCCTACTTAGGATAATTATATGATCTTGTCTATTTAGAATAATTTACATTTCTAACTATTTTAAGTCCTTACCGACTATTAGATGGTGGTTTTACACTTCAAAGGTGAACACTGTGACTCCAAAGGACCCAAAGTGGATTAAATTAGGCATGCCCCTCATTAAAGAGGAACAATACATTTTTACAACTCTTTTTAGGTAAATTTTTGAAATATTTTCATGGGCCTATTTATATGTGCCATGTTTTGACCCTGACATGGTTTTACACCATATCATTATACATCCTAATGCTAAACCCATTAAACGGAAGTTTCATGAGATGCATCCTCATATTGTTGTGCTAGTCATGAAAGAATTATAGAAACTCTTAGATGTCAAATGAATCAATACAATTGAATATTAAGAGAGGATTTCAAACATTGTGTTAATGAGTAAGAAACCATAAGGTATTATAATCTACATTGACTTCAAATATATCAACAAATCCTACCTAAAATATGACTTTCATTTACCTAACATTTACATGAGATTCAAATAAATGGCTATATATTAAATTATATCCCTAATGGATGGATTTTTAGGATATATAATTATATTAGAATAAAACAAAAATACCGACACAAGATAGTGTTCACCACTCCTTAGGGAAAATTTTGTTATTAGGTGATGTCATTTAGACTTAATAATTCTAAAGCCACTTACCAAAAAGCCATGAAAGTAATATTTCATGATATGATGTATGACATTATTAAGGACTATGTCAATGACATCTAAGGTAAATCGAACACATGTTCTAATCATCTATTCATACTATAAATAATCCTTAAGATACTTTGAGAGTACAATGTCAAGCTTAATCCAAATAAATGTGTATTGGGCATAACTTCTATAAAATTGTTAGGCTTCATTGTCTCTTGCAAGGGCATTGAAATTGACCTAGCCAAATTTCATGTAATTCCTAAAATGCCACCACCATCTACCTTGAAGAAGATTCATAGTTTACAGGGAAAGATTCAATCAATAAAATGATTCATCTCATAATTGACCAATGAATTCATTCCATTTAAAAACTTACTAAAGAATGGCATGACATTCTCATAGAATTAAGAGTGACATATATCATTAGATCAAATTAAATAATATATTTCCAATCCATCTATTTTACTACCACCCACACCAATAAATATATTGATTCTTTACCTATCAAAAATTAAGAATGCCCTTAGGGAAGTTTTGGCATAGTACAATGAATAAGGAAAAGAACATGTTGTGTATTATCTAAGCCAAACATTAGTTGTGTATGAGCATAATTATATGTTGATAAAAAAATCCCATTTAAAAATGGTATTCATAGCCTAAAATTTATGATTATATTCTAAACAAAAAAACCTTTATTATTACTAAACTAAATCCACTCAAGTATCTACTTTCCAAATCAGCTCTATAGGGTTGCATGGAAAAATGGATCATGCTATTGAGAAAGTTTCAACTTTAATATGAAAAATAGAAGGACATTAAGGTAAAAATACTAATATATCAACTTGTACAAGATCCTCTTCAATATATTAAACCTCTTATAATTAGATTTCTAGATGAAGCCATTATGACTTATAAAGAAGCAGAAGAACCTCCTAAGGTAGAGTAGTGGAAGATGTACTCTGATGGATAATTCATAGCTCATGGATCAAAGGCCATAAAATTATTTATTATGCCACAAGGGGTTCTCATTCCCAATTCCTTTCATATTGTATTTCACTATACCAATAAAATGTATGAGTATGAAGTACTCATTATAGGGCTTTATCAAGTAGTATAGTGAAACATTCAACATTTACTAGTGTATGGTGATTCTTGATTAATCATCAATTAGGTCATGGAACAATAATAGACCAATGGAAATAAGTTGGAATGCTATAAATATGTGGTCAATAATATAAATTAATAGATTTCCAACATCTAATTTAAAAGAATACCTTAGGATAATAAGAAAACAACTGATGTCATAACCACTACTAGGTTTATGATCTGGATCATAGATAGAGCACTAGATTACTAATTTCTCATTAAGCATCTCTTAGTATTGGACCATGAATAATTTTTCATCAAGATGGTTTGTGACATTTTTATTACCACATATCCATTTTACTCAAACATATATGCCTATCTTCAAAGCCAAACTATGCCTCCTAATTTATCATGTAATAAAAATCCTTCACCCATAAATACTATCTCTATACCCGACTTCGACCAACCTTCTATCATAGAAGCTATGATGGAACTATGATTAATTACTTAAATTAGATATAATCTATAATATAATTGAGTGAAGTTTATGGAGTGTGTGGATCCCACACTACTAGGGAAATCTTCGCCAAAAATTACTGCAACTAGTTATTATTGGCCAAGTATGTAAGTAGTTGTAGCTACATATGTGAAGAGGTGTGTCAAGTGTCAAAAGTATGTCAATATGATTCATGCTCTATCCAAGGCACTCAAAACATTGAAAACACCATGAACATTCTCAACATGGGGAATCAACCTCATAGGTAAGATCAATCCCACATCCTCTAATGACCATAAACACATCCTGACCATTACTACATACTTTACTAAGTGGGTGGAATCCATTCATCTCACTTACATAATTGATAAATAGATATTTATATTTATATTCAATCATCTCATCTATAATTATGGTATTCCCTCTGGAATTGTATCTAATAATAGGGGATCATTTAAAAAATATATGTGAAATCACATTATACAAAATACCATGTCAAATAAAATTTATCTAATACCTACTACTCGTAAGGCAACAACCAAGTTGAGGCTTATAATAAAATAATTTTCAATATTTTGAATGAGATTATAAATGAAATTGGTCATAATTGGCACTTGTATCTATTTAACACCCTCTGGGCATACCATACCACATTCCATACTCCACTAAGAGATACACCCTATTCACTTTTTTATGACACTGAGGTCATTATTATTATTGAGGTTGAGTTGCCTTTTCTATAAATTTCATTACAACACATCATCGATAATTAAGAATACAAAGTAGCTTACTTAAAAGAGATAGAGTTATTCGATGGAAAATGCTTGGATACCTTGAACAATCTTTAAGCATATTAGAATAGATTAAAGGTCAAATATAATAGGCACATTAAACACCATGAATTTGAGCTTCATAACCTAGTGTTAAAAGAGAATTAGAATAATGTAAACGTTGAAACCAAGAAAAAAATAAAGTTCCAACCAAACTGGTTAGGGATCCTATATAGTTATTTCTAACTATGGTTTTAGAGCATAAAAAGATCACCGCAAAAAGAGAGATGAACCTTACAAACCAATGAACATAATGCACCTCAAACATTTTTATGCTTGAGGGACTCAAAGTATTATCTATAAGGATAATCTAAGTTATGCCACATTATACCCATTCTTTTTACTATACCCTTACCTTTATACCATGCCCTTAACCCATCATGAAGTAGTTATTTTTACCTAAACCCACCTATCATGTTTGGCCTTGGTTTTGATTCATTTGTAATTCATGCACATTTAGTGGTTGATGATATATTTAGTGCCAATAGTTGTTTTAGAATCAAATTTTTGGATGATAATATATGATAGCATTATGATAGTGGTCCTGCCAATGACATCCTTCATTTGTTATTACATTCTATACTTGTGATAGTAATTATAATTGCATATGGATAAATTAGTACCACTAACCCTATGTCATAACTTAATTAGAACCATCTTTGGGAAAATTAGGAATAACACCTTTACCATGCATTATTACATCACCTTTCCATTACTATTTCCATTTACCTCACCATTTTCCTATACCTAAAACTTTTTGGTACTTAGTCAAACATCTTTTGTATAGGAAAAAATAGAATTACTTGAGGTTCTATGGAATTATTTAGGTAGTGATCGATTCATGTTGAGGTCATATTAGTCACCCTTTTGCTACACTCACCATTTTGTGAGAAATATAAGTTGAATGCTCTCATCATTTTAAGAGTATGTTTAATCCACACTATCACTATTTTATGAGTTAGATCATTTTATAGCTCATGATTATTAATTGAGTTGATATCCCTAGAAAATTCTAATTTTTTTTTAAATATATGAAAACCCCTAAACATTTGAAAAAGAACTTCAATAATCTTAAAAAACACAAAATCATGAAAATTGGCTTAGAATCTCCATGTGAGATACAAATTCAATTTTTTTTTGTGGATGGACCATATTACTTATTCATTTTCATTTATAGACCACCTTGGTATTTTTTTTCAATTTTTTTGGAGAACTACATTGACTTGAAGTCTTTACAGACTAGGTAGTAACACTTGGATACATAAGGTATCTCAAGTTAGCTTGACTACCACCTTGCTTTATTTTTTGACCACTTTTATTCATTAAGGACTTTAGGTCTCTTAAATATTTCATGAGTAACCACTTATCATTTAGTTTATTCATCCTTATTGGCCTTATATATGTACTCTCACCATTCGTGAGTTGATATTCTGAGCATTGTGAATTCAAGTTTGATGCACTAATGATCACTTGGTTTTTATTACACTCTCTATTTTTTGAGAAATTTATATTCAAATACTCTCACCATTTTGTGAGAAACTATTTAAAATGGTCTTGTTATTTTGAGAGTAACTATTGCCAACACCCTCACCATTTTATGAGCTTATTCTCATTCTAAGCCTTAGATGTAGTAAACATTATGAATTACCTATTAAGTTCATTAGTGGATACTTATCTCTTAAATTTTAGCATGGTTTTAGTATAAAATATATTCTTGTGATCACACAAATTATTTAGGTTTATGATTTTAGTGATTGTGAATGTCATCCCTTCTCTTTTTATGCACTCACCATTTTGTGAGATCATTCCTATTTTATTCTACAAGTCAATCATGTTTTCTTATTATTCAATTTTTTTATCCCATATCATAGGAGAACTACATTTGGCCTGAAGTTCACATTGGATCTTGTGTTAATAGAACAATGTAGGTAGGGTCCACTTGATTAGTGCATCTAGAGTCAGCTTGGCTACCCCTTCCATTTTTTTATTCCCCCATTTTGCTTGTTTTGTTAAGGAGACACAATGTTATCCTTTGTGTTTGTGTTTGTTTTTTCCTATATCCTAGGGGCACTTATTTACTATCATAGAATTTATCATTGTCTACTTATATCCTAGGGGAAACCTTGTGCCAAATATTATTGTGTTGTTTTACTTGTGTTATTGCTACCTAGATTAGGGGTCACCCTATCACCAAGAGTAGCATTTATATTATAGATACATGAATAACTTGTATTCTATTTGTAATAACATTTTGATTAACCATTTTTTTTTAATTTTTTTGGTTTAAGCTGAGTTTGGTTATTTTTGTGTGTTTAGAATAGTTTGTTTACTACAATTTTCTTTGAATTATGTTTTTTAGTCATTTTTTTAGTTATTTTTATTTTTTTAAATAGTTTTTCTTTGTTTATTTTATTAATTTTATTTGTCTTTGTTTTTTCTCTTTTGTTTATGTTATTTGTTAGTTTATTTTTTAAATTTTTTGTGTCATGTTTGTTTATTTGTTTATTTTGTTGATTGGTGTTTTGTTTGTGTTTTATTTGTTTTTTAGTTGATTGCTTGTGTTTGTTTATATGTTTGTTAGTGTTTTTTTTGTTCATTTTTTTGTGTGTTTTATTTATATTTGTTTATTAGTTTTGTTTTTTTTGGTTTTGTTTATTGGTGTTTTGTTGTTTGCTTTTTAGCCATTTTTGCCTATGTGTGATCTTATTGCTTGTTTATAGCCTTGGGTGTGTTTTTTCTAGTTTGTGTTCATTAGTTTGTACATCTTGTTTATTTTGTTGGTTTTGTTTTTTTTATTTATATAGTTTTTTTGTATTTATTTGTTTTTTTATTTATTTTATGTATTTCTTTTATTTGTTTGTTTTGTTATTATTTATTTATTTCATTTTTATTTTTATTTTTATTTTTTACCTTTTCAATTACTATAAGATTATTACAGTTTATTTGCACTTATGTCTTGATTATCCATATCATTTACTTAGGTTGTAAATTTTTGTATTTAGTCTTACACATGGTTTATTTTTTATATTTACATCTTAGATTTGATTATTCATACATTATTCCTTGGTTTTTATATTTACATATAAATTAGGTTTTTCATGCTTAAGGTATATATTATCATTTTATTTGTTCATAAATATAATGAATAATATCCAAAGCAAAATAAAAAACTAGGCATACATATTCTATCATAGAAATGCAATGGTAATACTTATCTGATATATCAAACCAGCCACCTACCCAAACACATGCATGAATCCATGAGTAATAAATAATCATAATAATGATTTATTGTGTGTGTGTGTGTGTGTGTGTGTGTGTGTGTGTGTGTGTGTGTGTGTGTGTGTGTGTGTGTGTGTGTGTGTGTGTGTGTGTGTGTGTGTGTGTGTGTGTGTGTGTGTGTGTGTGAGTGAGTGAGTGAGTGAATAAGCATACATATGAGTCATATAACATAATTATATGAACAAACAACACAACATCTCATAAACATGACATAATCAATAAATAAATAGTACATACATGAGCATAAATATTAACAATGTTAAACATCCATCATGTTAATAAATGTTAATCACTACTAAACATGAGATAAACAAGATAATAAGTGCCATCATATATATATATATATATATATATATATATCAATATTATAATATACATGTGCATTGGTCTGAAAGGACCCAAAAATGAATGTTAATATATCTCATATGTCATATATATAAAGGATATATACATATCATAAGGGTGTCTCAAAAATACATCAATATGTTGATAGAATGAGTACAATGTCATATGTCAAAATGAAAAAATCCCTATGCTCAACTCTAGTTATTTGTGTCCATGGGACTTGTAGCAGGATGAGGCCCTAATGGCCCTAATGGTCTTGGTGGTGGTGGTTATGGATGATGGATAGACTAAACTAAATCACCTATCACATGCATCCTAGTGCATGACTGACTAGATCTATTCACTATCCTCTATGCATCTTAGATCTCAAATGTAACAATATACTAATCCCTAAGCATAATAGACTTGTAGGATTACTTGTAGTATGATGCCTCATCCTTGGCCTAAAGTCACTCCCCAACCATCTACAAGGATATGATATGTGTAATTTATCCCTAATTTATATGTCACTCCCATCTAAGACTATCAACAATAGTCAATGCTTGACATTGATCACTAAGGGCCTAATCTATATTTATCATAAGATAGCCTTATAATGAAACTAACCTATCTATCTTAGCCTTCAACCAAGAGATCTCTGACTAAAGTAGTGTCATATCATCATCTCACATATCTAAGGTGCTTTATAAATTAATCACCTTTCACTATAAACCTAAAACCCATCACACATTGGTAATGATCTCCTACTCTAACATTATAGTATCTCTACCTATCATTGATGTGTTAGAAGGCCCCACCTAGCCTAGATCCACTTGTGTGCCTAAGGGCCCTACATAGATTAATCCAACCTAGGTCATTATAACAATTATCATGTTAGGATATAACACCATCAAATATATACTACCATATCTATATCCATGCCCATTATCTTCATATCCATATCCATATACATATCCATCTCCATCTCTATCTCTATCTCCCTATTGTCTCCTTCTTTAAATCCACCATCATTGTCATCATCCCTAGCATTACTGTCACTATATTGCTAGGTGTTACCATTATCACTTGATGTCTTTACCTCCATCTACTCGATATGCATAGGCACCTATCCCCCTACTTGTGTTATAACTGTTAGCCTCATAGGGAATACCTATAACCACTAATATATGTAAGTTAGAGTGACTTGTACATCTCTATCTCCTCTTGTGTAATCCAAGGAAACCCATGGTACACTGATGTAACTAATTTAATATTTTTTAATTTATTAGAGTCATATTACTAATTTAGTTAAGGGTTTGAGTTAGTTATATTAGTGAATAATATTACAATAATTAAGATATTTATTTTTAATAATTTGAGTATAATTTGAATCTTTATAAAAATATTAATAAGGGAGAGAAAATAAAACTTAGTTGGAAACTAGTTGAGACAAAATTTGGAATTCACTGTGTAGGACTGAGACAATATCACAAATCAAGTTTTGTATTCATTTTATGATTGGATAGGAGCACAAAAATAGGAAACCCTAGGGTCTAACACTATAGTCCTTTTTTTCCACTATTGTTTAAGAGACCTAAGATTTTTGGGTTTTATTTCCTATGTCTATATGTGATTGCTTATGATGTTTTAACTATTAGATGTCCATAAAACTCCCTATAGATCTAATTTAGTCTTTAAACCCTATATTCCATTCTAATTTCAGAAAATTTAGGAAAGAGGGGGGGTTTAGTGTGTTTAAGATGCACTAAACATGTATCCACACCCCTTTGTCTAGGCATGCTACCTACATACCAATACTATGAAGAGGGATCAAACCATATGTAGTTCTCCCACTTGATGTGCTTTGTGAAATAGTGTGTATAAAGATTAAAAATAATAAATTAAGTGTGTTTGAGGTTTTTAGGGACTGGTGTAAAGATTTGAATAAGCTTTTAGTAGTATTTGCTAGTTATATGTAGAGAATAGGGAAGATTACCTGAATAGTCTTGCTTATATTCTTTCTTACTTTATGATTTTTTCCAACCTCCCTCTAAATGAACTTTGAATGGGCCTTTATAGGGGTCTATTGGTCATAGGTTTAATTTATTCATGTTAGGCCAACAAGTAGAGGAATATGAATGAAAAGGAAATCACCATTACAGGTTAAAATACACTTGGATAGGAGCACTAAAAATAGACACCCTAGGGCCCAATGTTATAGTCTAAGTTAGGAGCTATAGTTTTAAAGTAATGGGGCCTAGGGGATGGAATTATCTTTGGAAAATTAGTCTAGATGAGTTTGAATTAGGTCTTGAAAGGATATAGATGACTAGGAATCCATAAAAATGTGTGTATAAGGGTCATGAGAGCAAGCAAGAGGGACCTATGGGTTAACTATCACAAGCCACACTCAAGTGACCATTTTCACATTTTATATGACTACATTTGCCTCCCCCTTTATTTTAGTAATGTATAAAATAAAAATACTAGGATAAAGTAAAAATAGAAAGCATACCTGAACTTACTTGCAAGGGTGAAGCTCAAGAAGTTGTGTGATGTTGGGTGTCCATAGAGAGAGAACATTGTGAAGTGTAAATCTATAATAGAAAACAAAGAGTAGATCAATTCTTACTAGATATGCTATCTCTAAAATAAGAATGTACAAAGTTGGGTAAGAGATAAAGGAAGAAAAAGAAATGAGTACACCTTACTAGGTACACAAACTAATACAAAACTTGTTGTGATGGTGAGTGATTCTAAATGATGCTAAGTAATGTTGGGTATGTGTTTTACCAAGAGTAATATCATGAATGAAATTGAGTGCTAAATTCCCCAAGAGTAACTCAAGATTGAATTTTTTTTCCCTTTGGCTCTATCATCATCCACTAAGTGAATCTATGTGATCATGCATGTGTTAATTGATGTTTAGACTGTGTGTCCAATTCCTCTTAGTAGGTGGCTCAAGAATGCAAAGGCTAGCTAGTCCTTTGGCTCTATCATTTCCATGTAAAGTGAATCTATAAACTAATACTAGTATGAATGTGTGTCATATGAGATGGCTCTTGAATCCTATGATTGTACTATAATTTGATAATGTTAGTGTGGATAGCTGAATACATGCTAGAAACTAGGCCACTCGTGGCCATTTTAAAAGGTGGAGATTTGGCTTGTATGAAAGCCACTCTGAAATGATGCTAACCACCTATAAATAAAATAAGGTGTGTAATTACTAATAATGCCTAGGTATGTATTGAACTCAAAAAGAAAATAATGACAAATGTCCCATGCACATTGCCCCTAATCACTGGTGTCTAAAATATGGATTTTGATTTGGAAGTTATACCAATTTACCTATTTAAAAATATAAAAGAGAGACATCATGCTATGTATGATGCCCCTATATTTGTATTATCTAATAAAAACTATACTAAAACTAATATATCTCAATTGGTTTAAATGTGTAATATTATAATTGAACCTACCTTTCTTCTTGTGTTCATAAAATCTTATTTTTGTTGCTTGGATAAGAGAATCATAAATAGACACCCTAATATCATGTGTTATAGTCCAATATTTGAGTTATTATCTTTGGTTAATTCTAATTATTGTTCTATAATTTTCACTATTTACCTAGTCTATTCTACCTAGTTTGAAGTATGGTTATTATTTTGGGTATTGTGAATGCTATTTTTTCAACCATTAGGAGCTCTGATCTCTATGACAAAACCATTATTTATTTCCCCCTCTTCTTATGGTAGGAATGAAGACCATATAATGAGTACCCTTTGAAGAAAGATCCCTACAAGTGTATTATGTTATAAAGATACATGATATAGAAAAGATAAGTGACAAGTTATCTCAAGATATAACATGGTTTGTAAGAGAGTTAGATCAACAAAGGTATGCCTAGATAGATGTAATAATGTAATAGAATGTGTAATATAGTAAGATAGAATTGGAAGTTTGGTTAGTTTTTAGTTGTTAATTTTCATAGAGGGATAAAGCATGATGTCCATCATGGAATCCAAGAAAGCAAGATAGTGCATAATGTGGATCGTGGCATTGAAAATAATTGAAAAGTAAATAAGTAACAAACACACAAGGCAAGAAGCAAGAATTACACATGAGTGGCCAAAGGGCCAAGAAAACAAGGGACATGGGCACATGTCACTCAAACTATAAATCAACTATACAAGGCATGTTTAAATGCCACATACACATACAATTTGAAAAAATAAATGTTAGCGTGAAAGCCACAATCACATAGAAAAGTACATGTAAAGGACATTGGTAATATCCTAAGGAATACACAAGAGTAAAAGCAAAGGAGATTAGAAAATGTCCTAAAGTACATATAGGAGATAAAATAGGAGCTAAGAAATGTAATCACATCTAGCTATGAAAATAAAGAAATAAACTCATGTAAATACTATAAAAATAATCACATCTAACTAATCAAAAAAATAATTGACAGTATGTAAGACATGTAGTATAATAATAGGTATATAATAAGAAATACACAAGTGTTATATACCAGTGAAATGTCAATAGAGTAATCTATGTAACCTAGTAAATAATGTACATCAATATGATAACTAGACTGGGTGGTATAGGAATGACATAACTTGGATGGTGTAGTCATGTAGAAGATGCCCCCAATGGGTAAATATATCGATGTATGTCTTGAATGTAGAAGTAGGATGCCCCTCAATGGGTAGAGTGAAGGAATCAAGGATCTGGATGTCACTACACACACTCAAATAAGATCAAGTGAAGCATGATAATGTAGATAAATTGACATATAAAAGCATATAACAAAAAATGTAGGTCTAGCATAGTGGTAAAAATCTAAAGCATGGATGATGCATACAATTGAAATATTTTGGTGTTTTTTGAATTATTTTAATGTTTTTGTATTTTAAAATGCTATATTATTTTTGGATTTTTGATATATTTTAATTTTTCTGTTATTTTTATAATATATTATGTACAATCAATCATTAGGAGACTATGTATGATAAATTAGAGAGAAACTATGTACAAGTAAGCATGAAGAAGCTATGTATAAGTAAGACTGAGAAGAAATGAAACTAACTAGTGAGTCTCATGGGAGACTCCCTATGATGGTGTCTTGTATGAAGAAGAGATATCATGTATGATCATTAATCATGATGGAAGGGCTAAGATTGTAGCTCTAAAAGTTATATATGTTGTAAATGCCCTGAAATCTCTGAGGTAGAAATTGACTATGGGGTCCTCGTATAAATCTAAGAAGTGGATACAACTATAGGGATTTTAGGGACCCATCTAGTAGTAGGATAACCTCTTTGAACATGTGTTATGTGTGTAGAGGCATGAGACCTCAATGATATTGCCATGGGTGTAAGCACTATAGTTGGAAGTTGTCTAGAATCCTAAAACTATTGTTGCTCTAAAAGAGACCTATGTGGAAATGTATGAACTCTTTATGCTAGCCATGGATGCCTCAACTATATCTAAATATAAATTAGAGGAAAAACTAAAATTGATGGAGAAACTAAAATTGGTGGAAGAACTACAATAGGTGACTCCAAAATAGTAGATGGATCTAAAGTGGGGAGTGGTAACTCATAGAGAACTCCACTAACTATAAAAACCTGATTAACGTGAATGAATGTCATGCATTTGTGAACTATAAAAGGTACTATTCAAAGTTTTTGAATCCATGGTTGACCTAGTAACATATCAAAAACTACTGCACTAGGAACTATAGTAAATGTTGTGGCCACATGTGTTGGACCAACCTATAGAGGAAGTACACTTTCACCTAATGAACTCTATGTGTGGCCACTAAATCTGTTGATCGTTATGTTCATTGGGGTAATATCCTACTATAAATATCCTAAATGTTGTAATAATATCATAGTGTACATATTCATATCAGATCCATTGTCTATGAGAATACTATGAATAGGATGATTATGAATGTAAGATTTGATAAAGAGTGCATAATAATCTGAATCATCCTCGACTATCTCCTAATTTAAGAAAGAGATGGAAGGTCTAGCTAAAACTCTAAAATTGTATACACCAATCATGTTTCTTAAAGGATGTAACTTAACTAAAGGTGGCCTATATTTCTCTAGTAAGGGATGTACATGATATTCATGGAGAACACTTGATGTATCCCCTATCTCTTATTTAGAATGTTGTGGAAAAAGATATGAGAAGATTTACAAATATTTATCCTATGCTTTCTTTACTTGAGGAGGCTCAATTTAAGTACCAAGACCAGTACAGTTGACATCTATCAAGTCCTTTATATTGTGTCTAAAATTGATACATCTATTTTTTGTATCATTTGGTGCCCTATGAAACTCATAAAATGCATGTTGATCATATCCTCATAGAAGAGGATTTGTTGGATCAACTTCCCAAATAGGAGGGAGATATATGATATTATTTTCCAAAAGTTATTGTAAAACTCTAGCTAGAGGAACTTGTAGATTGGTAAAGGTTCACTTGGGAGGTGATGATAAACCACATGCTAAGGGGGTTTTGAAGTTGCATTGACTATAGGTTGATTTTAACTCTTACTATCATTAACCTTGATTTTATATGGGACTTTGTTGTTACTCTTGTTTATAGTTTATGATATACTTGTATACTTGAGTTTTCCCATTGAAATTATTTTAACATCCCTTTCCTTTAGTGTATGACATAAGTTAGTCAGGGAAGAGAATCTTTAGAAAATTATTGACTCATGCAAAGCTGGTTGAAGACTATGTTTGAAGAGCTATTTTAACTCTTGATCAACCATGGGGCTAGTCATTGTATCCATTATAGTCATATATCAAAAAAAAAAATCTATGAGATTCTCATTTGACCTTTGTTCCTATTTTGTAACTTGAGCATATGAAACCTTACCCCCAATGTTGATGATAAAATGATCTAGGAACATGTCAACTAAAGCATTAAATGCATTGACTAATTGATTTGGTAGACTATAGAACCATTGTAAAACATAATACTTTAGGTTCTATGGAAATAGCTTGGTAAGTAGCCAATAATTTGGCACATAGTCCAATCATGCTACATGAAAAGCTCTCAAATGTGTCTCTAGATCACCCTCTCCACCATATAGTGTAATCTTTGGTTGAATAAAACCTTATGGCAATGGTGTAGAAATAATTTGGTATACCAATGGTGTATGTAGTAGAATAAAAGAATATAAATATTGTGTAGGTATAGAGGTACCTTGATTAAGATGTAGCACCTTGGATTGAAGATATGTTATCTCTTACACAAGGGATGACACATCAAGAGACAAAGATGTATTAGTTGTAACTAGTGGCATAGATGAAGGTTGGGTTGTTATAGGGGATTATTGAGACATAGTTTCTCCCATAGTGTCATTTATAATTTGTTGCTCTTTTGTTTGAGAAGATAGACCATTATTCACTTTTTGTTGTTCCTATTTTAGTATTATAAGCCTATCATCTTTCATGTCAGGGTGTTTAGTTAAGATTTCTTGAAGTTCCCTTTTATTAGTTTCATCAAAATTAGTGTATTGGGCCATTGTTAAAGTAGGAAAATTATATGAAAATTGATTGAATTTTTTTTAATAATTTGAAATAAGCAATGTGTTATGGAAGGACAATAATGAATATAGGAAATGCAATCTCCTAAAAATAATAAACTAGAAAGTGCATAAAAAGGATATGAAGCTCACATACATGTAAGGTGATAACTGATATATTAAAATAGGAGCTAGTTCATGCAACTAGGGTTTTTAAAATGATTATTTTTCAAATTTACTAAGTAATTTTAAAATTTTAAGTGAATTTTTGATTTTAAATATGCATGTAAGAAATTAGAAAATTATTAGAAAATTATTCATTTGAAAGGACCTAGTGTATGAAACTAGGGTTTTGAGGGAAAATAAAATTTTGAAACTACTAAGGAATTTTAAAATTTGATGTAAATTTTTGATTTAAATATGTAAATAAAAAACTATAAAAATATAGGAAAAATACTTGGAAAATACTAAGACCTAATATGGGCAACTAGGGTTTTAAAGAAAATTATTTTAAACTTACTATGAAATTTTAAAATTTAATGCTAATATTTTATTTTATTGTGTAGGTAAAAAATTAGAAAAAATATAGGAAAAATTAATAGGAAATTTACCCTAGGGTTTCTAGGGTTTTAATGCACAAATGAAGTAAGTCAAGTTTACCGAATGATTTAACTTTTATTTTTAATATTAGAGTCCTATTCCTAATTTAGTTAAGGGTTTGATTTAATTAAATTGGTGAATAATATTGAAATATTTAAGATACTAATTTATAGTAATTTTACTATAATTTGAATCTTTCTAAAAATAGTAATAAGGGAGAGAAAATAAGACTTAACTAGAAACTAATTGTGATGGTTGAGATAGAGTCTAGAATCCACTATACAAGATTGAGACACTATCAAAAATTAAGTTATGGCCTTCATTTTAAGATTAGATAGAAGCACCAAAATAGGACACCCTAGGGTCTGATGCTATAGTACTCTTCTATCAATGTTGTCTAGGAGACCTAAAATTTCTAGGTTTTATTTATTGTGTCTATATGAGCTTGGCTATGAAGTTTTGATTATTAGATGTCTGTGAAACTCCCTATAGATATGATTTAGTCTTAAAACCCTATAATCCATTGTGATTTGACAAACTTTGGGAAATATGGGGGGTTAGTGTATATATGATGCACTAAACATGTATCCACACACCTTGTGTGGGAACACTACCTACATACCAATACTCAAAAGAGGGATCAATCCATATGTAGTTCTCCCACTTGATGTGCTTTGTGAAATAGTGTGTATGAAGATTCAAAATGCTAAAATAGGTGTGCTTGAGGTGGTTAGGGAGTACTATAAGTATTTTAATAAGCTTGTAGTAGTATTGGCTAGGTGTATGCAGAGAATAAGGAAGATTGCCTAAGTAGTCTTACTTGTATTCTTGCTTGCTTTGTGATTTTTGTGAACCCCCATCTAAATTAACTTTGAATGAGAATTTATGAGGATTTATTGGTCATGGTTAAAATGTATCCACGTTAGGCTAACAATAAGAGGAATAGGAACTAAAAAAAACTAACCATTGGAGGTAAAAATGCACTTAGATAGGAGCACCAAAAATGGACACCCTAGGGTCTAGTGCTATAGTCCTAAAAGAATAAGACCCAAGTGGATGGAATTGTCTTTGGAAAAGGAGTCTAGATCAATTGGAATTAGGTCCTAAAAGGCTATGAATGACTAGGAATCAGTGAAAAGATGCCTATGAGGGTCATGAGAGTAAGAAAGTGGGACCTATAGGTTGTGTGTCACAAGACACAATCAAGTTACCAATTTTCACATTTTATATGACTCTAATAACTCATTATAGACTCATTCATTAGGATAATGAGAGTATATTGACTGATCTCTTGTGTCACATGGGAAAATGATATCAACCCCTTAGGTACTTCTAATGTAAATTTGAAATGCTTGAGTACCTAATTAGGGTTTTATTCCTCCATAATATAGGACCATCTCCTAGTCAAAAAGAATTTGGTATCCATAAAATCCAAATACTAATTATACCTAAACCACTAAAACTAGTTTATAAGGTATGACCTATAAATGTAACATTATGGTGTCAGATCATGTAACATCCAATAAGAGAATGGGATGTGCCCCCCTCTGATAGTACTTTCATGATCCTATCTAAGCCCAACCATATGATACTAGGTTTTATATATCCCATACTCTATGTATCACTATTAGTCTCTTAGTCAAGATGTGCTCTCATCTATAAACCATTAGAAGAGTACAAGACCTAATGCTTTGTACATATTAGTATGCTATCATATGAATATCTCTATAGAGTTATGTTTGGAAAGTTAGCCCTCAATAAAAATGTGTAGAATCCTAAAGCATGCTTCTCACTTACTTCCCAGGTCTATATGGAAATATCTTACACTCTTTTTAGGTAGCAAGATCCTAGTGATAATGGGCATGAATAAAATAAGCTCCCTATAAATGAGAGATGGTTGTGATAGATACCTAGAGGTAAATCATATATTTGAATGTCTATATAACTCTTAATGAGGTCTAAATTTACTTTCCATTCAAACATGGGGATACCTTGATAATTTTACAAATCATTGAGAACCACTTGTTATACTAGTGGTGTTTAGAATAGTCATCATTTATGCATATGTAAATTGAGGATTTAAAAAGTATCCCAAAGTGTAATAGCAACCACTCAAGTAGGAAAGTGAAATTTGGACATCTCAAAATTATATCATTTGTCCAACATACTCAAGTATGCCTAATCATCTCAAATGACTGGCATTCATGCCACATTATGTAGATCTAACATCTGCAAAAAAATAGCCATGTCTTTTGTCTAGATCTATGGGGCTTGTAGATAGTGTGACCATCATTATTAGCATGTAAGGACAAAAAATCAGTCCTAAAATCATAAAGTATATAATAATCCTAACTCTATGCACTTCCCTGAGCCTAAACCTAGCCTACTCAGCATACTTGACCCTCTTCTAGAGATTGGACCTCTCTTGGGTCCTCAAATCCATTATTTTTGGATTCTAGGGTGAAGCCACTATTTCCTAAAGGAAAAAACCACCATTTAGGTGATATTCCAAATTTTAAGGTGATATTACCATTTTCATTATCAAAAAATAGTGACTTCACCTTAAAATAGGCAAAATCACTATTTTGGCCATTTCCACCCAATTTTGGCATTATCACTATTTATAAAATTGATGAATTCTTATGAAATTGTAATTTACCTTGGTGAAGCCACCATTTTCCCTAAAAAAAATTGGTGACTTCAGCAGTTTTTACCTAGAACATGCCATAAATGTTAGAAAAATTGACATTAATAGCAAAGTTGACTTTACTTTCTAGTGGCTCGTCGTGTGGTGGATGCATGTGCTCCCTTGACTTCTTTGAAATGTGATGTCAAGATCTTTTGTGTGCCATTTTTTTATCTCAATACTCAAAAAACTAGAGATATAATTCTTAATAGGTTAGCGTGTAAATGATTTATTTCTCACATTAGGGGTAAATATATAGCCAAAAATTTGAAATTTTACCCCCCAGGGCCTATAGTTCATTCTGCATGCTTTAGGAAATGTATTTTTCAAATCCATGGTCTATTTTATGTGTTTTTAGATCCTATGTGCCTTATTTTATAGATGTATTATCACTAAACCATCCTTTTGGGTATCCCTTGGACCCATTTAACAATACTATTTTTCTAACTTTATCTTTTATTTGTTTGAATGTGCATCTTCAAACTCATAATAAGGCTAGAATTATGTTTTTATGCTTTTCCATTTCATCATAAATACATTTTATGATTTTTTTTCATGAGCTACCCTTGCCAATTTACCTTGGTGTGATAAAATCTTTTTTTGATCCATCAATAATCTATTCTACATTTTAAGGCAAAATGCATTTTAAATCACATGATTTAAACATGTGAACGATTATAACCTCCTTTGGGCAAATCATTATTCTTTGACCAATTTAATGGTTATAACCACCTATGGGTATATCATTATTTTTTCTCTCATGATGATTATTATAACCACCTTTGGGAAAATCATTATTTTACCCAATTCACCTACCCTACTGGGGTAAATTCTTACATAAATGATTATAAATAACTTTTGGAAAATCATTATTTCACATTCAGTTACTAATTATAAACATCTTTGTGTAAATTAGTATTTGTCCCACTGCCCTATCAAGGCAAATACCTATGCCACTACTTATAACCATCTTTGAGAAAACTAGTGTCACACCTTTTGTTATTGATTATAACCACATTTTAAAGACTAGTATCCATCCCATTGCCCTATTGGGGAAAATACCTATGCAATTACCTATAACCACATTTAGGCAAACCAGTGTCACAACCTTTGTTGCTGATTATAACCACCTTTGATAAAATCAGGGACTTCACTGCCATTAATTTTTATAACTACCTTTGGGTAATTTAGTAATTACACACCTATTACTAATACATCATGTCATTTATTTCATTTTTAGGGAGTATTAAATGACTCTATTTTATTTCCTATTCCCCAAAGGGGGAATCAAGGGTTTATCGACCACCATTTAAGGAATGAACCATTTAGATTAATAAATTTTGCATTCTTGGAAAAGATGTTATTGTGTCTATGTCTTGACACACCTTCTCAAATAAGGGAAAACTGTAGACATTTAATTTTGGCCACATTCATGCCTAAACTAGGTTTCAATTCAATTTCTAGAAAATAATATAATCTAAGCCTAGAAATAACCTAAATCACCCAAACTCACCTGTATAAGGGATTTAATTTCTCAAAAATGTGGCAAGGCTTGCCTATTTTTGGTTTTACCTTATTTACACCCATAACCTAGTTTAGTTTTAACTATAGTCAAATTATGACCTAGTAATTTAATACTTTTGGCCTATCAAGCTATTAGTTTAGAACATTTAAATAATTACCAAAATACAAAGTACACTAATCAATAATAATTACATTACAAATCTTAATTAACTTACCTAAACCAAAATTACAAATCAAATTAGTGAATTTAATTTATTAAAAAGGAATTTTTTAGCCAAATATGAATTCAAAGGTCAAAGGAGTTAAAAACGTGATTTATTTTTTCCTAAATATTCCAAAATTATGAGTCATTACCTCACAAATATCTAAAGTGAGTTGTCAAGCCTCACAAATATCTGAAACTGAGTTGTCAAGATTTCATGAGTGTTTTGACCCAAGTCAAGGTTTAATTGAATTAACCTAAGTTATTATATACTCAATTAGAGTTATAATTTAACCTAACTTCTCTAAGGTTAGAGTTAGTTCTTAGAGATATAAATAAAAGTGCCCACACCATATGCCATTAATATTTTATGTGTAAGGTTATCTTGTTAGAATACCTTCAAAAAGATATTGAGAGTAGTGTTATAATGCCCATTTTATTACAAGATTCACACCAAGCCACAAGTGACCATTGGATAATTTCTACCACCATAGAGAAGCATTTATAAAAGACTCTAATTATCATAAACCAAGCATGAACATCTTTATGGCAAAAATTAAGCATTGAATTCAACAAAGGAGGTAAATTACTTATGTTATTTTTATCTCTATTTTATGATCTTCTTTACTATGTTATGTTTTCCCTAGTTCTTAGGTAAGATTGTTTAGTCCTAGTGTATTGTTATGATTGATTTTTGTCATTTGGAGTAATCTACATCTTGTGTACTCTTCAAACTCCTAAGATATAGTTAGTTATAAAATTAGAGTAAGGATAATCATTCAAACTATTTACCTCAATTTTTTTCCAAACCCATGTAATAGGTTCATTTACTTGGAGCCCATTATTTGTGAACATTTGAGGAAGAGGTTCAAGGCATACAATCTCTTTAGGACAAGAACCATCCACTATGTGAACATCTTCATTCTCTTATTCATTTCCATCTAAATGCACTCTTTTAAATATAAAACATGAATGACTTTATCATCATCATAAATATCATATTATTTTTTAACCATATCAAAATTAATTAGAGAATAAGCTTGATGAGAATCTACATGAAACTAAGAGTTTTTTTTAGGACTATGGTAGAGAGAGTAGTTTTATTATATGTTATTAGAGTATTTTGTAAGGCATACAACTTTTATATTCACCTTGGATAGAGGTAATACAATTGATATTATACTTGAATGGCTTCTACAAAATCCAAGGCCAAAGTATTTAATATAGGCATCTTTAAAAATATGGTAATTAGGGAGTCTAAAGCATGTTAATACATCTAAAATAACTACTTTAATAGGTCTAAGACTGACAAGGACTCTGTTAAGACAATTTTGAAACTTGAGGTTGAATTTCCTAACTAGATCATGAGATTCTCTTCTAAACATAATAAATAATTTTAATATAATGTGATCATCAATCATTTGACCAAACTAAAGGAAAAATAGATTTTCAAAGTCATTATAATTGGTGATAGAATTAGTTTATAACCATGAAAGCCAATCATATGATTCTTCCTATATATTAAATATAAATAGTTTACATGAAACATATTTAAATTTGACAATTAAAACATGCATAATAGACTTATAAGCAACAAGATGTTCCTTAGCAGTCCTTATTCTTTCATTCTATAATTTAGGAAGAAACATAAAGGGATCCCCATCTAGGAACATGTTGAATACCAGGGACATTTAAGGATGATTCACAAATCTAAGACATGGTGATAAACACAAGATTTAGGGAATTTAGAAATAGGCTAAAAAGGAAATAAAACCATGTATAACAGGCACATATATAATAGTTATATTCCTCCTAAGCATCAACATGTGAAAAAATAAGGGATAATAGCCTAAATATGGACCTTATGATCCTTATAGTGGGATCCATGTTTGTTTCAAATAGACAATAATTAAAAGACAAATAGTAAACAAGAGAGATCAACAATATTAAATCAATGAAAACACTTTAAACCCTCCTTCTAGTGCTAATATTTTTTAGTCTCAATTTTTGAACCTCTCAAAATAAACCCATGGTATTAATTAATTTATATAGGGAAAAGAGAGAAAGGAACTCATGGAATGAATCTTCATTCATTAATTTAAGAATTGATTCTAGTTAAATCTAAGGACTAAGTAGTTTAACCCATTTTACTTTGAGAGTAACAACTACTACCATCATAGGTTCAATCTATATGATCATTAATTTTATTAACTTATTTGATTATTATTTGTCTATATCTTTTTGTCTACTTGATTCAATTGATAAAACAATCAAAATATACTTCACAACAATTCTTATCACAACAAAAAATAGGGCCATACATCATGCAAAAAAAATGGTAAAAATGAAAGAGAGGGTACATTAAAAAAGAGAGGGTGTTTTTATTCTAAACATACTTATTGGTATTGTAGAACTAAAAGTCATGCTTGATCATAGTTATACCACTATGTGCCTCGTCTAATAATTTCACAAACTTATAGCCACTTAGTGGGAAATATTCTAAGGATAATCATGAAAGCATTGCTATATTGAATTGATTCTAAATATATCCTATCTTTCAATCTACATTTATTTCACATGATGAATACAAGAAGTCTAAAATAAAGCACAAATAAATACAAAATACTAGTTATGATAGCTATTTCAAAAAATAACTAAGGAAATCATTGGTAAACAAGCATATTAATAATCATAGAAATAATTTTATGATGGTTTCTATAAGGGCTTCTGGTAGCCTATGGACTACCTAATTAATATCCAATGCAAGATTCACAAGAGTGAAGCAAAAGACTAGGGCAGAGGTGAGGATGGGTGTGGATGGAGAACCGGTAGTGGTAAAAGAGCTTTGGTAGGTGCAACTAATGGAAAAAAAATACAAAGAGCATGAAAAAATTTGTGAGGGGATGGCCAACCCTTCATAATATTAGCCTTCATCTTTTCCATTGGTTAAAATGGTGTTAATAACTCAATGGAAATTACTAGGGCTTCTAGCATGAGAGTTAATTATGTGAAAACATCTATGATAGGGGAGATGGGGGATACGAATTTGCCTAGTGTGGAGTAAAGCTAGGGACATAATTTGGATTTGGCACATATTATAACAGGTCAAATGGTAGTAGCTAAAGGGGATATATAGGGAAGAATGGGGTCCTTAAAGCCCTATATTTTTCCAAAACATTTGATTTAACAATCAAATGTAGTTTCTATATATCTGACAAAGGATCAGGTTAGGGTTTCACCTTCTAATATAATCATTATTAATTTTGAAAATAAATGTTAGAGGGTGAAGTCTAGTTCATCGAGAGGGGTCTGGTTTATCATTTTGATAGGTTCTAGCCTTCTCTCTCTACTCTTTATCAATGGATTTTTTAATCCTAGAAATCTCTCTTGGTAGGAACTATATAAATTTATCCTTGTGCTAAAGAAATTTTTATTATTAGCTTTGATTTTTTGGCTAATTAGGATTAATAAATTTTTACTCAAACATGGAGCTTTAAAAATTACCTTCTAATCATGAAACCTTGGAGAGCTGATTTTAATCCCTTGACTAAAAATATTTCTCTTCATCTAGTCTAGGTGAGATTTCCTTACCTTCCATTTCAGTTTTGGTTAGTTTTTAGTCCTTCAGTCATTAGATCAGCATTAATTTCTATGTTAGGCATTGATGCCTCTTCACTAAATTTTTCCCAGCCTACATTTACAAGGATTCTAGTTTGTTTAGATGTTTCTCACAATTTTCCTAAAAGGATTGAATGAAAAGTGAAAGATAGGAGTTTGCTACAAAATTTGTATTTGGAAGGTATTCTTTTTAGATGTAAAAATTATTTTTAGGTTGGTCATATTTTTTATTCTTATCAAATAACAAAGCATAAGTTTGTTTCATCTTGGGGTAAGGAGGTTCATGTGCAACATCTGGCAATTTTTTTTATCACCTTGAAGGTGAGGTATTATATATGTTAATATAAAATCAAATAGATAAGGTTACTTTGTTGGTTAAATCTACCATCAAGGAAGAGATAGCTAGTTCTAGTGGTAAAAGTGTAAATAAGAGTGAAGTGTATAGACACAAACCCAATGAGATTAAAATATGTGGTAAGTTTTGATTTAGATTATATGAGTAATGAAGAAGAATGGAAGGTGGTTAGAAGTATGAAAAATGGTAGACTCTTCCCTAACTCACCATGAAAAAATAAAGAGGATAATAAGAGTAATTATGGATATTCCATTTGATCATATGGGTAATTTATATGAAGTATTTTTAATATGTTTAGTAAGTTGGTATATTGGAAATAAAGCTTGGTTATAGGCCTTAACGGTTTTATTTTCAATATATTTATGGTTCTCTTGAAAACTTTTTTTTTTTTATTGGTTAATTTTTCCTTAACATTTTTTAATGTTAAGCTATACTACCTTTTTTTCATATGATATTTATGGTGTAAGGGCCCGAGACCCTTTAATTCTAAAGCACTGATAAAAAAATTTGAGCACCAATTAACCATCTTAATCAAAATACTAGATACACTAAATAAAAAACATAATAAAATATGTATTCAAATTTCTAGAATCATTTTATTACAATCACTATCCCCTAGATGCATAGTCAAGGTAAAAACATCAAGGAAAAGGCAGGTGAAATCTTGGCATAGTCTCAACAGTTCCTAGACCCAAAAGTCCTAACCTTTTCAAATGTTAATCTAGCCCATTTATATAGAAAATTTTATCAGATCATGGCCTCATCTTCTAAATAAACACATTAATTTGGTGTTTACAAACATCAATGATGATTAGAAGATGCAATTAAGATTTTGATAGATTTTATAGCTGATCCATGCTTATAGTTAGGGTTTATGACTGTTAAAGGTATAAATTTTGTCTTTTAGCTCTTATTTGTCCTATATGGACATATGAAACTTGATCTTATATTATAAAATTAAATGCATATCCCATTTGTAGATTTTATGGCCATATGGAATATCATTCTTAGCTCTATCATTTTTGTGATGCCATTATTACCATATGGCTCTTTTTTGGCATCGTATTCCCTCTCTTCACTAATATATTAGATTATTTTAGTGGGTCCCACTTTTCGACTTTGAATCTTATCATCATCCCTAATATTTACTTTTCCACATTATATTTTTCATGATTAGGGCCACATGGATTATTATTAACTTTATAGTCTCTTTAGTCTATGCTTGTTCTATCAACACCATGTGTCCTTTTCTTGACCTCCTAGGCTTATTTATGCTTTTGGCTAATGTGTTAATCACCTCAATATTTCAAGATTACAACAAGCTGTCACATCAAATATTCTTAGGGCCTCAAATCCATTGATCTCTATCAATATTTATAAACTTATAGGAATACAATCTACTACCTTAATACCCCTAGGGTTCTGAGGTTTTGAGGTTAATCCATTAATTACTTTGACCTCTTAGGATTTAGAAATGCTTAGTCATTATTAAAAAATATTTGGCTTCAAAGTTGAGCATAAATTATATTTGGATGCAAGGAATAATTTGAGGATCCCTAGGAATCCTTGGAAAACCTAGAAGAAAATAAGAGAATTGACTAAGTCAATTTTTTGAGAAATCCAAATCTTTGCCAAATCAATATTGATGAAAGAAGCAACTGATCAATATTAAAATCAAAACCATTGATTTTCATAAACAAATTTTTAATATAAAACATTAAAAGATAAATTCAATGATAAAATTATTTAAAAACAAAGGGGTAATATACTTTACTTGAGGGTAAAGAGAATCATGATTGTTAAAAATTGGCTAAGGAGTGCATAGTTAGACATGAAAGCATTACTACAAATGAGTTACACCAAATATTCAAGCCATTTTTATTGTTAAATCAAATAATCATGAGTTTCATTTTTAAAAAGAAGCCATGTAAAGGTATCAAAGATAGATAAAATTTGATAAAGCCTTAGTCCAACATTCAAATGGGAAAATACTAGAACATTTAATCATGGACTAAGATTTCATAAACTTTCAAGTTAGACTTTGATGTTCATAGATGAAATCTTATACTAAACTTGAATAAATGCAAAGACACTAAAAAAAAGTAAGGATAGTCATTTGTAACTTATCATATAACAACTATAAATAAAGGAAGAGATAAATTAAATACAACCAAGACATTACAAAGAGATCCTCTAGCCTAGATAAAGTAGAAGTTTTCCTAAAATAAAAAGGGTACTTATTTTTATCTTGAAAATGGGGCATATTGTTTGATAGAACCAAAATTATCTTGATGAAAAATATTATTACCCTTTAGGAATGAAGCTTCCTTAGCATGCTTAAAAAGTTAATAAAAAAGATAAATTTGAAACCACAAATACAAAAAATTATAAAATATAAAGCAAATAATGTGTATGAATAAATCATGTTTACATAATTTGTGCAATATTAATATAATATATGATTCATAAATATAAAATCTCCTATTATATAACAAAATTTAAATAATTGAATGAGAAAATTGAAATATCCAATATGACATTAGAATGCATGATGAGGGGACCATTTCTTTGATGTCATCTTACCAATTACACATTAGTCATCAACATGAAATCCTTTTCTTACACCAATGAGGCTATGGATTCAAAGGAGTTCTACTCCATAATATAAACATTTATTATCAACTATGTTTATATTCACACTACACATCTTTTGTAAGTTTAATCTTATGATGTCTAAAGCAAAATACTAACTTCCACATATAAATAATGTTTCCTAAGAGATTAAAAATGTATATGAAGGATTAATTCATATATACATAGAACTATGGTTGGATCATTTGCTCTAGGCTGAAAGTAGCATACTTTTAGAATCTAAATGGAATATTTTTTTCCCATGTAGAATATTAGGAAAAATGGTGATATAATATGACTTCTTAACAATTTGATGAAGCACACTATATATTTAATATGGGATATATTTCTCAACATCCATTACAAAAATTAAAACTTAGCATCTTCATACACATTTTATCATGTGAAATTATCATATAATTAATTATAAATAATGACACATGGAAATAATTCATCACATTTTACCCAAAAACCAACTAGATTTTAGTGTTACATAGCCAAAGATTACTCAAACTTCTTATGAGGGCATCTTAAGTCAAATGTCACTTGATCATCATATCTTTGAATTTCACTATGTTTTTATAATATTATCTATTTGATTTTTAATTACACCTTGATAAGAATAATGTTCAAATTTTGAATACCAGTGCATTCCCTCAATATTAAGAATTTTTTTTCTAATTCATGTATTATTAAGATCATTTTCGTACTTACCAACCCTATTTCATATTAGTTGAAATAATTCATATGTGTCTTTTTAGTGTAAGTTTTTATTCCATTTAATTGTTTTTCTATACACATGTTTATTTTAGCTTACTTAGGTTACATTTAGGTCATTGTGAAAGATAATCCCACATTCATGAGGAAGTGAGGACATGTTTATATATTTCACCTATATAATGTACCTTGGTAAATATTTTATGGATAATGATGTTAATGCTAATATTACAATATTTTAATTATTAATAAATTACTTATTATGTATCATTCTTGATTTTGATACTACATAAAGGTAATCACATCATCATTCAACTCTATCTAGTATATCATCGATTATAGCCCACATTGACATGGTATCAAATCTGTTTTGATAGGTGAATTCTATTGTTCTTATTGTGAAATATTGAGTTTTTAGATTTCATGGAATAGATCTACTAGTCATTGACCTAACATATTATAGATTTACCATCTCTCAAATTTTGCTCTTCTTATAGGATCATTAGTGGATTTATATTCAAAAACTAACAATGGAGAAGGCATATTTTTTTGGTCACATATCATTTAGTAAGTTTTCATGCAAAATAGATTGTATCATTATTTTTATAAGGTGTTAAAACCCTAGGATTAACTGTAAACATGACTTGGTTTTATGATAGTCATTTGTTGTCTTTTCTGGAGGGCTTTGGGTCTTATTTGGAAATTTCATGTAAATATGTAACATTTTGTAGTATGAAATGAGAAATATTTTTTATTTTTTTCCTTTTTTCTTATGTTTTTAGATATTTCTTGTCGGTATTTGATCAATTTTAAAGATATAGAGTAGATATATTATTTTCAATAAAATCAAGTATTTTGTAACTTTATACACAATGGGAAATTCTACCAATCTTGATAGTATAGGAACTATTGACATCTCCAAAAATTTCAAGGATGGATCCAAACCCTAATATTCCAAAACCATAATAACTATAAGCAGATGCTACATCCCTAATGGAAAAGCTCAATGCCAAAACATTTGACTATGGGAGTAGTCACCATCCCTAACATTGGGAATTTTAAGTACATGTTCAATGAAATTCCCTAATATCAAGAGTATGTACTATGGGATCAATAAATAATTCCCACATTGGGATTGTAGACTTTAATAGAAGCTAACTTCACCTACATCAAGATTCAAATGACATGAGTAATTGCAAACCCCAACACTTTCATAGAGGGGATTCAAACCTATCACATTTATGTTTTATAGGAAGTGCCAACTATATTATCACTAAAATAACTCTTGACATCATAAACATTGAAGGAACTCCTTGAACCCCTATCACTATGGGAACTCTAAGCATCCTTGACATTGTGGGAATTCTCTGAACACCTGAAAATGTGGGAACTCTCAACATCTTTGGCACTATGAGTACTGTATAAAACATTAAAAAATATAAAGAATCACTAAAACCATGATACATAACCTAGACACTCCAGAAATCTGAATATGGTCTAGAGGACATCAAATTTAACCCTATAGATTATGAGAAAGAAATAGTCAAATATGCATAAATTTCATCTTGTAGCTCTTTTTGAGGTGTTATTTCTTTTGAAAGTGCATTTTTTTAGCTCTACACATCTGTGCTATTATTGCAAATTTTTAATTTGAACCTCTATAGATTAATGGGGTGTTACTATTGGCCAATTTTGACCCACATACCAAGAGTTTTCCTAGATAAATCAACTGAGTAGAGTTCTTGATTAAGTGCATGATCAAATGAATTAGAAATAGGTATAAGATTTCAAAAGAAAGGATTTAGCAGGTTTCCATGATGATCCATGGTGTCCAAGGATCATGAATGAAGTTTTACCAAAGTCTCATTATTTCATCAAAGATTTGAAGGTAAGAAATGACTTGTATGAGTCTAGAAGATCTAGACTATCATCACACATTATCCAAAAATGGATAGATTAGTCTATTTTCATGTTTGATAAATGCACTTGGGGGGTGAAATAGAGCCAATGGAATACATTAACATGGTGTGTTTAATGCCTTAAACATTTTATAAAAAAGTGGTATCTTGATGAGTTTTTTATATCAAGATACAAGTCCTCAAAGTTGAACAACTAGAATGTAATGTGAATGGGGACATCAAGTTAAACATATAGTAATTAACATTTTGGATTTAAAAATCCTTAACAAGTAAGATGTGTATGGGGACATTAAGTTCATCCCTTTTGAATTCAAATATTCTAAGGATAAACACATGGCTGATAAGTGTCCAAATCATTGAAGCTCAAATCAATATCTAATGGAAGCAGTGACCTAATGAATTAGTGGGTCCTAAAGATCTAATGAAGAACATTTAATTATGCACTTAAGATATAATGGTGAGTTCTTAGTCAAAATGTTGATGTATCCTAAGCATGAATAAATGGCTAAAAAGTGGAAATATCTTACGTGCCCATATGAAGATATAATGACACATGTCAATTGACAAAGCTAGTGGGTTCAAGTAGATCGATCATGTGTGATCCATCCTACAAAATAAGATCAATGTTGAGTAAAAGGTTAATAAGATATAAAATATTGAAGATAAATTCATAGTTACCAAGTGTCATGACCATTGTAACTATCAATAAAATCAATGATATTTGTGTAATCCATGCAAAGCAGATCAATGATTCGTATTTGATTAATTAGAACAAATATCGATGCACACATTCACCAAGAAGAAAAGATCAATAATATGAACAAGGTCAAAAATTCAAGGTGCCTAGATCAAGATTTATGGCTAAGATTAAAATTCAAATCTATGAGTTTTTAAAGTAGAGGTTTAACATGGTTTGAGTCTAATTGAGGGAAATGTTTCAAAGGGATATATTGTCATTAGAGCTTGATCGAATACCATTGAGTAGATGTAACCATATAATCAAGATTTTTTGTGCCAAGTATCTATTATCATTAATGTTCATAGGCATGATAGGTTTTATTAAACCTAATTTATTTAAGGAATGAGGCTATGTGATATATGGATCTACATCAATATAATGACTATATAAAAACCAATAATTTGGATTGGTTTTCAATCTAAAGTAAGACCTATGTTTAGGTTTGGAATAGTGACAGATGTATGGTTATGGAGAAATTTCTAGTCTATCAACATAGATATATCCTTGAAAAATTAGGTACTACTACCTCTCAAAGTATACATGGCCTGGATCTATCCAGATTCAATGTATGAGGACTTTGTCCTTATAGTGAAATTAAGTGGAAGGTGGTATGCAAGATCAAAGCAAAAGATATGGTGGTTAGAGAAGTAATTGGAGCATTCAATTTTATTCAAAACTTAAGGATCTATCTTCCTTGAAATTATCATGACTCATCATCTAAAAAATAGACTCTTATCCTCTAGTGTATTTCTCAACCAATAAGAAGAACTGGAAGGCTAATTGGAGAAAATACAGGTTAACTTGTTGATGAAGGGCTAGTCCACATTAGATTAAATGTGATGTAGCATTAATTAAAAGGTGTAATATCATTTATTATTCTTCATTAATGTTCTCCCTCTTATCTATTTTCCCTTTCTCTATATCACCCATTCTTTCCAATTAAATCACTCTCTCTCTATCTCACTCTATCTCAAATTATAGATTCTCATAATGACTCCTTAATCTTGAAGAGTAGGGGACTCTCTAAGATATTAAACAATATGCTCATCTTGATTAGGCTAAACCTTTTCAAACATTTTTAATAACTACCTATTGATGTAATAAAGGACTTTCTTTACCTATCTCTTGCCTTAGATTAGTGTTTAGTGAGTTATGCATGATGGCCTTATGAAGGAGATTATTCCATATCCATTGACCTCCTTCCTTTCATATTCTAATGTATTTTAAAGTTTTTTGTAGGTCTATATTAGTGTTCTACTTGAACCTAGTCCATGAAACACTTATGCATTGAGCTAGATTGTGAGGTTGTGTGATCTAGCATTGTCTTCTATAGATCTAGTGTGTGTTTGAGCTTATGGGAGTTTCCCATTTTTATTTGGTGGATCACCTTTTAAAATTTTTAGGAGCCCTTTTACCCTTTATAACCCTTTTCCTTGTGAAAAAATTAGTTTAGGTTATTCATCAAAAGGAAGCCAACCTTATCTAGAGGTTTAACCCCATCATAGGGTACCCATAACCTGGGGTTATCCCAATATTATGACTTAGACTGAGAGAGCCTAAGTAAATCCTCCAAAAAGGTGAAGAATCACATCATAATAGTTTTTGGCATGCCATATGGGACTTACTACATTGTTCATTAGTGAAGAGTTTTGGTTTTCTCTTCATCCAATTAGCCTTTGAAGGCATGTGTGCAAAGATCAATAGTGACTCCAAACATCTATCAGCTAGTTTAATTAGCCTAACTAAGTGGCTAATCATATAATTATGGTATGTATAATAATCCATTATTTAAGCACTATACTTATTATTTACCTTAACATCACACTTAGCAAGAAATTAATGTTTATGTGTTCCCCCAAGTGGCCCTCAAATAGCCTATCAGCCTTATCATGGCCTTTGTTTTCCTCCCACCCTTGCACATAGCCAAGGTTTGCCTCCTTTGCATTTAAATAAATCTTATGATTCTCCTTGTCAAGACTAGGCTTATCCTATTACATCCTTATCAAGATTTAAGAAAGAATTATCAATTTATATTAATTTGATAAGGGATATTGGTAAGGGTTTGGAGTTTTCTCAAATCATCCCTATCCATGTTATACAAAAATCAAGGATTTCTCTTTAGTTTATCAAGAATAAATGGTTAGTTTGTGATGGTGAAGAATTGTCATCTTTTAGGAATGAGGATATATAAATTATGAGAAGCATGATCTAGAACATAGATAGTGTGTTGATATATTATGAAGATCATCAAGCTCATTTGGATCAATCTTATGTGTCATATCCCCTCTAGGATCCTTAAGCTCAACCTTCAAGAGTTTTTTAATTAGTCCCAAAGTCCATCCTTTTTAAAATTTAGAGTGGAAATTTTTTACCAAGGGAAAATAATCATGAAAATTAATGAGGGGGTTAAGTTTGGACAAAATTCCCCATTCATACCATGGAGGGGATATGAATCTTCTTATAAGATTTTTGGAATGTGTGGTCATCCATTGAAAAATTTGAGTATCTATTGGTTGAGAAGTATTAATTAAAATTGTGGGTATTATCCATTAAAAAATAATTTGAGCAGTGGGGTAAATAATATGTCAAACCTAAGTCAATTAGTTTTCCCTCTCCAACCCCTATGCCCATTCCCACTCAATAACATGAATCCATTTCATCATGTATCCTATCCAACATATTCAACCTTGGATATTACATGACCTCACTTGTGAGACCACCCTATATTATAACCATTAAAAATGAAGAAAATTTATCTATTACATACTCATTTCCATCATGGATATCATTTCAAAAAGGCATAAAGAATAAGAAGGAGGTGTTAGTTGAGGTAGTTCCTCAAGAGCCACCAAAGAGACCTAGCAAGGTACCTAACTAGAAGGATAATATCTTAAGTTGAAATCAAGGTAAACTTATTCACCCTCCCATCATATACATCTTGGAGAAATATCCTATTTTACAAAGGATTGAGGAGGATCTTGGAGTCATAAGTGAGCCACAAGAGGATAATTCAAGTGTATATGATGAATAAATCATGATAGGTAGCCCACTTCATAGGGAAGATCATGTTTTATATTTCAAGTTATATGATATTGATGAGAGGAAAGAGGACAACCTTCATGAACATATTATGGAGGTTAAGGGCATCCCAAGTGATTTAGAAGATCAATGACAACATTTATACTTGGATTTCTTGAGTGAGGTATAAAAACTTAGTGTTGAAAACTTGTATGAAGAGGACAATCCTCAATTTGAACATAGGTAGAACCTTGAGTGGAATAATTAAGGTCCATTATACATATATCAAAAAGAGGATTATAACATAGTGCTTTAGGTTAATCTAATTCAAGATGAGGTTTTAGTTAAGGATAACCCTAGTATGTTGGAACTAGAGGAAAGAAAATTAGAGCTTGAGCAAGAAATGTCTGATATTTTAGACCTTTGATGGATAAGTCAATCTTCATTTACAAGTGAAGATAAATATGAAATATTGAGTGATGTTTTTGAAGGAGACATCTCAAGTGCTCAAGTGATATAGTTTGAGAAGCATACCAGTGAAGAGCCTGAAGAGTTATAGTAGCAGTTCAATTCCATAACCAAAGAGTTTGAAGAGGATAAGAGACATTTCCTTCCTCCAAAACATTATGATCATGATACTCCAATCATGACCAATCCTAATTTTCATAAGGAAAAGGTGGAATAACATGGTATTTTTAAAATACTAAGTGAACCAAGTACAGTTTCTCCCAAGAGCTTAAATAAAGCCTTCATGCAAGGCTTTCTCAAGAGTGATGAACAACATCAAGCAAGTGTTTCTGTAGTCCAACATGAACCAAGAATGGAAGAATTAGACTATTATGTCTACATTGGAGACATGTTTGTTCCTTTTCATCAATTGGAGACTATATAAAAAGGATTGGTCATAAATCTTTTTGGTTCACCAATTATGATACCTCTAAAGCAAGGTTATTTTCATCTTGGTTTGTTATGAGTAAACATAATAAAAGTTTCCCATTTAAAATAGGAGGGAGGGGATTATAAATTAATGTATAATATTGTATATATTAGAGTATATTTCATGTTTTTCTCTAATTTCTTATGTGCACATTTATTTAGTAGGTTATTTTCCCTTGCTTTGTTTAGGTTAGATTACTTTGTTATTATGTGTTTCCTTTTCCAAAGTGCCTTGGGCACTTTGTTTTTTTTTTCTTTTTTTATTAATTCAAGAGAGGGTTTTTAATAAAGGTATAACCTTACTCAATTTAGATCAGCTTATGACTCCATGACCATTAGATCAGACAAGGTAACTAGTTTGGGTTATCAAGTATAGAATGAATGATTCCTAATTAAATTACCAAATATGTTGGCCAATTTTTCCCCACATACCAAGATTTTGCCTAGATATATCATTTGAGCAGAGTTCTTAATTGAGTGAATGAACAAATGACTTGGAAATAGGTCTAAGATTTTAAAATAAAGGATTCATTAGGTTTGCATAATGATCCATGGAGTCTAAGGACCATTAAGTAGGTTTTATCAAAGTCTCATTAGTTCATAAAAGCTTTGAAGGGAAAAAATGACTTGCATAAGTCTAGAAGAGCTAAACCATCATCACACATCATGCAAAAATGGGTAGGTCAATCTAGTTGTAAATTTAATAAATACACTTGGGGGTCGACTAGAGCTAAAGGAATACATGGATATGGTATATTTCATGCCCTGAACATTCTCTAGAAAATTTATATATTGATGAGTTTTTTTATCTCAAGATACAATTCTTCAAATTTAAACAAGTAGAATGAAACATGTATGGGGATGTCAAGTTAAAGATTTAATAATTAACCATTTTGATTTAAAAATACTTAAAAAGTAATACGTGTGTGGGGACATCAAGTTTATCCCTCATGAAATATCTATTTGAATTAAAATGGTCCAAAGATAAATGCATGGCAGACAAGTGTCCAAATCATAGAAGCTCAAGTCAAGATCCAATGGTGAGTGATGATATAATTAGTCTATGGTTCCTAAATATCTAATGAAGCATATTTGATCATGCACCTAAGATATAATGATGAGCTTGTATTCAAAAGGTCACCATATCCTAAATATTAATGCACCATTGATAAGTGGTAATATCTCAGGTGCCCATATGAAGATATAATGATGCATGATGACTCATAAAGATAGTGGATCTAAGAAGATCGATGGTGTATGATCCATCATGTAAAATTATATAAATGGTGAGATAAAGGTCAAGAAGTTAATTAATCTTGAAGACAAATGCATAGTTTCCAAGTATCATGACCATAGTAACTACTAAGTAAATCAATTGTGCACATGTAAATCTTATAAAGTAGATTAATAGTGTGAATTTGATTAAGGAAAAAAAGATTAAGGTCATGAAATTACTGAGAAGATGAAATCAACAATGTGAGAAAGGTAAAAAATTCAAGTAACCTAGATCAAGATTAAAATATTAATCCATGAACTTTTTAAGTAGAGGTTGATCATGGTTTAGGTCAAACTGAGAGTAATATTTCAAATGGTTATATTACCATTAGATCTCAATTGAGTACCTTCAATTATACATAGTCATACAATAAATATTATTCATGTCAAATATATATTGCCTTTAAATTTTAGATGCATGATGGGTTTGTTTAAATCTAACATAGTTTAGGAATGAGGATATGCGATCTAAAAATCTACATTGATATAATAACTATATGAAAAATAATAATTTGGATTGGTTTTCAATGTATAGTAAGACCTATGTTTAGTTTTGGAGTAGGGGTAGGTATATGGTTATGGAAAAATGTCTCATCTACAGACATGGTTATATAGTTAACAAGATAAGTACATATCATCATTCTAAGAAAACATGGCATGGCTCTACTCAGAATTAAGGTATGAGGACTTTATCCTTATTGTGAAATAAAGTGGAAGGTGGCATGGAAGATCAAAGTAAAGAGATCTAATTTTTAGAGATTCAGTTGGAGCATCCAATGATGTTTAGATCTTAAGGATACTTCTTCCTTAAAAGGATCATGACTCATCATCTAAAAAATAGACTCATATACTCTAGTGTATTGCTCAGCCAATGAGAATAACTTGAAGACTAATTCAAGTCAATATAGGTTAACTTGTTGATGAAGGGCTAGTTCATATTGGATTTAAGTGTGGTGGAGCATTTATTGAAAGTTAGTAGCTTATTTATTATTCTTGGTTAATGTGCTCCCTCTTCTCTCTTCTCCCTTTCTTGATATCACCCATTCTTTCCATAGAAATCTCTCTCTCACTCTCTCTCAGATTTTACACTCTCATAAGGACTCATTAATCTAGAAGATTAGGGGACTATCTAAGATATTTAGAAATATGCTCATCTGGATTAGGCTAAACCATATCAAGCATTTGTAGTAACTACCTCTTGATGGATTAAAAGACTTTCTTTACCTATCTCTTGCCTTGTATTAGTATTTAGTGAGTTATGATGGCCTTGTGAATGAGATTCTTATATATCCATTATCCTCCTTCCTTGCCTCTTCTAAGGTGTTTTCAAGCTATTTGTAGGTCTAGTAGTGTTCTACCTAAACCTAGTCCATGAAACACTTATGCACAGAGCTATATTGTGAGGTTGTGTAAACTAGCATTATCTTCTACATATCTAGTGTAGGTTCAAGCTTATGGGAATTTCTCATTTTTATTTGGTGCATCACCTTTTAGACTTTTTAGGATACCTTTTATCCTTTCTAACCCTTTTACCTATGAAAATATTAGTTTATGTGATTCATCAAAAGGAATCCAACCTTCTTTGAAGGTTCAACCCCATCATAGGTTACCCAATGTATGGGGTTGTCCCAATATTATGACTTGGAGTGGGGGATCTTGAATAACTCCTCCACAAGGGTGAAATTTCATGTCAAAATAGTTACATTCTTATTCTACACACATTTTAACACATACTTCCTTTTTTCATCATGGATCTCAATTCCATTTTAATTCTTACACCTTTCAAGTATCATGTGTGGAAATTCAAAGTGAAAATCCTCTTAGGAGTAAAGACATATGCCAAATCATGATGGGTAAAATAACAAATTGACACTTGAATTATAGAATTTAAAGTGGTATAACTAAAGTGATGATTCCTATAGTGTATTGTGCCTATCTATGTCTCCTCAACTTACTCTTTCATATCTATTCTACATCTCCAAATCATTTATGGTCTTCATTTTATAAATTATTTAGAAAGAAGGATAAAATGAGGGGTTATGAGTTAGATAATGATCTCATCATTTTGATCCCAAGTGAATTTAATATGATAAAAGGCTTTTCACCAATTTTAAATCACTTAGGTTACATTTGAAACCATGTGACATTAACAAAAAGGATGATCAATTAATTATTTCCATATTTTCCAAATTGGGTTATAAATATTATTTCTTTATTTCTACCTTTCATGCCACCAATCAGGCCATTAGAGCTACATGGACCATGCCATCCTTGTAAAATTTTGATGCTAAATTAAATTGGGAGTAATAAAAGATCATTAAATGGGTACACTAAAATCATCCAAGTCCCATGCCTTGATTGTGATTCATAACAAATAGAAATATTCATATAGCAAGGAGAATAAATAGAACAAGAAAGACCCATAAAAAATAAAGGGTCAGGAATATGATTCTATGTCAAAAGCATCAAAAGGGTCCTCCTCTTTAGAATGTAAATCCAAAAAAGAGTGAATCACATGGATACTAAAAGAAACCTGGACATGATGAATCCAAATGATTGAAGAAGTATATCGACCATTTCATAAATATGATTGAGAAGAATAATATTAGTGTCCTTAATTCTTATAATCATATTTCATTAACATATGATTCTTCTATGGCTGATGAAAATAATAAGGGAAAAGATAAGGGTAAATCACTTATGTCCTAACCTTCGACCTGGGTTATTTATTTTGGTGTATCACATAACATGGCTTCATCACATACATCTTGTTATATGCCTTCCATCATTTTGGGTGATGATACTTCAATATTAGTTGTATTAAATAAATTGAAGTGAATGATGGGAAATATTATTATGTTATTTATGTTACCTCTTTATCCATAAATCTCCTATCTATTTACCAAATCACTCACATTAGCTCAAGTAAGAGAGTTGAGTTCACACCCAATTCTATACTTATTAGGGAAGTTAATAGTGATTCTATTATTGCATTTGGGAAAGTAGACCTCCAATATAGGTTGTATAATTTCTCACATTTATCTCTTGATCAACCCTATAATGCATTACTCATTCATATGAGGTGAGTAAACTATGGCATGAGTGATTCATCCATCTCAACTATTGCTACCTAGAATAACTCAATCACCAAAACATGGTTTTAGTGTCTCTACAAGTTAAGTTTTATGATAGAGATTTTTAAGGTTTCATTCTTTATAAGCATATAGAAGATAATTATGATAAGGGAAAAACATGGAAATATAAATATATATTATAGGTTGTCCATAGTGACATTGTTAGTCCATTTTTAAAACCCTCAATCAATAATATAAAGTAAATTCTTACTTTCATCAATGCCTTTCTGAGGCACACTTGGGTGTATTTTATTAAGCATAAATCAAAGTTATTTGAAAAATTTTAGGACTTCAAGGAAATTTTATATAAATAGTCAAGGAAATCCATAAACATTTTATACATTGATAATGGTGGTGAGTATGTTAAGTAATTAAGAAATTTTGTACATCAGAAGGGATTTAATTACAACATACAATTCCATGTAGTCCTTAGAAAAATGGTTTTTTAGAGTTAAATAACATGTCCTTGAAGGAAATGGCCATCTATATGCTACACTCCAAGTTTATTGCACCTTAGTATTAGGTTGAGGCCATTAATTATGCTTGTTACATCCAAAATTAAGTTCCTCAAAAAATATTTAAGGGGTTTACTCTGTTTGAAGCTTGGAACAAATATAAACCCATATTAGAGAACTTCATAGTGTTTGGTTCACCTGATATGGCTCACATTCTAAAAGATAAATGTAATATAATGGAACCTTAGAGTTAGCCTTACATCTACATTTGATATCTGGAGGGTGTTAAGAGGTACATGCTTCTCTATCCCACCAATCATGAGTTGTTCTTGAGAGGAGTGTTATTTTTATAGAGGGTCATTTTGAATCCACACTTTAAACCTCTCACTCTTCTTTAAAATCACTAGGATTTGATGATAATTATAATGATTTAGATCTACCAGATTAGCTTCCTAATGATCTTGATTCTTCTTCTAGTTTTGATAATGAGAGTAGTGATGAGGATTCCCCTCCTCCCAAAATATCTTCAAATTATGAGTAATTCCCTCCTAACTCTCTAAACACTAGTCTTATTTGGGATAGATATACACTCTAAAGTATTTGCCAATGGGTTGGAGATCTATAAGATATAGATGAACTCATTCAAAATTCTAGAATACCACACATGCTTTCATTCATTACATCTTCTTCCTATCCACCATAATTTCATAAGGCATTAGGAAATCCTAAGTAAGATACTACAATAGAAGATAAATATAGTTCCTTATAGAGGAACATTTCTTTGGATTTAGTCCCACTTCCTAAGGGAAGAGAACTTGTTCGATATAGGTGGATATACCAAATAAAATTTATAGAAAATAGGTCCAGAGATAAGTTTAAAACATGTTTGGTAGTAAATATCTTTTCTAAAGAACTTGGAATTGACTTTAGATGTTCTCCCCATTTTCAAAAATGAACTCAATTTGACTCACTATTTCCATTAAAGCAACACATAATTGGGATGTTCATCAGATGGATGTGAAGAGTGTATTTATTCATGGTGGCCTTAAATAAGAAATATACATGGATTAAACACAATAATTTGTGGAAGATTATTCCTTAATTTTCAAACTTGGAAAATATATGGCCTCAAACAAGATCCTTAAGATTGGTATGCCAAGATGGACTCATTTATTCTTTTGGTTGGGTTTACCATATGCCATTCTAATCTAAATGTCTAGATATTATGATAGGATGATTCACTATTGATTATAGTTATTTATGTGTATAACCTATTTATCATAGGGAGTTCTTCATCCACCATCACAATAATGAAAATTAATTTGTGTAACATGTTCTCAATGATTGACTTAGGATTATTTCATTGCTTTTTCAAGATTGAAATTTCTCAGTCTAAGTTTGGGATCACTATTGCATAATCTAAGGATGCTCTTTATTTTATTGCATATTTTAGTATGGATTATTTTAGCATAAATACAACTCTTTTTATATCTAGAGTGAATATTGAGGCTAATTATCCATCTCCATTGGTTTATGTTACCTCATATCGATAGCTTATTGGTAGTCTCATCTACCTTAGACACACTAGACATGATATTGCATATGCATTGGGCATGGTCTCTAGATTCATGTAGGAACCACATGATCTACACTTAAAATTAGATAATAATATCCTCCACTACAATAAGTATACTCATAATTTTAGGATTAACTATGGAACATGCCTTAACATTGACTTAATTTGTTATATATATTTAGATTTGGTTGGCAATATTTATAATCACAAGTCTACTTTAGGATACATTTTATCCCTCAATTTAGGTTTTATTAGTTGGTTTGGTAAGAATTAGATTGATATTGATTCATATTTTAGAAAGGTATAATATGAAGTATCTATTAATGTTACCATTGAGGTTATTTGGCTTTAGGGAATTTTCACTAATTTTGGCATCCAATTTTGATGACCAATAGTCACATTTTGTGATAATTAAATAATAATATAGATTTTTAGTAATTTGGTCCTCCATAAATTGACCAAAAATATCTATATTCACATACATTTCATTTAGGAGCTCATCTATGAATAAATTGTTGAACTACATTACATCTAGACAATATATCAAATTGTTGATATATTCACCAAACCCTTCATTGAGAAAAAGTATCTTCATTTTTTGGATGTTCTTGGGGTTTGACCATATTTTAAATCCTCCTTCATGATGGAATTTATATGTACTTATGTACCTTATCAAACCTTTTACTTAGGACCCAATTGTACTAGCCACCTAAGCTATGCTTGAGGCGTATGTTAATGTAGGTTTTTATTTCATTTAATAGTTTTTTCCTACACATGTTTAGTTTAGCTTGCTTAGGCATCTTTTAGGTCATTGTGAAAGATAATCCCTCATTCATGATGGAGTGAGGAAATTTTAATATTTCACCTATATAATGTAGCTTACTAAATATTTATGACTAACGATGTTAATGATAATATTTTAATATTTCAATTTTCATTCAATTTATTCTTTTGGATCATGTTTGATATTGATACTATACATAAGTAATTTCATCATGTTCTTGACTCTATCCAATAGATCCTCAATTTTGGACCACTCTAAGATGTCCCCTTTATTACATTCCTTTGATTTTATATTATGAAAAGGGCATGATCCTGATGGTCATTAAATTTAATTAAATTAATTATGCTACGTGGTGTGTCACCATTCTTTATATCTTTGTAGTATCTACCAAGATTAAATTGATAAAATAATTTTTTCTCACTATTTTACCTCTACAAGGATAACCTTTCTTCCCATTAACCATAAAGGATAATTCATCACCTAGTGTAGTCATATAAAATACAAAATCTAGTTTTTTTAGTGTGGCTAATGACACCCAATCCATAGGGCCTTGTACTTGCTTGGAAAACCCTTATAGTATTTTCTTCCATCAATTCCCAGTCATCCATAGCCTTATAAACTTAACCCTTAAAAATATATGTATCTCTTTTAGACCCAAATCCATCCCCCTAGGTCTCATTCCCTCTAGATAATAACACGCAACTTGGATAGGACCACTGAAACCTAGGGTGTCTTGTTTTTGGCATTGTTGTCCAAGTGAAAATTTGTTTCAAATGGTCATATTTTCCTAAATATTTATCTTAATTCATGTTTGCCTAATGTGAATTAATTTTACCGAAGATCATTAGGCTTTACATAAAAGGGCATTCAAAGGATATTTAGAAGGTTTCATACTCATTTACAAGAGATAATCAAGAAAACAAGCAAGTATACTCAAGCACTTTTCCCTATTCTCTATATATAGCCTTCTAATATTATTAAAAGCTTATTAAAACACTTACACTACTACCTAGCCATATAATGTACACCCAATTTCACATCTATTTACATTTTCATACACAATTACACTAAGAAATTTAATGGGAGAACTACATTATCTTGATCCCTCAGAGTATTGATATATAGGCAGCGTGCCCCCACTCAGGGTGTGAATTGCATCCAACATATTATTTACACACTAAGCCCTTCTATCTCTTTTCTAAATTGTCCTTTCAAGTTCAAACACAAATATCTTCTAGGGATTTGAAGACTAAAATAGACATATAATGATCATAAAATTTTGAGCTTTGATATTTCATTTTCAAGGTAACACAGACTTATTAAGTAGAACCCAAAAAACTTAGATCACCTATAAAATCAAGTAGAACCCAAAAAAACTTAGATCACCTATAATATAACACCAAAAAATGACTACAATGCCAAAAAATAGGGTGTCCCACTTTTGGTTCTCCTATCCAGTCATAAAATGAAGTTTAAGAACCTATTTTCACACTATCCCAATCTTATACTTGAATTCTCAGACCCTATTTCAGACTGGACAATATAGAATAAGCTAAGATACATTTCTCCTTACTCTCTTACTATTTTTGGAAAGATAAAATTTTAGTTAAATTTCAAAAATTAGTATCCATAATTAGGATTATTATTTACTAATTTTCCCTACTTAGACCTATTTATTAAATAGGAATAAAATTCCATTATTCCAAAAATAACAAAACATTTTGTGAACCCAAATTACTTCAAATTTTGCACAAAAACCCTAGGGTAAATTATTTGTGATTTTTTGCCAAAATTTATTGAATTTTCCTATATTTAAAAATAAAAAATCTACAAATTAATTGCAAAATTATCATATATTTTATTAAAACCCTAGTTTGCACATACTACATCCATTTTGCATACAACACATTCCAAACACTAGGAAAAATATATTCCTAATTTTAGAAATATTTTCTAATTTTTCATAGATTTTTCAAGAAAAATATACAAATTTTCAAAATTATCATACTATTTTAAAAAAGTCATTCAATAATCCCTAGTTGCATTAACTAATTCCTAGTTATTTACTATTACTTTTCAATTAATTTTATAAATTTTTAGTTGCATATCAAACTTAGAAAATTAATTTTAAATTCAAAAATTCATTGTATTTTGCATAAATATTTTTGAAAAAAAATTAGTTGTAAATACTAGCACCTATTTTCTTATTGAGGTATCACCTTACAGGTTTGGGAGTTCTATATCCTTTCTATGCATATTCTAGTTCCTTGTTTAGATTATATCAACTTAATATTTTCTACTATTATCCTAGTTATTTTCCTTATTCCACATAATTTCCTTACATCTCTTCCTTCGAGATGAAGTGTAAGACTTAGTGGAAATCCTCTAGAATTCACCTAGATTCATACAACCTAACCATATACCATGGATAAATAACCAACTTAGGCCACAGTCATAGATTTTACACATCTAGATTACACTAATTTCAATGAGGATAATTTTGACAAAGAGCAATATGAAAATAACAATGATGATGTACACACCAATACTCGTGATCCACCACATTGGACTACTAATCCACTTCCACCCATTATTTTTAATGAAGTTATACTAAACAAATATTTTATCCTCAAAAACTTCAAATAAATACTAAGGAATATCCTAAAGATCATACACTAATTTAGAAATCTATCATAGAAATCAAAAAGGCTAAACAAGTTGAGTTTTCCATCCTCACTGAGCAACTAGTTGAAAATAACACTATGAGGGCAAATATGTCTCAACAACCACCTATATTAGCCCAAATTGCCTTTATGCCACCAGTTACAACTATTAAATCCCTCTCTCTTGATGTGGTATCCCTTGTGTAAGAGATAATATCTCTTCAATACAAGGTGGTGTATTTTAAGTAAGGTACTACTAGACCTATACAAGTTTGGATTCTTTTGCTCTTCTACATACACCATTGGCATGTCATATTTCTTATACACCCTTGACATAAGGTTTTGTTCAACCCAAGCTTACTCTTATGATGGCAATGGTGATCTAGATAAAAACTTGAGAGCATTTCATGTAGCATGCTTGGACTATGTACTCAATGATTGGCTACTTAGCAAGCTATTTCTATGGATCCTAGAGGATTATGTTTTAAATGGTTCTATAGTTCATCAAATTAGTTAGTTCATGTATTCAATCCTTTAACTGACATGTTCTTAGAATACTTCATCATTAACATTGGTGATAAGGTTTCATATGCTCAACTTGCTCAACAAAAATAATGACCAAATGAGCATCTCACAGACTACGTTCTTCCATATAAGACAATCTTGGCTAAGATGACTAGTTCCATGGTAGATCAAGAGTTATAAGACCTCTTCAAATGGATTCTTTTACCAACACTTCATGAATAAATTATGTTTAAGTTATTCTCTTCCTTCATTGAATTATGTCATACACTAAAGGAAAGAGAAGTAAAACTCATTTCAATGGGAAAACTCAAGTATACAAGAATTATGGACATAACTAATAAGAATGATAAAAAAGTACCATATAAGGTCAATTTTAATGATACAAAAGGGCAGAATAAACCTATAGTAAATATAGATTCAGATCCTCTTCAACATATAGTTTTATCAACACCCCCTCAACATACTTTCTCGCATCTTCCAGTTCCTCTAGCCAGGGTTTTACAATAGCTTTTGGATTGTAATATCATACCTCTCCCTCCTATTCAGTAAGTTGATCTAGCCAATCCTATTCCTAATGGATATGATCAATAGGAATTTTTTGATTATGATAGGGCACTAGGCCACACTACAAACAAATGCATCAATTTGAAATATAAGATACAAGACTTGATAAATGACAACCTACTTAATCTTGGCACTTTAGTTGAGCCCTTATAGGCAAAACCAACACAAGATAAGGCTTTGAAAATATTATTAGATCCAATTCCATATCATTCAAAATAGGATATAGGGGACACATCAGGGGTTCACCATACATATTATGCACCTCCAACACCAGTTACATACCAGGCACCTTTAATTGATTCACATCCTTTGAGTGGTATGATCAGTGTGTATGAGTCTAGAGTTCTAATTAGACATTTGATATCCTTCTCAAATTAGGAGATTGTGGAGGATAATTTATATTATAATGCACTCTTTATTAGAGCACATATCCTTAATTATCCCATTCATAGTGTTTTAATTGATAATGGTTCCAGTGTCAACATGTGAATCATTACATTATTATAGAATTTGGGCTATTAGATCAGGATATCACCTTGATAGATATAGTTAACAATGGATTTAGTAGGCACATATAGAGTTCATTAGGTGAGATTATACTTCCTTTATAGACATGTCTAACATATGTGACCACAGATTTAACTATAGTTCCCAGTGTAGGAGTTTTTGATATGTTACATGGTTGCCCATGGATTCAAAAAATTTAAGAAATACCATCTATAGTTCACAGATGCATGAAATTAATTCATACTAATCATTTTATTATAGTTGGTGGAGTTTTGTATGAGTTACCACTACCCACTTTAGAGTCATCTACTTTAAAGTCACTAGTTCTAGCTTCTCCACTAGTTTTAGTTTCCCCACCAATTATATTTCTTCCTCTCGTATAGATTCAGAAATAATTGACACATCCATCACTAGTACATAGGGTTCATATACCTCCACAACTTTTGGATTACATATAACTTATAGCTATAGTTTTCACACCTAAAGAAATTTCATTGAGATATCATGAGTCTACACATAAAGTACATGATTATAGAGCATCTCCTACTTCCAAATGTGTCCCTAAGAGCCCTATAATTACATCCACTTCTTATAATTATAGTAGTACCCCATAGTTAGCTTATAATTTAGATATTTTAGATTATTTACATCATATATAGCTTTCAAAGCCATAATCTTAGCATTTTCATCATGCTTCACATTCATGCATGATTCCACTCCTTGATATAAGACACCATGATAGGGAGTCTCCCATGAGACTCATTGGTTAGTATCATCCTATCCAAACCTACTTGTACATAATATATTTTTCTTGATTATACATAGCTTATATACATATACAAAAACATCACAAAATTTAAACATATAAAAACATTTTGTTTGTATGCGTCATCCATGATTTACATTACTACTATCATGCTAGGACTTACTTTTGTTGTTTCATGCTATTTTTTGTTGATTATCTACATTACCTTGCTTCACTTGATCTTCTTAGAGTGTGTGAAATGACATCCAAGTACTTTATTGCTTCACTAGACCCATTGAGGGGGCATTCCTCCTACATTCAAGACACACATCAATATACATACCCACTAGGGGAATATTCTACATGACAACACCATCTAGGTTATGTCAATTCTATACTAGACACTCTCAGTTATCATACTAATGTAAATTACTTACTAGATTACATAGATTACTATATCAACATTTTATTAGTATCTACGACTTGTGTATCTCTTAGCATACACCTAGTCTTGTACTAAACATGTATTATATGCTTTCAATCTTTCTTTGATTAGTTAGATGTGATTTTACCTTTCCAAATTCTATATGATTTCCTTTATTTCTATATGTATCTAGATGAGATTGCATTTCTAGTTCTAGTTTTGTTTCTTGTGTGTGCCTTAGGACATCTACCAATGTCCTTTTCTTTTATTAATGTATGTGTACCTTTGGACATTTTCTAGTGTCCCTTATTTGTACTCTTCTATGTGCCTATGGCCCTCATGTCAATCATTGCTTATTTCAAATTGTATGTGTATGTGACATTCAAACATACCTTGTATTCTTGCCTTCAAATTTAAGTGACATATGCCCATGTCCCTTGTTCGTATGGCCCCTTGGCCAACCTCATATACTTCTTACTTCATTCTCCATGTGCTTGTTTGATTTATTTATTTTTTTATTTTTGTAATGTCATGACCTATATCATGCATTTTCCTTGCCTTTTTGGATGCCATGATGGATATCATGTTCCATGCCTCCTTGATAACTAAAAACTAATAACTAACATCTAACATTTCCAATTATAGTTCAATACATTACACATGATTTTACATTTTTATATCTATCTAGGCATACCCGTATTGATCTAAAAATATCTCAATACAAACATTTCCATATGCATAGATATCTTGTCACATATCATTGCTATATCATATATCTATGCAACTTAACACACTTTTAGGGAGATTTTCTTCTAAGGTTAGCCATTGTAGGTTTAATAATTCCTACCCTTAGAAGAGGGGGAAGTTTATCTACAATTTTTACACATCCAAATCAGTCAGAATCAATAGTTTTAGTACAATTTTCTTAGGGAATCTAGATATAGGGGAGTATCATGCATGATATGATGACTCTAACTTCTATTTTTAGATTAGGTAGTTGACATAACTTCTAGATCAGAATCCATGTTATAGACACCAATGATTGGGGGAAATGTGTGTGGAATATTAGTCTTCTTTTGTTTTTGAGTTTAGTTTACTTTTGACTACTATCATGCTAGGACTCACTTTTGTTGTTTCATGCTAATTTTTGTTGATTATCTACATTACCTTGCTTCACTTGATCTTCTTAGAGTGTGTGCAATGACATCCAAGTACTTTATTGCTTCACTAGACCCATTGAGGGGGCATTCCTCCTACATTCAAGACACACATCAATATACATACCCACTAGGGGAATATTCTACATGACAACACCATCTAGGTTATGTCAATTCTATACTACACACTCTCAGTTATCATACTAATGTAAATTACTTACTAGATTACATATATTACTATATCAACATTTTATTAGTATCTAGGACTTGTGTATCTCTTAGCATACACCTACTCTTGTACTAAACATGTATTATATGCTTTCAATCTTTCTTTGATTAGTTAGATGTGATTTTACCTTTCCAAATTTTATATGATTTCCTTTATTTCTATATGTATGTGGATGAGATTTCATTTCTAGTTCTAGTTTTGTTTCTTGTGTGTGCCTTAGGACATCTACCAATGTCCTTTTCTTTTATTAATGTATGTGTACCTTTGGACATTTTCTAGTGTCCCTTATTTGTACTCTTCTATGTGCCTATGGCCCTCATGTCAATCATTGCTTGTTTCAAATTGTATGTGTATGTGACATTCAAACATACCTTGTATTCTTGCCTTCCAATTTAAGTGACATGTGCCCATGTCCCTTGTTCGTATGGCCCCTTGGCCAACCTTATATACTTCTTACTACATTCTCCATGTGCTTGTTTGATTTATTTATTTTTGTAATGTCATGACCTATATCATGCATTTTCCTTGCCTTTTTGGATGCCATGATGGACATCATGCTCCATCCCTCCTTCATAATGAAAAACTAATAACTAACATCTAACATTTCCAATTATAGTTCAATACATTACACATGATTTTACATTTTTATATCTATCTAGGCATACCCGTGTTGATCTAAAAATCTCTCAATACAAACATTTCCATATGCATAGATATCTTGTCACATATCATTGCTATATCATATATATATGCAACTTAACACACTTGTAGGGATATTTTCTGGTAAGGTTAGTCATTGTAGGTTTAATAATTCCTACCCTTAGAAGAGGGGGAAGTAAATAAGGGTTTTGTCATAGAGATCAAAGCTCTTAATATTCAAAATAGTAGCATTCATATCATCCAGTTTAGAATCCATTGGTCAGATCAATCAGAACATAATAGAAATATAATGATGAATCTAAATCAACAACCAATTTCAACACAAGACAACACCACCAAAATAGATAGCAATACCAAACATATGGGTATCCTCATTTTATCACTATTATCTAGGCATAAAAACACTTAGTTATTCTAGTAATAGGCAAAAAAGTTAGCTTAGCTACAATTTTTACACATCCAAATCAGTCAGAATCAAAAGTTTTAGTACAATTTTCTTAGGGAATCTAGATATAGGGGAGTATCATGCATGATATGATGACTCTAACTTCTATTTTTAGATTAGGTAGTTGACATAACTTCTAGATCAGAATCCATCTTATAGACACCAATGATTGCGGGAAATGTGTGTGGAATATTAGTCTTCTTTTGTTTTTGAGTTTAGTTTACTACCTAGGCATTCTCAGTAGTTATGTGTCTTACTCCATCTATAGGTGGTTGGCATCATTCTCAAGTTAAAATTTCATACATGTTTAACTTATAAAGTACCTAAGTTCCCAATTTGGCTTTCACATAAGCATATTTTATCAGTTTTGGAGTGGATTTCATACAATCCTAACCTCCATCTTTCAAAATGGCCAAGAGTGGCCTAGTTTCCAACATACATTTGGCTATCCATGCCACATTGTCAGATTTTTAGAGCATTCATGGGCTCGATGAGCCATCTCATATGACATATATTTTATACTATTATCACTTCATATCTTCTCTTTATAGGGAAATAATGGAGCCAAAGGACTAACCTTTGTATTCTTGAGCCACCTATTCAGGGGGATTGGACACATAGTCTAGACATTGATTAACACATGCATGATTCATTAGCTTCACTTAGTGGGTAATAATGGAGCCAAAGGGATAATATTTATATTCTTGAGCCACCAATTTATTCTGATTGGAAACACAATCTAGACATTGATTATCACATGCATGATCATCCAACTTCACTTAGTAGGTGACGATGGAGCCAAAGGGCTAGCCTTTATATTCTTAAGCCACTTTCTAGGGAATTGAGCACTAATATCTATTCATGATATAAATTTTAGTATAGCATCATATATCACAATCCATAATTACTCAACCTTACTTAGGATCATAATAGATTCACACTTGCAGAATGTGCTCTTTATGCACTATCTAGCATTACTCAACATCACACAAGCTTCATGGGCTTCACCTTTGTAGGTAAGTTTAGGTACACTTTCTAATTTTTATTTTATCCTATTTTTTTGCTTTGTTAAATTACTATAATAAAATGGGGGAAAATTTAGTCATATAAAATTCAAAATTTAGTTACTTTAGTGTGGCTAGTGACACCCAATCCATAGGTCTTTCTACTTTCTTACATAACCCTTATAGGCTTTTTTTCACCAATTCCCAGTCATCCATAACCTTCTGAACTTAACCCTTACAGACTCAAGCAACTATATTAGGCCTAAATCCATCCCCTTAGGTCTCATTACCTCTAAAAAATAAATCCCAACTTGGATAGGAGCACTAAAACCTAGGGTGTCCTATTTTTGGCTCTATTGTTCAAGTGTAAATTTTGTTCAAATGGTCATATTTTATTGAATCCTTATCTTAATTTATGATGGTATAACATGAATTCATTTAACCCATGATCATAAATTTCCATATAAAATTCCATTCAATGTACATTTATAAGGGCTGACACTCATTTACAAGAGAGAAGAAAGAATATAAGTACCCTCAAGAACTTTTTCCTATTCTCTACATACATCCTTCTAATATTATTATAAGCCTATTAAAAACCTTACACCAATACATATCCATATAAATTATACCTATTTTCACATATAGTTTCATTTTCATACATAATTTCACCAAGCACTTCAATGGGAGAACTACATTAGCTTGATCCCTCCTCAAAGTGTTGGTATATAGGTAGTGTGCCCACACATGGTGTTTGAAGTTCATTCAATGTATCGTTTACACACTAACCCCTTCTCTCTCTTTCCCAAAGTGTCCTTTAAAGTTCAACAACAATTATCCTAGGGACTTGAAGATTAAAATAGATGCACAACAAGTTTTACAAACTTCTAGACTTTGAGATTTCACTTACAAGGTAACATAGACCTACCGAGCAAAACCTAGAAAACTCAAATCACCTAGACAATAGCACTAGAAGAGAACTACATCACCAAAAAATAGGGTGTCCCACTTTTGACACTCTTGTATAATAATAAAATGAAGTTTAGGAACCTATTTTTGACACTATCCCAATCTTGTACTTAAATTCTTAGACCTTATCTTAGACCAGACAACATAGAATAAGCTAAGTTACATTTCTCATTGTTCTCTTACTATCTTTAGAGAGGTAAAATTTAAATAAAATTTCACAAATTAATAGACATAAATATGAGTATTATTTACTAATTTTCATTACTCAAACATGTTTATTAAATATGAGTAAAAATCTATTATTCCCAAAATTAACAAAACTCCTAGCCTCTTCTTCCCATTTAGAACTAATCATCCTTTCATCTTTATGATGCCCTTCTTAGGTGCATGAGAAAAATATGGAATAATTATATTTCCACTTTTTCCTCTTAAATTTAAGGTACATCATAACATTAGACATAAATGTGGATGGTTGATATGACACTAGACTTTCCTTTTCATTATTTAGCCTTAATTTCTTGTAATGTGTTTTTTATATGAGATAGTGATGTAAATGCAACACTATCCTAGTTTTTTAGCCTTATATATTAATTTTTATGGGACTATAATTTATATTAACTACATATATTGAAAAAATATAAACATTTATCAACACCAATTTAGTATTTTTTTCTTGACACTTATTATCATTTAAATTTATGCTCAATAGGACACTAAGTTGTGTTTCTTCTACCTTCACATTTTTCCTTTTCCACATGTCAATCCTCCTTAACACAAGTATATAAGTTTTTATGAGATGAATAAATATATACTAACCATTATACTTATACATATGAATCTATTTTTATTCAACTAGATATCACAAATCCTGAAGTGATTTATGATGTTTTTATGATTTAATTTGGTCACATCAAACTTAATACACTTACAACATTCATTTCTTTCCATTTTTGGATTATAAACTCAATCAAGGATCTAAATATAATGAAATATTTTTGAATAAACATATATCTAATTTATTACATATATGATTGTCTCTTCACTCATGTGAAATGTCACTAGACTCTTTGTTAAGTTGGACACTTGTTATTTAATTTGTATGCCAATTTCATCTAGGTGGATACTCCTATTCTTAAATAAATTGAGTCTAATATTCCTAATGGGCCTAATTATCCTTCCTATGTACTTATCAAGTTTATTTTATTTAATTTCTTATTCATTTATGCCTATGTTATCTCATTCATAAATAATACCATAATTTTATGGTTTTGAGCCTCATATGGCTCAAGGAAATATAAATTTTACAAATATGACATTATTGGGAATAATTTGATTGGAGAACATGGAGGCCAAACTCTATTTCACTATCACATTGATTAAAACCTAGTAAGTAACCCAAATATTACTTATTATTTGATAATTGAGCATGACATGATATGCACCTTTATGGGAGAAGTGATTTTTTCCTTCATAGTGATTTCCCAAGTTTTGAATGTACTAAATAATGGGAAAAATTGATGAGAAATTACCCAATCATATGGGATGTGATTATCTAGATGATATATCTAATATTCTCCTTTAAAATAAGTAAGAGAATCTTGAAATGTGATAATACTTATTACTAAATTTTATATAACATTTATGTACTATCTAATTATAATGTGCATGCACATGTACTCATTTTATAACTTTATTAATGTGTGTGTGTGTGTGTGTGTGTGTGTGTGTGTGTGTGTGTGTGTGTGTGTGTGTGATTATTATGGGTTATTATGTTATGTGTAGATCACATGATTGTTTTCTTATTATTTTCTATAAATTTATGTAATTTATCATTTCCAATGTTATTTCTATTTTCATGTTTCATTCTAAATTTAATATCTTGTATGTTCACTATTGATGTGTATTAATTCAAGTTTTATGCACACTAAAATTGAATGAGATAGCCTTTAACATTTTAGGATCTCAGTGGAGGTAAAATCCACTTTAGGGCATGAGTTATATGTATATGGTTTGTTACAACATGTTGATGGAATAGCTGGTAGGGCATGCAAGTTATTGACAAGGTTTTTTGGATGAAGGTGTGATTCCTCATAAGGGTAATGAATCTCTATTTGAGTTGGATGGGAATATAGTTTCTAATATATAGTGGGTATTTCTCAAAACAAACTAAAAAAGGAGGGAAGGGTAAGGAAAGAAATCAAAATTCTAATATTTTCAAGAACTACTTCCCTAGTTGGTTTCTAAAAGGACAAGCACTCTCAAAACATATAACTATTTCCAGTATCAGTCACACACACACAATTAGACATGACTAATAAGTATAAGGAAATAATGATGAAAAAAATTCATTGGCCTCAGATAAAGGTTGATTCTTTTAGGGTAGTTTTTTCACATCCTTAATTAGGACATTATGGCTTGGGTTGGTATAGTATCTAAGGAAGCTTTTTCACACACATAGAAAACTACATCATGAAAGCAATCATACATAATCATAATTATGAATCAATCCAACTTAATTTAGTTAATCAATATAATTCACTAATATTTCAACAACTATTGCACATCTATAGATTAGTATATCTATCAAGAATATCAAGAATCCATTCATAAATATTGCACACTAACTATTATTAAGACATACAACCAAAAATAACAACTAATTACACAAAAATTGAAAATATAATACATAAACACATTCGATGATGATCAAAATTGATGTTTCTCATATAGTCAAAATTCTCTCACAAAAACCCAAGTTGGATTACAATTTTTTATATAAACATGGGGAAGGGGTTACCTAATCCTCTAAGTTCATGCAAGGTCATTACATTTGATTTTCAAAACTTGAGTTCTAACTATGGTTGAAAATTGTATAAGGGTCTAATTACAATTATCAATTTAAAATAGCCTTTGAAAAATTTGTGCAACTGTACATATGTATAAATGCAATTTTTACAATTATAGTTCAAAATGCAAGACAATACTTTCTTTTATAGGTTGTGATAAAAACCTATAGAATATTTTTATATTAACCATCTTCAAATGTAAATTAGGCATGCATTGAAGGCAAGTACCACTTTACCAATGTTTTATAACTAGTGACACTAGTATTAGCTATGAACAATCTAACTAAACTATGCATTACATGCTCTACCATGCCTTTAATTTCATATTTAGTAACCATGCATGTTCATATAACTGATTGAGTCTAGATATTTAAAAAGTCCATTGTCAACTCACATTGTTTGATCATCTATATGATGGAATGTGAGGATGACATTTAGAAGCTCCATGAGGCCTCTATTTTTTTAATAGTCATAACTTGAATGTTTTTATTCCACATGGTATCATTTCCCTAGTTTTTGGACCTTTGAAAAGTCCTTGTTGATCTTGCACCTTTGATCATTTGTGCTGAAGTTAAGGTGGTTCAAATATCTAGTTATTTGACTCATTTACTCTTGTAAACTTTTGACACTTATCACATCCTCATTCCTTTAAAAAGTCTCTATTGATCTTGCATTGTTAGATCAACTATATGAATCAATGATGGCCATCGATTTACCTACGTGCAATAACCTTTGATTTAAAAATGGCTAATTTACAAGATTAAATTAGATGTTCATACGACCATCAATGATTTTCTCATGATAATCAATGATATCCACACGACTGTCAAAATTTAAACCCCTATAATTTTATTACCGATCTAAAATTTGATGTCCACATGAATGTCAAAGACATCCTTATGATCATCAATGATGTGCATGTGACCATCATAATTATATCCCATGTCTTTTAGTTGATGAGCCTAAATTTGATATGTACATGACCATCAAAGATGTCATCATAGCCATTAATGTCATCCATGTGACCATAAAAATTTAAAACCCTACCTTTTATCTCTGATCTTAATTTTGACATTCATGTGAATGTCAAATATGTCCATGTGACCATCAAGTTGACTTAACTCCCTGTGAGCTAGATACTTGTCATTTCCTTAGGACTCCATGCTCTTACAAGTATAAACAAGAAGAAGAATTAGCATAATACTTTAGTAAATATATATAAAGGACCCTACATGAATATTATATCCTAAGTTCTTATTTACATGAATAAAATATGATTGAGACCTAATCTAAAATCTTAAATTAAGCTTAAAACATAATAAAATACTCTTTAAGCTATGGTGCCTCTTGGTAGTATGGTATTTATTTTAGGGAAATTATTGTGGCATTTTTGTGTGGGGAAATTTTTGTGGGGATCCTAATTTCATCAAAAAAAGTTTGAAGGAATTGATCTGAGGTAAAAGCATTGAAGTATAGGCTCGTAGGGAAATATGCCCAGGATAAACGCTAAAGGGCATGTGCAAAGGGAAAAATATTTCAAAAAAATGTTCAAAGGAATATTTCAAATGGAAAAGGCCTAGGACAAAATCACCAAAGGGCATGTGTGAATGGAAACGGCATAAGATAAAAGTCTTAAAGGGCATGTGCAAAGGGCAAAGGCTCAGGACAAAAGTCTTGAAGGGTAAGTGCAAGGGAAAAGGCCTATGACAAAAGTCCTGAATGGTAGGTTTGAAGAGGGATAAAGGGAAATTATATCATGTAAAATGTCCATGACAAAAATAAGAAATGATAACTACAAAACATCTAAAGGGTAAATCTCATACAGGTTGAAGGGTAGTTCTGTTGGGAAAAATCACTACGAAAAAATTCCAAACACCCAATTTGTTAGGGGAGTTATTTCAAACAAAATGGTCACAATAATATCCCCAATACAAATAATTATACTGCCAAAAAAACACAATAATAATTCTGAAACATAAATTCTGAATGAATTTAGATATTGGACAAAATATCAGATAAAGACAAATTGTATAGGTTTAATAAAGATAGCCCTAAAGACATAAGCCCAATAGAAATAATTAGTCTATGAACATAATACCAATGCCATTTTTTTAAAGTAAAAAAATTCCAATAATCAATCTTCTCACATATTATTCATAAATATATAGAAGAGGGGTTCAAATTCAATACCATAGTCTAAAAAAAGTGGGTCCCCATTTCCATAAACAAAGAGGGGATGTTAGGTACAACAAATGAAAACTCACAAAGGGAATACTCCTAAGTATTCAAGAACTCATAAATATAGTTTACAATGTTTAAATAAGTCATGAAGTGTGCCATATAAGAATACTTAAATCATAAACTTGAAATAGACTCTAAAGTTAATTCACATAACATACTTGCCTTCTAATTTTGGACTTATGTGTGTCAAAATGTGTAACTCATTTAACCCCTACTGTGATTAGTTTTTCAAAGGGTTGATAAATCTATAGGTTTTGTTCTATTATTTATTAAATCACAAAAATGAGGGGAGCTTAGGCATTGCTCTACTATCATCTAGACATCCATAGCCTTGACAGAGATACTTTGGGATCATTCTCTTCTCATTCCATTGTTTGTTTGATCATGATGCATGGTACATTGACCTTATTTCATCATGTGAGCCTTTTTATTTTCTTTAAATTTTATTTTTCTCTTTTGAACTCATTTTTTTCTTCTTATTTTATTTTTCTTTTGTTCTTGAATGAAAAACAAAAGAAATAGAACCTTAGTGAGCTGGTATAATTACAAAACAAAATATTACTAGAACATCCATACTAGCCACACTTATACCTAGAATTGTCACTTCCAATGGGTATTTAATGTGATAAGTGCATTTCATATAATAAAATAAGAAAATTTTCTAAATTTGTATGAAGTAATCTAAGAGAAACTTCCACATGCCTAGTAAAAGTATTCAATTGTGACACCATTCAGAATAATCCATGATTACCTATCTTCATCTTAAAGACTTTAAAACACAAAAATGTACCAATTTGTAAACTAGTCCCAAAGTTTTAAGATTTTAATTTTCCCCTTTTCTACAAGTCATAATATTATTTTGTTTGGATTTTAATTTAGTTATAGTTAGGGTAACCACAATTCTAATCTTTAGAGAAAGTAAAGAATAATAAATCTAAGAAAACAGGGAACTTAACTAAGAAAACACTAAAATCTAATCTAAAAAATAATGAAATTTAATCTATGAAATCAAAATACTAAACTAAAAAAGTGAGAAATCTAATCTAATCCTATATCAAAATTCATCTATCCTTCATTAATTAGCAATATCTATAGATGGCAAGGCCGTAAATAGTGCTTCAATAACTATCCATTGACTAGATATGTAAGCTTATTGCCTTGGAGGTCCTTCAGATGAAACACATTATTGCCTATTATCTCTAAAACCTAGTGTGGTCTAATCCATAATGGGGAAAACTTATCATGTTATCCTTTCTTTTCATGTAATTTATCCCAAAGGATTACTATATCTAAAATACTAAATGCTTTGACCTTTGATCTCTTATCAAACCATATATTGACCACATCCTAGTGTTTGTCAAATTTTTGTAAGGCCTCATTCCTTGAATATTCCATTTTTATTATGTCCAAAAATCTTGATTATACTTTATCACCCACTTTCATGTAGTCTTGTATGAATTGATAAGTGGGTAGCTTCAACAAAATTAGGAATACAAGATTATATATATACATAAGAAGGTAAGGTGAAGCTTTAAGGGATTTATTATGTGTAGTTTGATCTACCCAAAGAACATAATTCAATAAATTGTGCCAGTCCCTAGGATTGTCTCCTATTGATTTATTAATTGCATTGATCAGATTTTTTTTCATTTATTCTGTCAGTCCATTTTCCTAAGGGTAATGGTTAGATTCTAACCTAATAATAATTTGGCTTTCATGTGCCCACTTAGTAAATTATGACAATATTAAAGCTGGTCCATTTTCAAAAACTAGAGAAATAAACATGACAAATTTGGTAATTATGTATTCCTCAAAGAAGAAAATCACATGTTGTGCTCTGTAGTTCTTTTTGGCTAAGGCTTCAATCCATTTGGTTCAGTAATATATGGTAGTAAGTAGAAACTTATGGTATATCAAAGAGTTTGGTTTGATGATGCCAATGAAGTCTAAACCCTATTGGGTGAATGTCCTTCCTTCAACAACTAGTTGTACATGAATTATTGCATGTACTTCTTTCTTTGCTTGAGCTTGGCATTCATGGCATGCTCTAATGTGAGTATAAACATATTTGAAAACTATTGGCCAATAGTAACCCATTCTCATGATATTATGAGTTATGGTATATCTAGAAGGATGATCACTACCTATCTTCTGATGTAATTTCTCTAAGATTTCTTTACCTTCATCTATAAATACACACCTAAGATAAATATCTTCATAATTTATTTTGTAGAGGACTTCCTTCTTGATCATGTAATGAGAATCTTTGAGCCTTAAAGCTATTATTCTCTCTATTGATCTCTAGGAAACAAGTTCCTATAAGTAAATACTATATTATATTAGTAAACCATTCTCCTTTAGATACTTGAGCTTCACATACCCCTTCAATAGTGAATCATGGATATGGTTCAGTCATAAGATAAACAATGCCTTGACCTCAAATGATCTTTTTTGACTTGATCTCTATGTCAAATTATTATATCTTGGCCATCCATTTCCCTTGAAATTATCCTAGTTAATTATGTGATAGGGTGAACTTGAACGTAGGATCAAGAATGATGGAAATGGATTTATTTCTCAAAATGTAATGCCAAAACTTCTTCACTGCTTTGACAAGGGAAAAAATCTATTTATCAATAATAGAATATTTAAGTTCTATATCTTTTAGATTTATGTTCATGAATGTAATTGGATGCTCAGTCTCTTCCTTCTTCTATGTGATGATAGTCATAATCATATGCCCTAGATAAAATTAATATAAGTAGAAATATTTTTTAAAATATAGACTTATTAATACTAGAGCCTACAATATTACATCTTTAATGCTCTAGAAGGACTTTCAGGCCTTAACTATCCATTCTATTTTGCCATCTTGATTGAGCATAGAGTTTAGAGGCCTAAGGATCTATGCAAATCCTAAGATGAAGCTCCTTATGAAGTTAATATTTTTTAAGAATGATTTGAGCTCCTTTTCTTTTGGTGGCTAGATTTTTTAAATCTCCTAAATTATATCTAGATCAACGGTGATCCCATCCTTGGTGATGATGTGCTCAAATTTCTTGCCTTTAATTAATCCAAATATGTTATTATTTGGGTTCAATGAAAAACTAAACCTTTAAAATCTCTTGAATATGGACTATAGATGACTTATGTGATCCTTCCTATGATTTGAAAACACCATAAGATCATCCATGTAGATGATTATGCATTTTCGTATCAATATTTTAAAAGCATGGTCCATGGCACATTGAAAGGTCACTCCTGTGTTTATTAGGTTGAAAGTTAACCACTTATATGAATAATTTCCCCACTTCATAGTGAATGTTGTCTTCATTCTATCCTTAGATTACACTAGTACCTAATTATAGCCTAAATATCCATCCAAATAGGACATCATTTTATAACCACTTATTATCTATATCACCTCATCCAAAGAAGGTAGAGGATAATTGTCATTTTTATAATCCTTATTTAGGTTCCTAAAATTCACACATAATCTAATCTCACCATTCTTATTTCTTACTAGGATGAAATTTGCCACCTAGGTAGAATGTCTTATTAGAAAGATGATTTTTGTACTTAACAACTTCTCCACTTCTCTCTGAATGAGAAGCTCTAGAATAGGATTGGCTAGCCTTTACCTCTACCTAAATGGTCTATGATATGGCTTCAAGTGAATTGTGTGAGTAATTATCTATTGGTCATACTCCTTCAAGTCTTCATATTTCTAAGCAATGATGTCCCTATATCGGGTGATTAGATCCTTCACTCATTATCTCTCTTTTGGGATGCAACTAAGACTAATATTAACATGGTGTGGGATTTGCTCATCTCCCATATTTTATATTCTAAATTCCAATTCATTGACCTTGGGTTGCTTGATTTGATGTTCTTGAGGATCTATGTTGAATGATCTTTCTAAGGAGACCAAGCCAGCTAGAATGTGATTCTCTTCAAGATGAAGAATGCCCTTTTTATCTGATTCCTCTTGATATCAGTGATTAATGTCCTTGTCATCAATGATTTAGGATTAGAAATCCTCTAAATTAGTTAAAAATTAAATAATCTATTTGTCATCATCAAATATGTGGAATTTTCAACATTATCTAGAATCAAAGGATATGGTACTAATTCAATTGAGAACTTTTTACGTTATATTTTTGTAACAACTCTAGATTAGATACAACATCAGCTAATGAATCAATGGTTTGATTTTTAACTTTGTAAAGTGTTACTATGTTGAAAGCTTTAAAGATCTCAATTATGTCCCATGCTTTGTGTTTGTATCTCTTCAAATAAGATAGCTTGCATTGGTATTTATTTCTAACTTGATTGACCACCAGCTCTAAGTTACCAAATATTGATATTTGCTTTACATTATTCTTGAGTGCAAATTATAGTCCCCAAATTAGATCCTCATACTTAGATTTATTGTTAGTGCATAAAAATTATAACATGTATGATACTAATAACCTTTTACCTAGTGGATAAATAAACTCAATTCCCATGCCTGATCCTTGCTTGGATCTAACACCATCAAAGTGTAAATTCAATAGCTGATTGGAATCTTTAGGTTATGGATTTTGTAATTGAATTTGAGTAGTAAAAGTATAAATACCTAGGATAGGAGACTCATAATTTACCACTTCATTCTTGATTTTGTACTCCATAATGGGATACTTCATCTTTAACTCTTTGTCAATTCTATTTTGATTCACAATTTCTCTCCATGGTAGCTAAATTTGAGAGAATTCTATGGAAAGATATATGTTGAGTGTTTTAGACCAATCCCTACTTAGTAATAGTCCATAGCCTTTGGGTATGCCTACCACTAGAATATTGATGGTCATCTAGAATCACAGTTCAAATGCTACTTGAATGCACACATTGGTCAATTATCTAGATACTAGTACTATTATTTTATCTAGTTTTGAATCCATTATCTTAGAAGGGATTAGAGTATGACTAAGCTTATAAGATATGGACGTAGACATGATAGTTGTAAATTATCTATAATCAACTAAACAATTATGAAAATTATTACCAAATGTCATGATAGTTAGTAGAAAGGTTGGAACTTTAGGCTTACTCTTGTAGATGATGTTGGCATAAACAACCTTCACTTTGTTTATAGGTTTCTTAAATTTTTCTATAGGGGATTTTCTAGTAATGGAATTCCATAGTATCTCCTTTTATTTAGCGATCTGATCTAACACATGAAGGGTTATATTTGTCTAGATATTCTTCATATCATCAATAATATTGTATCCTCCTTTGCTTGGTTCCTCATTACACTACTAATGATCTTTCCCCTTTAGAGGGGTGGATTATTGTTTGCTTTAGTATTAGGAGGAATCACCATGGTATTTGGAGTCAATGTTGTAACTGGATGATTATTTCTTAGATTATATGCACCTCTCTAAAATTTCTATAAAGTGTGAAATTCTTCCATATTATGTTTTGGTTCATTATCATCTTTGCTTTGGAAGGGAAAATTGTGAGTTTTAAAAAACATAGTGGTAATTGAAGAGCCATGATCCTAGTGGGATTAAGGTGGATTATTAATCTCACTCTATCTAACTTCTTCCTACTAAAATATTTTGAATGTTGCACAAAATTCAATAATGTTAAGCTCATTATGATTAGAAGTATTATGAACTTTGCACCAATTAGGAAGTGCCATTTTTGCAATGTTGATCTGTGGAAGTTTTTTAGGTTGTTTAAGCTTGTTGAATGGTCTATTTTATCTTTAAAATATAGTGTTTTGATTGTGGGTTGGGCCACTAGCATTGCCCATCTTCCCTTGCATATTCAAGAATTCATTGCTCAACTTTTAAACCATATTCTTGATAGAATCCATTTCTACATTTTTAAAATCAATACCTTATAAAACAATAGTAGGGAGTGTAGATAATTATGGGTTATGTTGGTAACCATTGCCTATTGTATGTTTATTCAAGAAGCTAAAATTTGGCTATGTTGTTTATGTCAATGGAGGTAGTGCGTATAATTGATTATGATTGAATACAAGAACATTATAATTCACATGTGGTATCATATTTAATGTTGGAAATTTATTATTGACATTAGAAACACTAGGAATATATTAATTGAGTTTCCTATTGATATTAATGGCTTTATCATATACTAATGTAAAATTGTTGGCAGTATAGGAACATGGTAGTGATTGGATCCTGGGCATTCTTATACATATCTAATGCTAATGGCTTATCTATTTTGTACCTTGGGATCAAAAAATTAAAAATACTATAAAAAATTGCATTAAAATCACTGATGGGCTCATTGGGTTCTCTCCTCATGCTAGTGAAGTGCTAGTATACCAAACCAAGATTGATGATATGTTTAAACTATGTAAGAAAAGCTACTTTAAATTCAACCCAAGAAATGATAGAATATTTGGTTAGATTTAAATATTAATCATAAGAAACATCCATTAGAGTAAAATGGAGTAATTTACATGCAACATTATCATAGACAAAATTCATTAATCTTAATGTAGCTTTAAAAGATCTCATATGTTCCTCTGTTGTCCTTACTCTTGAAGGAGTAAAGGATGGTAAGTACTTTTTGATATTTTTAGGTAAATCATACACATATAATATAATGGAAATAGAAAATCCAACTAAATAGGGTTGAGCCATTGGTTGGTTAATAGGTAAAGTGTTGTTTACAAGTAAGGGGTTTGTAGACACTAGAATTATGTTAATCCCTTGCATGATTACCTAGGTCACATTACCCCTCGACCCATTTATTATTTAAATCCATAACCTATTTATTTACCCTTTAGGGACATATAGTTAATTTAATTTTTTAATTACATTGGTTAAATCTCCTTTGGCCACCTCACCTAGCCACCTCGCACTATGACTAGTTCTCACCCTATGACCAGTTCTCACCCTTTGACTCACCCTAGGACCTAGTCATTATATATTAACCACCTAGGTCCTATTATTCCCCTTTTCATAACTCCTTAACTACCTAACCACCTCTCAACCTCGTGTTATGACCATTTTTCAATGGGAAAATCCATTTTTTGAAGTAAGTAGGCTAAAAGGCTAAATACATCTTATTCTACCTAATCTTAGGGAACTAATGTCAATTAGCCCTTGGAAAATATTAGTGAGCTTGCTAACATTGGTTACTTAGGGATACTTTAAAATTATCCATAGGGTCATAAAATCATTCATTGGCATAGATATTTCATTATGAGAGCATTATAGCATCATTATCGACATCCAGGCTTATCGTCACTCTACATAAATTGTCCAAATTAGGAATTGAAAAACTACATAGTGTTTTGAGCATCATGGATTATAAACATACAATTTTTCCTCATCTATTCATGAATTGGTTTATCAAGCCTCATTGGAGCTATCTATCTATCACAACTACTCACCTATCCAACCCAAATAAGTATATTTTGTTGTTTTTATATGTTTTAAATAGTCATTTTATAATGGTTTTACAAATATACTATTTAATGGTTCATGAAACCTAAGAATCCTCTATGGAGGAGTTGCAACACTTTCCCACATATATCTCTCTACCTCAACATATAAACCTCTACCTTGCCCTTCCTAAGTCTTATTCACCTCCTCACGACTCCTCATGACCCCTCTATTAGACCATACCTCCTTTTCCCTTCCCATAAAAGCCTTTTATAACCCCATCAATATCACTATGCCAACTAACATCGATTACCCAGATTGACATTGGAAACCATAACCAATATCAATGACCTAAACCAACACTAATCACTTAATCAACATCAGTTACTATGTTTTTTACACTATCAACCCTAAAAAGGATCCCCAACAACCTCACCAAAACATAATTCCCCTACCCAGCCTATACTATATTATTCATTGATATGTTCAGACCTACAACATAGTAAATAATATTCTAAGCCTCTCTCTCTCTCTATTTTCATTTATGTTTTTTTTTTAAACTTTGGTTCTAAATAGTGAACTATCATCCTAGGGAAGTGTTACGCTTCTTGGAATAAGCACGTAGCTTGGCAGCCCACATATATCTCTAATAATAGTAATTTTGTTTAGTGTTTTCTTATACATAGGTGTCTTCCTCCATAGTGAAAGAGTTCTCACAATGTTTGGAATAGTTCCCATCATTCCAAGTAGCTAATCACTTATCTCTAGCATTAATAATTATGTTTCATCCTTTTAGAATATATAGCAAAAAATGATAGAAACATTTTGGCATACTTGATGAGACCCTACAATTTATCTTGGGTTCAATATTTGATTTTAAAATGGAATTCATATAGATGCATAAATAGTGAAGTTTTAATTATTGCATTCTCTCCTTTTATTTTCCATAAAAGAAATATATCATACTTTTCATTTTCCACTTAAGGGAATGAACTAAAATTTCTCTTCTCTCTCACATCTTCTGCTATTACTTCTAAATGAAATCATTATCTTATGAAAAGCTAAAAAAACCTTATTTTTTATTACCTCATTCCATGTACATCAGATTAGTGAAATTCATACTCTTTCCCTTTCCTCATTATTTTACATCTAAAGAAAACACTCTAGCTTTTGGGTTTAAAACTTATTGCATCATTGGTGAGCTTATTGCATATTATTCACACATAAAACTAATTAGCTAATTAATGAATCATAACACACTTTATCACACACGTCCAAACCACATATAAAATTACACATTTCAAACTTTCCCCAAATCCTCAAGTGGAATTTACTTAGTTTTCATCACCATGTAAATGAAGTCAATTCAGTGTTCTAGCTAGACTAAATCACAAGTCATAGATTTGGGCCTCCTGTACCTAATGGTTTATTAAGGAGTCCCTATCCAAAACTCCTAAAACAATTTCTAGATGGCTTCTAGGACCTTCATTATCCAACTTCCTCTTCATATAATCTAGTTAAGGCATAAGCCACCAAGAGACTAAAAACAATTCTTAGGAATTAACATCAATTGGCTATATGATATTTTCTATGTTTTTGTTGCTTGTTATACTTTTGACTTGGTAAGTAAATTTTGTATCAAAACTAAGTCTTCTCAGCCTTTTAGACTTGTTAACCTCTGGTTTCAATCCACCTTAGTGTTCTCTATTAACACAAAGGCTTGTTGCATTCACTATTATATTCAGATTTCATGTCTAGGTTGGTTAAGTACTAAATTTCTCACCTTTCTAGGTTACACAGTAACCGATATTGGTTAGGCTACCAGCATCAACAACATAAGTATCCTGCTAACCCTAGTCATAGTACTAACATCAACATCCTTCCTACATACCAACCTTGGTTAGGCAATTGATATCGGTCTCTATGGATTTTTTGATTTTTAGTCTACCTCAAATAAGCTAAAATCACTTACCTATTTTAATCAAACTTGGGTTTTTCTAATTTCCTATCATAGATATAGGGTCTGTTAAACTTTTCAGACCTTTTACATGGTCTTGACATGAATATAAAAAAATATTCTCACTAATCACATAAGTTGTCAACCTCTTCCACCTTCACCTCCTCTCTCTAGTCCTTTCATGGAGCATGATCCTAACATGGAAGGTTCCCCTAAATATGGCATTCCTAGTCAGCCACCCATCATGATTGAGGTTGATCAATATTTTTATCAATTTTTTGATCATAACACTAAATCCCTCTAGCATTACCTTTTCATGATTTAAACACTTATCTCTTTCAATGATCTAATTTATGTTATGCCCACTTCTTTGATGGAGATAACATCAATTCTTTCCACCATTCCCCTTGTGGTTACTCAAACCACCACTACAATGACTAACCCAACTATATCCAACACTTAGAGTTTAATTTCTCCAACCATGCAGTCAAACCCAACTTCTATTAGGGTTTATTTAATCTCATAATCATAAGCCACTCAACAAAGTTAGAACACATTTTATAACTTGTTTGTATCAATATTTCTTACTCTCACACCAATTAATATAATAATAAGCACCTATCCCTTAGCTAGTGTCACCATAATTCAACCCACAATGGTAGCACCTAGCCAATGTTTTGTTATGAATCCTATGGGACAAGCCCCCTTCTCCTTGGTCTCTCAACCTGTGATTCATTAAATGTATGTTGTGTCTACCCAACCACAAAAACCTATGCCATATTTTATTTTGAGCTGTTTATAGGCCCCTTATATATTGGTGGTGGCTCTCAAACCAATCCCCCTCTAGATCTAATCATGATGTTGATGGATAAGATGTCCATCTAAGAGACATCTATTTTTGATTCAAAGAATGTTCTTTTATATGGTCAAATATGCAATGAGCCTATCCATCATTATCCCAATTAGTGGTAACTTCTTGAGTTCACTTGATTTCAAAGTAAAGAAGACCTAAAATATCACTTACAAGCATTAAAAAATGCTTTTTACCTCATAGGATATGATGATACATTATTTCTTCATACTTTTCCCATGTTCCTTATAGGTGTTGATCTCAATTGGTATAGATCCATTACCTTAAACTCTTTTATTTCATTCACCCATCTTGCTTAGCTATTTTTAGATCATTTCTTGATCAATATCTCTAAAAAGGTCTCAATCATAGACCTTTACTCTATTAAACAATTTGAGGATGAGTATATATCTGATTTCATTACTCATTAGAAAGGTCTCATTAATCAAATCTCCTTCTCATTACCCAATCCTAATCTCATTGACAAAATTTCAAGTGCATGTGTTAAACACATCTCCTCAACCATTTGAGTTCAAACCTTTTTCACATTTGATGAAATCTTCACAATGGCATGAAAGCTTGAGATTTGGGTAGTAGAAGAAGACCAAGTCAAGTTGTGAAATAAAAACACAAATTATAAGCCTAGTGACTACTCTTCCTCTAAACCCTCCTCTTATAACCAAAATTCTAAAGGCTCAGTCAATGTGGTAGTCTTTAAGTTAGCATATTTCACAAAGGCAGATCAATCTAAGCCTTTGACTTCTTAAAACCTAATGAAGCAATTCCAACAATGGTATAAACATCGATAATACACTTTGATTAGGGAGTCATACACCTCTATGTTGGATAATATACTAAGGTAGTGAGTTATTACCCTTCTTCAAGTCAATCCCACCATATAGTTTAATACATCCCATCCTATGCCCACTTAGTACAAGGAGGATCAGTTTTTTGGCTATCATGAAGTGAAAGGCCATGAAACTAACAATTGTAATACCCTCAAGAACATTGTTCACAACATGCTTGATAAGGGTGATATAGTTTTTATAACCATAATGCACTAGATAACCAAAATTGGGATGTCTTCAGGAAGCCATTTCCCAATCACTCCTCTTCAAAGAATAATATTTAGGAAATGATTAAGCATACATATGAGTATAGCATCCACACTATTGATGTGGTCTTTGCCTTGATTCCTATCTAGCCCACTCCAACTTCTCCTCTTTTCCAAGTAGAGGAGCCTACCATACCTATCCTAGTCCCTTAGGTATAAGAACCTATTTTTCCTCTTATACTTCTATGAGAAGAGGGACCTTCTCTACCTATCCTTCTTCCACATGAAGAGCCTGTTGTGCTCATTCCCCTCACACACATTTTTACTATTCTTCTACCACTTGAAAAAAATATATTACCCTCTCCTCAACCACATGTTGAGCTGGGTATCATACCTTTTCTCTTCCTCCTTGAGGATCCTTATTCACCTGCTTCTCCTTCACCAATGGAAGGTAGTTCCTCATCAAATCTTCTTTCATGTGTAGATGATCCTATTTCATCTGATCCTATGATAGTTGAGTGATCAATTACACCTTCTCATGTTGAGCCCATTTTGCCACTTATCTTACCTATGTAATATCACTCGTTGTTGGTACCTCATCCACATGTTGAGGGGTAAATTATCCTAGTGATATTTCAACTTAAGGAGCCATCTTCTCTAGTCCCTTCTTCCATTGACAAAGGATCATATATCTTCTCTTACCTTGATTGAGGAGCATCCCATTATAGTTCTTGCCCATCTTTGGCTTGAGGTGACCACCACCAACTATGTACCTCTTTTTTTATCACTCGAGTCTTTTATATAAGTGATAGTATGGCTTGCACCAATGTTATTCAAACCCTTCTCAAAATTGGTAGGAAATATTAGTTTTCTTAACTCCAAGAAGCTAGATCAAATGGCATTTTGGGATCATCACAAAGTTCCTTTCCATACACAAAAAAAGTCATCCTTTACCACTAATGATTTTTCAACCATTTACCCCAAGGTGTTTGATAAGTTTTAAGCCCCTTCTCCTCCACTAAAGGAGGATCAAACACCAACATCAAAACCTTCACCATCTCAAGCATTTACCACACTAAAGAAAATTATATATTTAGGGATTCACTTATTATCCCATCTAAATCATCCATAAGTGAAGTTATATTTGAACCCTCCTATGCCTAGGAAGAAGGCAAATCTTCCTGAGCCTCATTGACCCATTTCACCTTAAAATTTGACTTCAATATTGGGGCTGAACCCCTTAACTTTGATTAGATCACACTACATCCTAGGGAACCAAATAGGGAACCAAAAGGCGAAGTTATCAACTCTCTTTCCTTTACCTAATGGTAGTCCCTCAACCTCCAAAATCTTGACACCTATCACTAAAAAGGTGTCAAAAAAAACTATGGTCACACCTTCACCCAAAAATGTGACATGTAAAACCCCTCCAACATCTCCTAAATAAAATAAGGTATCAACCCTAGTTATAATAACAAGTGCAATACCATTTAAAGGATCTCATGCCTCTCTTTTGTGACAATTTTTGTAATCATATCACATAACTTTTCCCTTGATTAAGCCTCATCATCCTCTTAAACCAAAACCTTCTTGGTTCGATGATATGTAGGTTTGTTTATATCACTGATCACCTAGACATGATATAAAGAGTTGCAAATATCCCATGGCTATCATCCAACAACACTTTAGTATAGACACTCTTTTCAAGGATCCCCTCACAAATTTTTGTGTCACTCAAAAAGTTTCACCTATGACTTCTCATGCTTCCTCAACTAAACTTAAGCCTAAGGATGTGCACAAAAGTCATTCACCACCTTCAACACCTGTATTTCATATTAACTCAATTCATGTGGCCACTTAGTCACAAGGAGAAAGTTAAAACACCTTGGGATCATCCATTTTTAAAGGATGCTCCCCCTCAAAAAACCAAGATTTATATCTTGGGTGTTGCACAACCAACATCTTTAGAGGTGGTTCAAGACTCCATGATCAAGCACCTGCATCAAACACTTATGAAGATGTCCCTATATGAGCTAACCCAAAGCTCATCTTAATATTGACAGGCCTTGATTGAGGACCTTTAAGTAGTTTAGGTTTATCTTGATGATCCCAAACCTCTCTTAGATTTTTAATCTTTATTAATACTATATCCCTAGTTTCATTCAATGATTTTGAGATTCCCACTCATCACCCTAATGATTAGGACCTTGCTCTTTTTATCATAGCATATATCAACCAGACTCATGTCAAAAGAGTCATAGTTGATGGGGGTGTTAGTATTAACATCATATCCATGCATGCATATAATTAATTATAGATCCTTGATCATTATATCTCACAATCAGATGTGTTTCTTCACTCATTCAATGATACCATGGCTACCCTAGTTGGCATGGTCATGTTTCATATTTGTGTTGGTACTCACACTATTCTATAACTATTCTATGTTGTTGAGGGAGAGTTGTAATACAACATCCTTCTTGGAAATCTATGGATATTATACATGAATTGTGTACCCTCAACTTTACACTATTGTTTCAAATTGAAGTATGAGGGTCATACACATCATCCCAACCAATATTTTTCCATTTAAGATGTGAAACATCAACTATAGGCCCAATGAAATATTTATACCATTAAAAATGTCTCCTCTTCCTCTTGTTTATGAGGCTTCAACAATCTCATAGCTACCCATGACTCAAATTATTTAGAAAGATCCTATGGAGGATGTTTTTAATAGCCTCACTCTAGGTGAATATCATCTCCTCACACTAGATATGTTTCATACTCCACAAGAGTATGGAAGATTACATAAGTATCTCTAGTATGATCCACATATCTGATGGTCATACCATATGGTTCTCCTAATATTTACACAAATATAACATATGGGGGGATTGATATCTCTCCCACTACGGTAAATCCTCTCCCTTTTACCTAATTATTCACATGTAACTTATCCTTCCTAGGCAAACCTAGCTTTGCTAACACTTATCTATATAGGTGTGCTTAGAAAAGGTTTAATTTGGGCCAATATGAACAAGGAGCTCCTACAACCATCAAGTACCCTACCAATAAAACCATTAATAATGTGAAAAGGAGGTATGGTGTGGGTTTCGAAGAGCCATCAAAGCTCATGAAGGTTCCATGTATTATGATCATTGAAGAACCTTTTCCTCCTTCTCTATCTTCACCTATCACCCCAAATTCTCCTATGGATTCATAGGCATCCATCCCTCCTAGGTTTTTTTACATTAATTCTATTCACTTGGGACCCTTAACCTATCAGCATGATGGGGAAACAAGGTCCCTTCCCCTCTTTTATCCTAACATGATTGATGATGACTCTCTGATAATCAATATAGTCCAATATTAAGATGATGATTCCATTATTACCTACATGAGAGTTGAGGGCTTCTATATTCAGAAGTCATTCCAATTTAAGATGAAAAATATGCTAAATGAATCAACTATTGATATCAATTTTTATTCTCTAGATAACCCTTGTATTTTTAAAGCTGGTCAATCCTTAGATTCTATAAAACAAAAGGATTATGCCACTTTCTTCAACAATCACAGTAAAGATTTTTATTGGTCATAAAATGATATTCCTAGCATAGACATTGTGATCATAACGCATAAAATTATCACTAATCATGAAGCTAAACCTATTTTTTAAAATCTTTACAAGATGCATCATTTCATTACCCTTCTCATCAAAGTGGAACTTTAGCACCTCTTATCTGTCAACTTTGTTCAACCCATTGATTACTTGAAATGGGTCTCTAACATCATCCATATCACTAAACCCACAAGGTGAGTTCATATTTTTACTCATTTTCATCATCTAAACCTTGTGTGCCAAGAAGATGATTTCCCTTTGCCTAACATTGACCAGCTGGTGAATCTTATGGCTAGCCACAAGATGCTTTCTCTCATGGATGAATTCTCTAATTATAATAAAATATTGATTGCTCCTGAAGACCAACACAAAACCACTTACATTACCCCATGTCAGACCTTTTATCATTGCATTATGCCCTTTATATTGAAAAATACTGGGGCTACTTACCAATGCATGATGACCTACATTTTCCATGACCTCCTTCACACCATCATGGATTTATACATGGATGATTTGATTGGAAAATATAATCATCACCAAGACCATTTGTTGATCCTCAAGATCACATTATAATGTATTCCATGATATAACATTCATCTTAACCCAAAGAAGTGCATCTTTGGGGTCCTTTATGATAGGATACTAGGCTTTATCATTTCTCTCTGCAGCATTGAGTTTGATCTTGCTGAGATTTGAGACATTTTATAAATGCCTCCACCCAAAAAACTCAAGCAATTTCATAGTTTTCAAGGAAAATTATAGTCAATTATCCTTTTATCTCCTAATTATCATATAGATGTCAACCATTTCATCACCTTCTTAAAAGGAATATCTTCTTTGAGTGGAGTGAGGAGTGTCAAAAAGCATTCAATGCCCTAAAAGGTTATCTTCTTTCCCTACCTATCCTCATTCCACCTAATGAGGATCAACCTTTATATCTCTATATTTTAGCAATAGATCACTTTATTGGTGTTATGATTGTGCGCAGGGATGATAACCACAAGGAACAAGCTATCTACTATATAATCCAAATGCTTATAGACTCTAAAAATTAGTACACTCACACCAAAAAACTTTTTCTTGATTTAGTATTCATGGATTATAAGCTTCAACACTATCTCCTTAATCATAAGACCTACATCATCACCAAAACTGATCTCTTTAAATATATGCACTCCAAGACCTATCAAAACTAGTGCATGGCTCATTCACTTATGATTTTCTCTAAGTTTGATTTGAAGTTCATTCATCAAAAGTCAATCAAGGGGAAAATGATTGTAGACCAGTTAGATAATGCTCATCTTCTCAACATGAAACCCTGTAATATTGAATTTCTCAATGAATTTATTACCACACTCTCCACTGATGACACCACCTATCAAATGATGTTATTCTTCAATGTGTCCAAATGTCAAACTAGAGGGGGTGTAGGGGTCATCCTTGTTCCTCTTGATGGTGAACCCATGCCTTTGTGCTTTGAATTAGGTTTTGAGTACACCAATAACATGGAAGAATATGAGGCCTTGGTTCTCAATTTTTATATAACCCTTTTCTTTGGGGTCAAGTCCATCCACATCTATGAAGAATCCTAGCTTTTGGTGAATCAAGTCAATAGATATTATCAATGTAAGAATAACATCCTATAGTGGTATAAATACCATGTAGACACATTATTGGTCTCTTTCTACCATTATCTCTTACAAATTATTCCTCATTTGATAAACAAGTTTATTAATACCATAGCCTCTCTTTCGTTGCACATTCCCTCTTCATCATCTTCTTTGAAGATTTACATTATCATCCATCATCTAAGATTACACTCTTACATTTTAGTAAACTTTTTTTGGTAATGTAGACACCATTTCTCATGATGTCTAGTATAAATAGTTAGTAGACTATCTCATTTATAGTGTTGTCCCCTCTGATATTTCTAGTAATAGGTAACATGCTTTTGTCAAAATCACTATTCATTACACCATGCTAGGGGTCTTCTCTATAAGAGAAGATTAAATGGCCTCCTTTTCTATCTAACTAAAATTGAAGTCCCTTATGTTTTCAAGGAAGTCCATGATGGAATCTATGATGGACACTTTAGTAGCAATGTTGTTTTTAAATGCATTCTTTAACTTGGCTATTATTGGCCAACCCTTAACTAAGATTTATATGATTACATTTGATGTTGTGTCAAATGCCAACATGTGAATCTTCTTCATGCAACAAGTCATGATTTTCAAATGGATTAGATTTTTTGGCCCTTCTCTCAATGGGGTTTAGATCTTATTGATGAGATTAACCCACATTCATCTCTCCATCAACACTCTATCATCTCTGTGATAGAATATTTCACTAATTGGGTGGAAGAAATTCCCCTTATCTCCATAAAAGCTGAAAATTTTGTCAAATTTATCAATCATCACATTATTTTCCATTATGGTATTCCACATAAGATCATTATAGATAATGGTAAATCCTTATAGAATAAATCTATCTAGAGGCTCTATGATTCCTTTAAAATCAAGATAAGCTTCTAATCTCCCTATTGCCCATAAGAAAATGGGTAGATGGAATCTTCTAATAAATATCTAACCAAAATTCTCATAAAATTAGTTATTGACTCTAGTAGGGATTAGCAAATGCATATTCCCTTTGCTCCATGGGCCTATCAAACTAGTATTCAAACCCCTAAAAGTGTTACACCTTTCTCTTTAGTTTATGGAACCAAGGTAGTCTTGCCTCTTGAGGTATAGATTACTTCTCTTTCCATATACTTATAGGCTATCCTCTCTAATGATGATTTCTTCCAAGAATGTTTGGCTCAACTTGAGTTACTCAATGAGCATCAACTTTTAGCTCTAAACATCTACAAATATATTAAGAGTGCATTAGGCATGCCTATAACAAGCATCTAAAAGAGTAATATTTCATTATCAAAGATCTCATCTTGAAGGAGAATCAACATGCGACTAATATGGAGAAAATAAAAAATGGAAAGTTTTCTCCTAATTGTCTTGGACCATATATCATAAATCATAAACATGGATCAAGGGCTTGTAATTTATCCTCTCTTAAAGGTAAGCTAGAACTTGAGCCTCTAAATGTGTTACATTTATGACCATTCTTTTTCTACTCAAGCATCATGTCACTTCATGTCTAACTTGAGATCTTCCCTTGAGCAAAACTTCTTCTATTTTACACACCTTCATTTCAACATTTTCCCTCTCACACTTTTGTCAATCTTCGAAGTGTGGTGGTTTTGTCCTCATAAAGGGACACCCTTAAGCCTTTATAACCATGAAGATGAGTAAATTCCATATAAAAAAAACTTTGTATATAAATCAAATTAATTATTTCTTAGGTCACTATAAAATGTAGACTGCTCCCTTGAAGGAAGTTACATATCATATTACTACTACAATAAATAGACTACTTCCTCAAAGGATAGCTATGAAAAGACAAACCATATAAAGTATAGACTACTCCCTCAAAGGATGGCTATGTTAACTTTGTTATATAAAACATGTACTTAGAATATTTTCATATTCATTAGATTCACATGACCTCAAGAAATAATAAACATCCCATACATAGACTTCTTGCATTGATCAGTCTAAAAGAAGGAATTATGTCATGGACTTGCCTATGAAAGCTCTTGGGTTACCTATAGAAAGGGAATATCATCCAAATAGAATATTTCATTACCCATTAACCCCTTTTCTCATTATACCCTATTCCCCCATCTCTCTTACCTATTAAACTTAAAAAAGGGACTTAGAGCTCGCTTGCCATGAATTAAACCAATCACCTATCTAATGAAACTAGGGTTGATAGTATAGCACATGAAAAGGGATTATGTTTGTATTCCTCTCATTTATTCCTTATGGTCCTCATCAATGAAATAACATCGTGCCTTTCATATTAACCATCTTGTTCACCTATTTGTTTCTCCTTTTAGATGTGTCTTGAGGTGAAAACTTTGTTTTGATAAGTATAATTAAAATTATATGCATGGTATCAACCACATTTATTATCATAATCAAGCATCATAGTAATTGTTTTTTATAATCAACCTAACCATACTAACAATCCATATTTCAGTAACTCATTTAATAAAAATGCCAAATTATGTTATGTTAATTATAAATACCATTTTTTATTGATAGTTTCTATGAATACCAATACACATGGAAGCTATATCAACAACATTTTAAGTATACACCATCACATATATGGAAAATGCTAAAATGCAAAACTAGCATAGTACATTTTATGCATACACCATCACATATATGGAAAAATGATAAGATGTATCTAAACATTCAATTGTGTATGTACCATCATAAATATGAGAAATGTTCTAATAACCTACTAACACGTTAACATCATCATAATCATAATGATTAACATATAACATACTAACATCATCATAACCACAACCATAACAACTAATATCTCACATCATAATATCATGACATCAATAACAATAACATCTATAATACCATGATCATCATATAAATCAAATCATGTCATAATAATGGTATCATCTCATATATGTTGAATATCAAAGTATACATCAATGCTACATCAATATATATATATATATATGTACACACACACACACACACATACACATACATATACATATATATATATATATATATATATATATATATATATATATATATATATATATATATACATATACATATATATATGTATGTATGTATGTATGTATATATATATATATGTATATATATATAATATACATCTTGCATCTTTAGCATGTAGGTTGGTATATGTGTCTACATCATATCAAACTCAAAAATATATAAAACTAGACAAATAATCTTGTCATGGAGGTGATTGTGACCTTATAGTGTCACCCATGTCCTAAACCTATCTACATCACTGGGAGCTCAATGTTGTGCTATGGGTAGTCATCCACTATTGTAATAGATAGTCAACATACCTAGTAATCTTGGGATGTACCCTAAAGACCTATTTATAATAATCAATCTCTACTAGAGTAGTGTTATATTTTTTAATTGACACTATTTATGGAGGCCCCATACTCCTTGCTATAGGTGACTATGGTGGTCCCAACATACTAACAACAAGTTCCTATGGTGGAGCCTATAGTGCCTACGGTGGTGGAGGAGGTGTAGTTGCCTATCCATCCCTCAAGGCATATGTCTCTACTATCATGGCATTCATATATCTATATCCCTATCACTAAACCATCTAGAGTCATAACATATGACTATACTACCACTAGCTATTCATATAAGGTTGAAGCCTACCTTGTGACTACTATCAACTATCTGTATAGTGTTGTCACCTATCCCTATATAACCTATACTTATGCCTGTGTTGTGTCCCTATCCTAGATCTTATCATTTCTCTCTCTGGAAATGGATTACATATCAATGGGTGGTCTTTATGGGATCATGGCATACTATCCTACCCACAAGGATTTACATGCCCCTATATAACCTGCATCATCAACTCATTTAGTTAGGATCTCCTTAAAGTTAGGCCCCTCTATCTCTTGTGTTTGTGGTAGGGTAGCTCTATGTCATCCCTCTTATACCATGGCATGTTATGAGGTACTCCCTATAAAATCCCATACTAGTGCCTAATGTGCTCTATTGGTATCCTCCCCACCTCCTTGACTCTCCTACCATGCACCAACCTCATGCTCTAGGTGAATCTCATTGTATCCTCTACCATGGAAAAGGAAGAAGTGTTAGATATGGTCTCCATATGATATTAGCTAGTATTAAGGCATCTAACATCCTCTTATAGTACTTAATATCTCTAACCACACCATTTTTCCATGTATGGGCCATGGACTCTCTCCACCATCTAAAGTCAACTCTATAGTCTACTATGATGGTGGTGAAGAGGCCTAATGGTCAGGTTACCATGATATGTTAGTAGGCCCAATAGTGTATAAAGTGACCCACATAAAGGTTTTACTACCATTACAATCTGATCACCCATATCTCTTTGTACAATTGTGTGAGGAACATGGTACCCCAAGAAAATACCATCCTCTACTCTAGCATGTCCACTAGTACACCTATTGAAGCCACTAGAAATCTAGTACTATATGTGTCTATAAATGCATAAATAATCACTTCAATGATGAGCATGATTATGATTCTGTGCTGATCATCATCAGCCTCATATATGGGCTCATATGTGAAGCTTGTAGAGTGGTACTCTATCTCCCCAACATGCTCTCCAAATAATGTTCTGATGATCACATCATGCTCATCTTGATTGCATTCATATAAGATATCACCATGTATTAGTAGAATCAATATCTAATATTAATCCTTTGGTAAGACTCTCATCTTGCCTATGGGAAGATGGAAGGTGTTGGTGGTTAGATCCCACCACTCTATCAATGCCACCATCAAGCTCACATCCCTCACAACTTTATTTTATCTTTGAAATCATACTAGGCCAACTATAGTGATATGCTCCCACTCATAGAGAGTCACATCTAATTGTATCCATGATAGCAGATTCAAGAGTTGATCTCAAAGTGTGAGTTCTTATCTCACCTATAACCATAAATTCACACATCATTAAAACCAATAACTATTTGTCTAATCTAACCCTCTCTCTAACCTACTTTCTCCTTTGGGAGAACTACATCAGCTTGAGACCCTTTATATGGTTATGTAGGTATCACTTAGTTGACATGAGGTCTCCTGAGGTTATCTCAGCCATTTTCACCTAGTGACTAACACATAACTAGTTTCTTTATAAACCTAACATTTTCCTACATTGTGAACTATCATAAACCCTCCAGTGCCTAACTTTTGGTTCTTCAGATCCAACCTTTGCTCCCTAGGATACCTAGTTACCTCCTAAATGACCCTCTCTAACACCTCCCTACTTCTATAGAGACCAACATCGATCCCCTAGACCATGTCTAGTCTTTTTTAGGTTAATTGACATTGAATAAAGCCACTGACATAGGCGACTAGTTTGGCCCTAAGGCTAAACCATCAAAACCCCCATACCATTTTTCTACCATAAAACTACCCTCAAACCTCCTCAACCTACCCAAATCTCCCCAATTTCACTTTATAACTTATAACTACTCTGTTCCCCCCTCCTCCCTACCCTTTTTGCCCTTATTTAATTTTTTTGAAAAATCATAATTTAATTATAAATTAGGTCTATAGAGGTCCTACCTCATTCACTCAATGATGGTTGGCTGGGATGGTAGGCAATAGTGTATCCACTCTAGCTATATGGTCTCCAAGTGTAGGTGCAGACATCTCAATAACAAATCCACCCATGTGGTCTAATGGCGTCCTACAAGTGCTAACCTCACTCCACTCACTCTCAAGTGCTCTATAACTTCTCTCCACCACTCATAACTCACCACTTAGCTCATAAATGACATGAAAGTGATGATTTCCTACACAAAAATCTAAATCCAAGTGTTGGTAATAATAAAATGATAAATGATATTTTAAGGGGATAATAAACCCTTTTTGTTGGGTTTGGTCAATTGGTAGTGATAGCATTTTTATGCCCTGGGCAATCGATGTCAATCGATACCCATCAAAATTAGTCTAGTATTTAATGATGGTTATGTTGATGATGTCAGTCACCTCATCACCATTAGTCACCCTTATTTAGGGAAACCAATTTCTAACCCTCCATACCTTGAAATTTTCTCTTGACTAAGAGCATGTGACCCTTTCATAGTCTGAAATTGACTACATTAGGGGTAATTAGAGATCACACATATCTCCCAATCATGATAACTAACCATGGGATTCACTGATATCTTTACCAACCATGATGAATGAATTGGAGATCACGTATATCTCCCTAACTAGACACACCCTTTGTGATGACATTATTATTGTCACTAAGCTAACTATCACTATGATAGCTTTGAAGTTGGATTTTTCATAGGCATTATAGATCGGTCTTTATTGCCTATAACCATTTTGTGTCTACCAAGAGAACTTCCATGTTTAGATACTTGAGACACATCAACCATTGGATATGCACCTTTGATGGTTTTAACATGATCAACTTTCACTTATATATGTTGTGAATCAGTTATTTCTATTTTCATCTTGTTGACCATTTGACCAATTTTGATTTGAAGTAGTGTCCACACGTGTCACATTATCATTGCATTTCCACTTCCCACCTAGCTTTACGCACCTATATTCTTTCAAAATGATCAATGATTAAGGTTTTACCATCATAAGTACTTATTTTGAGGGGGGCATACCTCATCCCATCCTTGGGGTAGCAAACCTTTATTTTTGTCTCATAACTTGTGCATATAAGTTACAAGACAAAAATGGGCAAATGTAGACACTAGAATTATGGTAATTTTTTGCATGATTACCTAGGTTTCATTACCCCTCAGCTCTTTTCTTATTTAATTCCCTAACCTATGTATTTACCTTTTAGGAACATATAATTAATTTTATTATTTAATTAAATTAGTTATATCTCCTTTGGCCACCTCACCCTATGACTAGTTCTCATCTTTTGACTCACCCTAAGACCTAGTCATTTTATCCTAACCACCTAGGACCTATTCTTCCCCCCCCCTCATAACTCCTTAACTACCTAACCACCTCTTAACCTCGTTTTATGATCATTTTTAATGGTAAAATGCATTTGTCAAAGTAATAAGTGGGCTAAAAGTCTAAATATAGCTTTTTTAACCTAGTCTTAAGGAACTAACATTGGTTAGCCCTCAGTCAATGCCAGTACACCTACCAATGTCAATTACTTAGGCCTACTTTTAAATTGGCCATAAGGTCAAAAAAATCATTCATTAACATATAGATTTCATTATTAGAGCATTCTAGCATCATTATCAACATTTAAGCTTATTGTCACTCTGCATGAATTATCTAGATTAGGAATTGACAAATTGCATAGTGTTTTGAGCACTGTGGATCAGAAACATACATTTTCCCCTCATCTACTCATGCATTATTTCATCAAGCCTCATAAGGTCCATTTATCTAGCATAATTTCTCACCTATCCAACCTAGCTAAGTATATTTTGGTGTTTCTGCATGTTTTAAATAGTCATTTTATATTGGTTTTAAAAATATACTATTTAATGGTTCATGAAACCCAAACTTCCTCTATGGATGAGTTATAACACTTCCCCACATCCATCTCTCTACCTCAACATATCAACCTTTACCTTGCCCTTCCTTAGTCTTACTCACCACCTCAAAACTCCTCATGACCCCTCTACTAGACCATAATTCCTTTTCCCTTCCCATAAAATCCCTCTATAATCCCACCAATAGCACTGACCCAACTAACATCGATTACCTAGATTGAAATCAGCAACCATAACCAATATCAACAACCTAAACTGACACCAATCACCTAACTGACATCAATCACTATTATTTTTACACTAGAAACACCCAAAAGCCTCCCCAATAACCTCACCAAAACACAATTCCCCTACCTAACCTACACTGTATTATTGACTAACAAGTTTAGACCTACAACATGATAAGCAGTATTATAACCCTCTCTCTCTCTCTTTTCATTTATGTTTTGTTTGAAAATTTGTTTGTAAATAGTGGATTATCATCCTAGGGAAGTGTTATGCTTCATGGAATAAGTTTGTAGCTTGGTAGCCTGCACATATCTTTGCTAATAGTGATTTTGTTTAGTGTTTATTATATATAGGTATCTTCTTCCACAACTAAAGAGGATTTATCATAATGTATGGAATAGTGCCCATAATTCTAGGTACTTAATCACTCATCCCTATCACTCATACTTATGTTTCTTCCTTTCGGAATAGATAGTAAAAACTGATATAAACAAGGTTCCCTATTAGAGGAGGTGGATTGTTTTGAACTAAGATTGTTGGCATAGTTCTAGGTCTCCTATGATTTTTCAAGGGTGAAACTAGAAAACCAACATGGGAATTATATTTGGTCACTCCTTTGGGTAACTCTAGTGCAACTCTATGCAAAAGATACCTATTATTATCTGGGGTACTATCCTCCTTTTAAATCTAGTGAAACTATTGATGCATGTTTTATGCACACCATAGTTGAATGAGGTAGCCTTTAACATTTTAGGATCTTAATGGCAATAAACTCCAATCTAGGGAACAAGTTATAGGTATGCAATTTATTAAAACTTGTTGATGGAACAATTAGTAGGGCATGCTAGTTAATAACAAGTGTTTTTAGATAGAGGTGTGGTTCCTAATAAGGGTAATGAGTCTCTAAGTGATGTGGATGGGAGTCTAGTTGTTAATTTAGAGTGGGTAGATCTCAAAATAAATTAAAAAAGGAGGTAAGGGTAAGGAAGGAAATAAATCTTCTATGATTTTTAAGAAATACTTCCTTGGTTAGTTTCTAAAAGGAAAAGTGCTCTCAAAACCTATGCCTATTACTAGTAGTAATTACACACACACACACACACACACACACACACACACACAATCAGACATGTCTAAAAATTTTAGGGAAATAATGATGTAGGAAATTCAAAGGCATTACATAAAGGTTTCTCCTTTTAGGGTAGCTATTTCACACCCTTAATCAAGAGATTATGGCTAACATTGGTGAAGTATCTGAGGAAGATTTTACACACACATAGAAAACTACATCAAGAAATCACTCATGTAAAATCATAATTATGAATCAATCCAACTTAATTGACTTAATCAATATTATATTACACACTAAGGATTATTGAGACATACAATCAAAAAAATAATAACTAATTACACAAAAATTGGAAAGAAAATACATAAACACATTCATTAATGTACAAAATTGATGTTTCTCCTGTATTCAAAATTCTCTCACCAAAATCCAAGTTGGATTATAATTGTTTATATAGACTTGGGAAAGGGGTCTCCTCATCCTCCAAGTTCATGCAAGGTTTTTATTTATGATAGTCATAACTTGAGTTCTAACTATGGTTGAAAACCATATAAGGGTCCAATTGTAGTTATCATTTTAAAATAGCCTTTGAAAAAGAAATGCAATATATTCATATGTATAAAGGCACTTTTTATAACTATAGCTCAAACTGCATGACAATACTTCCTTTTATAGGTTGTGAAAACAATGTATTAAATATTTTTAGATTAGTCACCTTTATATGTAACTTTGACAAGCATTAAAGGCAAGTATTATTTTACCAATATTTTAGAAAAAGTGACACTATTATTAGCTGTGACAAATCTAATTGAATTATGTATTACAAGATCACCCATGACTTTAATTTCATATTCACTAACCATGTGTGTTCATATAGCTAATTGAGTTTGGATCTTTTAAAATTCCACTATCGACTCACACCATTTGATCCTCTATGTTATGGAATGTGATCATTCCATTTAAAATCTTTGTGGGGCCTCTATGTTCTTTATAGTCATAGATTGAATGTTTTTATACCATGTGGTAGCCTTTATCTAGTTTTAGGACCTTCGAAAATTCCATGTTGATCTTACACCTTCGATCATCTATGATTAAGTTAATATAGTTCATAGATCTAATGTTATAACTCATCGAATCTTATGATATTTTAACATTTGTCACATTCTCATTCCTTTGAAAAGTCTCTACCAATATCAAATCATCAATTCAAATATACAGATCAATAGTAGCCATCAATCTATATGGGCCCAATAACCTTTGATTTCAAAATATCTAATTTATGAGCTTAAATTTGATGTCTACACAATCATCAATGACATCCTCACAACCATCAATGACATCTATGAAACCATTATAATTTAAACCCATATCATTTTATTATTGATCTCAAATTTGATGTCTACATAACTATCAAATATGTCCTTACAACTATCAATGAGTTCCACATGATTGTCATAATTTCATCCCATATATTTTAGTTACTGAGCTTAAATTCAATATTCACACAATCGTTAAAGACATCCTCATGTATTTTAATGATGTTCATGTAACCATCAAAATTTAAACCCCTAAATTTTATTTTTGAGATCAATTTTTATGTTTACATGAACATCACGTTGTGATAGTTATGGTATATGCATTTTCATTTATGTCAATTGGCATTGGTGATGGAAAAATGGTCTAACAAGTTAGAGTGATGGATCATGGTGGTCTAATATACTTGGAGCAATGTTATACTTTGAAGGATGTACATGGGTGTCCTAGGTGGATGTTGTATGGATAAATGGATATTGGTATGATAATTTTTGACTTGTTCCTGATGTGTTCTCTGCTCAAGGGTTAACGTTTTATGGCCTTCATGAGGTATGTAGGTCTGTTTGTGCTTTATAGGTTTGATCATGCATTGTTTCCTAGAGGTTTTTGAGTCCTATGACTTGTATGCCATGTTATAGATATTATAATTCTATTAATATGTATTTTGGAAATGTATAGGATGCTAAGAGGTTAGATATAAGGTTTATAATAGGTGGCTAGTGGTTTTCAAGGTTGCTTGTCTCTTGGCCTAGTTGGCCTAGGTGGGCTTGTGAGGCTTTGTGAAGGGTAAAATGGTGTTTTTAGGTTGGTTAAGGTTGTATTTTCATGGGATATTTTCAATAATTTTTTAAAATAATATTTATGAGTTTTTATTTTAGATAATGATAGATAAAATTAAAGAAAAGTCTTCATATGCATCTAAGGGTACTCAAATGGTGTTTTTTGATCTCGAGAAGAAAGGTCTCACATTCATTAGCTAATATATAATTTTCATGTGGAGATGAGCCTTTTGTATCAGTTTTATATGGTTCCTAATAAGTATCTCCAATAATTATTTCATATATTTAGGTCCTATCCTTTATGAATGATTGTTAAGAAGATAAGCAATGTTTTATGTGCAAAATTTCTAGTTTTAGATTTGATGTTGAAGATATTTGTTTTATGTGATAAAAACTATGGTGGAAAGATATTATGATGAATTAAGGTTTCATATTAATCATCTAGGATTCTTAGGATGTGTTTATTTAATCTTGACTATTTGTGGGTCCCAGAGAAAAGTGTTTCTTAACAATATTTTTGATATTGTGAGAGATTTATAAAAGTAACTAGGTACAAAAATGGGTGTGTGATGAAGCTTGTGACTTGAATAATAAATTTATTAAAAGTTTTATAAATATTAATTTCTCTATGTAAAATTTATATGTCCTCAAATATGTCTAGTCGATATGAAAGAAATGATGCCATGAGTGAAAAAGACCAATCAGAGTGAGAAGTGAAATTGGAAGGCCTAATCAATGAGTAGGGATGGGTCTAAAATCTTGGAGGTGATATATGGGATGTATGACCTATATCCATGAGTTTATTATTATTCCTAGTCACTTGGAGATGATTCAATGGTTGACTCATAGTTGACCATGATGGTTTTGGTAATTAAAAGGAACCTATTTTTGATGATTGAATTTTTTTGAAAGGTAGATGGTCAAATCAAGTGTTTATGATGGTTAGGGAATGTTTATGAATTATTAAAGATACTTTGTATTGTATTTTAGGGTTTTAAAAATATCCTATTCATCAAACATAGTTTTACAAGTATAACTGTACTTCACTTGTGAGGTGTTTTTAGCATGAGCTCATGGTATGGTATATAAAGCTTTTGTAGAGGATCATAGACAACCTTGGGAAACATAAATAATTCATCCTAAAATTTTATAAAGATATATGGATAACCATAATTGAGAATGGTATGTATACAAGATGTTTTATGACCTTTGTATGGGTGTGGACTAAGCTAAGATACGCAAGTGTTGATTTTTTGAAGACCTAGTACGAAGGTTGTTGGGGGTATTGGTGAAAAATGTTTGTATGAGATTGAGAAAAGAAAAATATAATTAGACTCAACATAATTTTTTTATTATATTGATTATTTTTATTATATTTATGAGTGCATAGTTGTATATGAGTGAAAGATTTTATACAGGGATTATTGCTTGTGTTAAAGAGATAGCTTGGTGTTGGTGACTTGTGTAGAGTTTAAGACTTGGAGAATTATTTTATTGTAGGGTTTTTATATCATATTTATAATAAATTAGAATTTAATAATTTTTAATTTTATAGGTGTTGTGTTGGTGCTCAACATTTTAGGCAAGTTGGTGCGTGTCATCTTTAGGGGTTGGCACTCCTTGTGAAGTTGGTGCTTCACTAAAGCCTCATGTTTACGATCATGTTATAAGAATGTATTCCATTTTTTTCATACTTGAGAGTGGGTTTTCTACTACATGATGGTTTCCCACATATATCTTGTGTAATGGTTACATTCATGTTTGTTCTTTGATTCATCTATCTTACATATTGATGTGATTGGTTAAGTAGCTTTAAGAGTTGGGAATTGAGTTAAATTAATGTTAAACATTGATTCACCCCACCTTATTAGTGGTGTGTACTTATATCACGTCAATTATGTCCACATGATCATCAAGTTAACTTAACTTCCTGTAAACTTGACACTTGTCATTTCCTTAGGACTCCCTACTCTTGCAAGTATAAACAGGAATAATACTTAGCATAATAATTTAAAAAATAAATATAAAGGACCCTACATGAATATTATATCCTAATGTCTTAGTTTCATGAATAAAATCTTATTGGGACTTAGGCTAAGATCTTAAATTAAGCTCAAAACATAACAAAATGCTCTCTAAGTTGGGGTACCACTTGGTAGTATGATATTTATTTCAAGGTGATTGTTATGGAATTTTTATGTGGGGAAATTATTATGGGGATCCTAATTTAATAAAAAAAAGTGTCCAAGACATAAATTATGAATGGATTACATTTTCTTTGAACAAAAAGTCCAAATAAATTGGTCTAGAGCAAAATTCATGAAGGATAGGGTTATAAGGCAAAATGCTCAGGATAAAAGTCTTGAAGGGCATGTGCAAAGGGAAAAATATTTTAGATAAAATGTTTTAAGGAATTTTTATAAGGTCAAATGCCTATGATAAAAGTCCCAAAGGGCATGTCCTAAGGGAAAAGGCTTGGTACAAAAGTCTTGAAAGGCATGTGCAAAGGGAAAAGGCCTGAGATAAAAGTCTTGAAGGGTAAGTGTGAAGGGAACATAGGATAAAAGACATAAAGGGTATGTTTTAACAGGGATTAAGGGAAATTTTATCAAGAAAAATGGCTATGATAAAATACCTAAAGGAAAACTACAAAAATTCTAAAGGGTAAGTCTCAAAGAGGCTGAAAGGCAATTCTATCAGGCAAAATGGCTGTAATAAAAATCCAAAGACCCAATTATATTATGAGAATTTTTTTGGAAAAAATATCTAAAATAATTTCCTTAACAAAGATAAGTGTATGGCAAAAAAAAACTAAAATAATAATTTTGAAACATAAAGTTTAAAGGAATTTAGAAAATGGACAAAATAGCCCACAAAGACAAAGTGCATATGTATGATAAAGATAAGTATGAAGAAATAAGCCCAATAGAAATAATTAGTTTATGAACATAATACCAATACCATTTTTATAAATTATGTAAAGGATAATAATCAATCTTCTCCCAAATTTTGCATAAACATATAAAATAGGGGCTCAAACTCAAGACCATAGTTTGAGAAATGTGGGTCCCCATTTCCGTAAAGAAAGAGTGAATGTTGGGTACAACAATGTTAAATTCATGTTTTTATCTTAAAAAATTTCTTTCCATCATATTTTTGAATAAATAATATGGGATTCCATTCTAATATTGTATTATCATATTAGAGATTAAGTGGTGATAGTGCATCCTAAAATCTCAACTTCTGCCCTATCAATATCAAGTATTACCCATTCATATAACTCTAGGAGACACATTGAATGAGAAAAAAATTCCTTCCACATAATAAAATATTAGGCCAATTTTTCCATTTTAAATTTAAATTTAAATTTGTCTTGTTAGGCCTAGCCTCACACTATGTGTTCCTTTTACCTAATGGACCGATAAAGACTTTATCACCTATTTAGTTATTTGATATTTGTTTGTCATTTTACTTTGATTGATAATAGATATGGATAATGATGATTATATGGTAAGCATATTATTCATACCTTAGGGTCTAACATACTTCTACAATATATTTTTGTTGAGGTATATTGTTCACATTATAAATGTAAAAATTTAAATAGTGTTTTAATAACAATATTACGTTAATAGCTTATGTGTTAGTTAATTGAATATATTGTTAATAAAAATATATTCATATCTAATGGGTTGGTTAGTCAGAGTTTGTTTGTGAGACAATGGTGGAAATTGTATCTCCATAATTATAAGAAATAGCTTTCCTATATAATTTATAATATCCCTTATATGTTTAATTAGATGGAATGAAACAATTTTATATTGTGTTAAATATTTCTCTATGAGTTCGGCTCCCTTTTTCAATGTTAATATTTTGTAGATATAAACTAGATCTATTATATGGTATCAAAGTATGAATATCAATGGACTATTAATCTATGAATGGGTAGATCTACTATAAGTTATTTTTACCCTAGTATGAGAGAGAATAATGTAGAGAATGAATTAGTCTCAGTTTGTTTTATTATATATAATTTTTTCACTGGTAAAAAAACACCATAAAAAGATGCATCATACATTATTTATCTAGAAATGATAAAAATAATTACCATTCATAGAGTATTAATTTTATTTTATTTTATTAATCTAGTTAAATTTGTATACCAAAAATATCTTATATCTATTCTATTCATAAGATATATGTGCTTTTGTGACCTATTATTTCAAATGTATAATCCATGACATGGAAAATTTATATATTAGACTTTTTTGAAGTCAACTCAGCCTACATTTAATGTCATAGCCATGGTGCCATCATTAAAGTGCACTCTTCCATCTAAGTAGAATTCTAATCATTCTCTAAATAGACCCATATTGGACTTGCATCAAATGCTTTATGTTTTAATATCCATGGTGTTGGTAGATTGCATATCAAATCTATTATCTTGAATTGAACAAGATTACTTGCATTCAACTCTGAGAATAACCACATTAAAAGGATCCAAAACTGACTATCTTCATCTCTAGGTCTTCTTTATGCATGAGTATGAATTAAATTAATTGCATAATGCATTTTTATTTATAGTCTATATATGATTTTATATTTTGTACGTGAACCAAGCTATTTGGAGTGGAGATTTTTTGTATTAATTTTTCATATGAAGATTTTTGTTGATTTATAAATATATCAAAGGTTGCATTATCAATAATTACACCTTTATTCCAATCATCAATAATATTCAAATGTAATCCAAATATACTTTTTTCCACTAAGTGTTATAAACTATGCAAGGATAAAAGACCTTGCAAGCTAACATATCTCACCATTTTGTTCACAAGGATAGGTGATTCAATTTTGTGGTTTATATTTTATATATTTGTTACATAAATTTTAAGTTTTATTTTTTTCATATTTAGAAAATTAAGTTTATAATCACGTCAATTTTTATAATTAGCTATATTTATATACATAAAGTGGAGTCGTGATCTCTTAAAAGTTAAAAGGTTAGTGTTGACCATTTTTTGCCCAACAGGCCAAAAATCGATCCCCTTCTTCCCTTGCTTTTTAGAGCCAATCATATTTAGGTTGCATAAGTTCATCGGCCTTGGTTCATGAATTGGTTCAATGCTTTGGCTTGGTTCAACCACTAAGTTCAACATTTTGTTGGTTTAATCGACACTTGGTTCAACCACATAAGTTCATCAAGCTTCAGGTTCAATGTTTTGAGTTTAATGCCTTGGTTCAATTGGCAAGTTCAATCATTCAGCTCACTTAGTAGGTTCAGTGGCATTAGTTCATTGGCACGCAATGTTGAACTATTGAATCAGTTCAACAGATTGGTTTAATGCATTGGTTCAACAAATTGGTTTAATGGCTTAGTTTAATGCCATCAGTTCATTGGCTTAGTTCAATGAGATTGGTACACAACATTGAACCGTTGAACTAGTTCAATGAGTTGGTTCAACGGGCTCGATGTGCAGTGTTGAACCAATTAAACTATCGAACAGTTGAACCATTTTTGGTTCAATGGCTTGGTTTAAAGGAGCGTCCCACATCTGAAGGTCCAAAAGCCCTTACAGAGGCCACAAAGAGAGTTTTCAAAGGAAGCTGAAAGATAGCCAAAAATCCTAAAACAAAAAGAACAAAGGACTTAAGTGATCGGCTAAATTCTTTTAGACTTTTTGTCTGAAGGAATTCCTTTAGAAAAAAAGCTTGAAGGAATTTGGGGGAAGCTCAGTTCAAAGAGGCCGCTAGCACAGGGAAAATACAAAGTGGCAAATTTTTGTAGACTTTTTGTCTACTGGGAAAAAGCCTAAAACAAGAGAAGCCCATAGAAAGAGCCTGAAAGACAAAGACAAAGACCAGGACAATTCTTGCAGACTTTTGTCTACAGGAAAAGCTCAAAGAAAAAACCTATAGAAAAGCCTGTCGAAGGACTCGAAGGAATTTTCCAAGGATGGTGACATCCTGAAAGCCATCAAATTTAAGGAGATGGACTAGCCATTGGGTGATGGCTGCATGAACATCAAATTTAACACAGAGAAGTAGCCATTTGTTTTTGAATTCCCTGAGCACCAACCATGGAAAGAGCCCAAGAAATGTAGCAACCCACCAAAACATCACCCTTGAGGGCTAAAAGAATAAGAAGAAGAAGACAAGGAGTAGAAAAGATAAAGCATCCAAGTGGCAAAGGGAAGGTGAATTATTATCAGATGAGTAGCGTAGCCTATTTTCTCCAGTTGGCATTGATGAGGGAACAAACTATAGTCTATTTAAAAAAAAGAGGTGCAGCCATGTTCTTACATTAATGCATGAATGCCAAAGTCAATTTTAGTGATTGTACAACATGGTTCCAGTAGGCCTCTTCTAGAAGAATAACATCAGTAACAGTGATTTCCTCTTCTTGATGCTCTCAATGCACCTGCGCCACTTACAGAAAAGGGCACCAAAATATTTCCCAAGAAGCACCAAGTTCTCTTCCTCTTTCTATATATTGTAAACTTCTCTTTTGAGAAAGGATCCACTCTCAGCCTTAAGGAAAAACTCTACCCAAAAATCTCTCAGGCTTGTAAGACAGAGCTCTGCCAAAATTTTACATTGAATCAAAACATAGAATTTTACCTCCATTCTGAGTTTTGCATTTTTAGTATGTGTCTATGCTTTGATTCTATGTTAAGTCACTTTCTTAATGCTTTTGTAGAATGATTTTAGCATGTCTAGTGCATTTTTTTCATTTCCTTTTATAGGTCTATCATAAGTGTCCCTAGAGGAGTATAGGTGAAGTGGATAGGCTGCTGCAGTGTGTCTCAGAATGCCTCTACTAGTTATTTCCTCCCTGTATCTCCATGGACCCCTGACCCACTGACGCAAAAGGTTTTCTCATGTTAGATGAAGTGTATGGGAGCTAGTTCTCTATGGAAAGTGTATGTTTGGGTGGAGTAGATCACACTTTTTTGGTGTATCACCTTTTCCCTTTTTAGGTTAGGTTCTATTTTTAGCATCTCTCTCTCCCTTTTCATTCCCCCATTTTTTCATTTATTTCTTAGCAGTAGGAGAAACTAGTGCCTAAAAGATACATCTAAGGGAGTTAGCCCTCATCTAGAAACTTTCCCCTCTAGCTTTGCTAGTCCCACAAGTGAGAGGGGAGTTTTCATTATTACGTGTGGAAAAGCAGGAGCTCAGCCTCCTGCCCTGGGTTTAATCCACTACATCAATAGTTTTGGCACACCTGATGGGACCAATTAGGACAAGTTATGTCCAAAGAGTTGAATAATTTTTGGTGTGTTCTTCAACCAACCAGCCTTTGGAGGCTTTTGCATCAACACCAATGGTGACTCTGAGTTGAATCAGCTGGTTAAGCAGATTGGTGCCATCAAAAAACACTTTTGCATGTATAATTCTTTTGCACAAGATCATGGACCTTGTATTCCTTCATATGACTTTGATCAGACACAAAAATTTTAGAGAATCACCTCAAGTAGCTCTCCTAGTTTCCCTTCAATGATAAGGGAAGTGGCCCTCGAGATTGACAGACTAGAGGAGTGGTACGGATATCAACAAGAGTTGATGTATAAAGAGTGTTTGTTTAGGCAAGCTCAGGCCTTGAAATCCATGGAGGAGGAGGTAGAAAAATAGAGAAATCCATTTATTCAAGGTAGTCATCCTTGTGTTCCCCCTCTTATTCTAAAGAAATCCCCCTCTTGTGCACCAAATCCATTCTATCAGATGACACTTTCTCACTCCAGCTCATATGATGCATCTGCTCTTAATCTCATGCACCTGGCTTTCCAACATTGAAGGGCATTAGAGCAACCCCCCATGGATATCAATCTTCTCAACTTCTTATATTATGAATCTTCCATTGGGGGGAATACCATGAGCTAGCATGTCCCTCTTCTAGAGACTCTTTCAGTGCATCAAAAGTCTTTTCCTAGCATTCCTCAACCTCCCCAAGCCTTTCAACATGATGTGTAGATTCCAAGTTGGAGGAAAGAATACCATGAACCAGCCTAGAGCCTTGAAGAGGATAATGCTAGTGACCTCCAGGAAAGGCTCGTCTAAGAGGATATAGCTAGAGAATTGTAGAGTTGGAATCTAGAGAGAGATTCCTTAGCTAATGTGTGATGGATAGTTTAGAACCAATGGCACATTTTATGTATAAACACACCCCATCTACACACTTCCAAGAGAGATATAAAGCCATACTTGATATTGATAAAGTGCTAGCCAAGTGGAAGGAGGAAAATCATTCAATTTTGGCTCAAGGACTGCCTCCTCTTCCACATGGTTTTCCCACTTCATCCCTTCTCAAGGAAGAACCTATTCTGTAGAAGGCGAGTGAGGACCAGAAGATCCAATCTACAATTTACCAAGGGGCTATCATGAGGGACAACAAAGGTAGAATCATCATGAAGACTCCTTTTGAAGACACCATCAACAATAGAGAAGATGCAGGTCTTGCATATATGCAAATGTTCCAAGAATATGAGGAGGAATAAAATCATGGTAAGCTCTCTCCCCCCTTGTTTGATGAACTTCCTTGTTTCTTCAATGAGGAGGATGACTACGCTGAGGAGCCTAAGTTAGAGGAGGATTAGGAGGATACCTTTGAACATCTAGAGATCCTAGTCATCAAGGAGGAAAAGGAGAGGTCTATCTTCCTAGAGGAATGCCTTGAAGAAGGAGCTTTAAATATAGAGGTGATGTTTTATGGGATGAGCAATAATTTTGTGATTCCATTTCAGACATCACAACTGTCACCCTTCTTTAAGAAGGTCAAGAGGAAGTAGAGGATGAGGCTGATAGAGTCTTCAATGAGGTAGAAGGAAACAAGTCAGACCATGATGCATTGAAAGGGAGATATACATATCAAAGGGCTTGTGGTGATGAGCTAGCAGCCATTGATTTCTTGGTGAAATGCACTAGCATGAAGGACCAACATTCAACAAGCTTCTAAGGACAACTAGAGTACATATATGTTAGAAGCATGTTTAAATCTAATCCACTTAGATGTAGGCCAATCCAAGTGATAGGCAAGAGGAGCAGGTCATCAAATCTCCTTTTCATTCAGCCACTTGTTTGGCACCATAAGTCTTCTTGCTAGGAAGGGGACTTAAGAAGTTTTCCTTTTGATCCAAGAGGGAAGCAGATGTACCTGGTTAGTTATAAATAGTACTTTGCTTTCAATTTCTTTCCTACTTTCCCTAAGTGTAGTTTGCATAGGTAGTGTTTTTAGCCTTGTGTTTATCCCTTTGTGTGTGGGGTAAAAGGCTTCATATTTGATTCTTGGATCTCTGGGGCTGTTGCTACCTCTTTCATAGTTTCATCTGACTCTGTACCTAATGGACTATAAGGTAACTAGTCTCTAAGCATAGCAGGCATGCTTCCCCTAGGATTCACCAATTTTTTGACCATTTTTTGCCCAACATGCCAAAAATTGGTCCCCTTCTTCCCTTGATTTTTATAACCAGTCATTTTTAGGTTGCATAAGTTCATCGACCTTAGTTCATGAACTGGTTCAACACTTCGGCTTGGTTCAACCACTAAGTTCAATGCTTTATTGGTTTAATCAGCACTTGGTTCAATAACTTAAGTTCATCAAGCTTCAAATTCAACATTTTGAGTTCAATGCCTTAGTTCAATTGGTAGGTTCAATACTTTGGTTCACTCAGTCAGTTTAGCAGCATCAGTTTGTCAGTGCGTAGCATTGAACCATTAAACTAGTTTAATGAATTAGCTCAATGCATTAGTTGAATGGATTGGTTCAATGGCTTAGTTGAATAGCATCAGTTCATCATCTTAGTTTAATGGGCTCGGTGTGCAGTGTTAAACTATTGAACTAGTTCAATGAGTTAGTTTAACGAGTTGGTTCAATGGGCTCAGCATGTAGGGTTGAACTGATTAAACCATTAAACTTTGAACCATTTTTGGTTAAATGGGTCAGTTTAAAAGAGCATCCCATAGCTGAAGGTCTAAAAGCCCTTGTAAAGGGTAGAGAGAGAGTTTTCAAAGGCAGCTGAAAGATAGCCAAAAAGCTCAAAACAAAAAGAACAAAGGACTTAAGCAATGGGCTAAATTCTTTTAAACTTTTTGTCCAAAGGAATTCCTTCAGACAAAAAGCTCGAAGGAATTTAGGGGAAGCTCAGTTCAAAGAGGCCACTAACATAAGGAAAAGACAAAGCAAAAAATTTCTATAGACTTTTTCTCTACAGGGAAAAAACTCGAACGAAGAAAATCCCATAGAAAGAGCTTGAAAGACAAAGACAAAGATTGGGACAATTATTATAGACTTTTGTCTACAGGAAAAGCCTGAAGCAAAAAAATTGTGAAAAACCCCATCAAAGGACCTAAAGGAATTTTCCAAGGATGGTGACATCTTGAAAGCCATCAAATTTAAGGAGACGGACTAGCCGTTGGGTGATGGCTTCACGAACGTCAAATTTAACACAATTAACTAGCCATTTGTTTTTGAACTGCCTAAGCACCAACCATGGAAAGAGCCCAAGGAAAGTAGTGACCCACTAGAAGATTGCCCCTAAGGGTTGAAAGAATAGGAAGAAGACAAGGAGCAAAAAAGACAAAGCATCAAAGTGGCAAAGAGAAGGTGAATTATTGCTAGATGAGTAGTGAAACCTCTTTTCTTTAGTTGGCATTGATGAGGGAACAAACTATAGTCTATTTGCACAAAAGAGGTGTGGCCATGTTCTTACATTAATGCTTGAACACTAAAGTCAATTTCGATGATTATACAACATGGTTCTAGTAGGCCTCTTCTAGAAGAATGAAATCAGTAATAGTAATTTCCTCTTCTTGATGCTCTCAGCACACATGGGCCACTTGTAGAAAAGGGTGCCAAAATATTTCCCAAGAAGCACCAAGTTATCTTCCTCTTTCTATATATTTTAAACTTCTCTTTTGAGAAAGGACCTGCTCTCAGCCTTAAAGCAAAACTCTACCCAAAAATCTCTCAGGCTTGTAGGGCAGAGCTCTGCCAAAAGTTTACCTTGAATCAAAACATAGCATTTTACCTCCATTATGAGTTTTGCATCTTTAGTATGTGTCTATGCCTTGATTCTATGTCAAGTCATTTTATTAATGCTTTTGCAGAATGATTTCAGCATGTCTGGTGCATTTTTTGAGTTTGCTTTTATAGGTCTATCAGAAGTGTCTCTAGAGGAGTATAGGTGAAGTGGATAGGCTATTGGAGTGTGTCTCAGAATGCCTCTAGTAGTTATTTCCTCCTTGTATCTCCACAGACCCCTGACCCACTGATGCAAAAGGTTTTCTCATGTCAGATGACGTGTATGGGAGCTAGTTCTTGGTGGAAAGTGTATGTTTGGGAAGAGTAGATCACACCTTTTTGGTGTATCACCTTTTCCCTTTTTAGGTTAGGTTTTGTTTTTAGCATCTCTCTCTCCCTTTTCATTCCCCCCCCCTTTTTTCATTTTATTTGTTAACAGTAGGAGAAACCAGGGCCTAAAAGATACATCAGAGGGAGCTAGTCCTCATCTAAAGACTCTCCCCTCCAGCTTCGTTGGTCCCACAGGCGAGAAGGGAGTTTCCATTGTTGCGTGTGGAAAGGCAAGAGCTCAGCCTCTGGCCTTAGGTGCAATCCACTGCATCAATAGTTAGTATATTAGTTTTAGTGTATTTTTTAAATTAGGTGAGTCTATAGTTTTATTCTCCAAAGTTTGGGGAGTTCTTTTAAATGTTTATAATATTTTATATATTTGGTAAAATTTTATAATTAAGTCTTTGAGTCCAAATATGTATATTATTTAAGTCTATTTTAGGTTATTTTTAAAACATCCCTAAAATTCATTATTTTCAAAAAGAGTCAAGATATAAAATCCAAAGTGTCCATATGTCAAAAAAGTTAAAGTTTTTTTGGCTTAGAGTCATAGATGCATCTTCGCTTATACGTGACATATGAATTATATGGACTATTATCATCAAAAACATGAGATTCATCAAGATATCAACTAAGTAAGCAATATCCTATATTGGAGGAAGGAGGAAATAGAAGCTATATGTTTCATATCCTCTCATTAGCCACTAACAATGGGGCCACTTTCTAATTTAATGGCTTTTTTTAGTTGTCTATTATTTTCATCATAATGTGATTTGAAATAAGAACAAATGTTGTATCCATGTTCATGTTTCTCACAAGTTAATTTTATATTATTATGTAACTTCTCTAAAATGTGATATTGATGAGATGTAGAAATTATAACTGCACATCATGATGTGGTTTATGGTAATCCACTTGTAAAACCATTGTTTTGGTTAACCACTTGTAAAACCATTGTTTTTGGTTGTTGGTTAGCCATATATAAAATGATTAGGTATTTTTTTTGGTTTTTGCTCATCCATTTATAAAACCATCTTGTAACATTTGTGATTGTCCTCTGCAAATCACTAAACCATGAGTACAAGCATAGATATGGGAGATAATTTTCCCCATGTTCACATTAAAGGAATGTAGATAGGATTAATAATGTTCACAAGGGAGTGAATGTTTAGGTATATTGTTCAAATTGTTGTGATAACAATATTACATTAATAGCTTATGTGTTAGTTAATTGAATATATTGTTAATAACAATATATTCATATTTAGTGGGGTGGTTAGTCAGAGGTTTTTTGTGAGATGTTGGTGGAGATTGTATCTCCCCAATTATAGTAATTATATTTCCTATATAATTTTTAATATCCCATATATGTTTAATTAGATGGAATGAAACAATTTTATATGGTGTTAAATATTTCTCTATGTGTTTAGCTCCTTTTTTTCATGTTAATCTTTTGTAGAACGAAACTAGATCTATAATTTTAAGAGTAAATATATAAAAGATTCATTTACATTTTTTATGTTTGTATTATTAAATTGTTACAATCCTAATCTTTAGATATGAAAGGATGAAACTCATTTTCACTTTACATTTCTTTTCTAGCTTTATGGGCCTAATTATTTCAAATTTATGCCCTTATGGGTGGACACTTGATTTTTTTTCATATTTTCCTCATATGAGAATATTAATTATTTATTTTTCCTCTTTTAAGCTTTATTATTTTGAAATAGATTATAAAATCCTTACAAAAATGTGTCATCAAGGATCTTAGAGCCACATAAGTTTATCATTAAAAAAATCAACATACCATAAATATTTTAGGACCAAAATGGGCCAAATAACCCTCAATAAACATGATCATTTAGTTCTTTACCATAGTGAAATATTCATTACCCTATTAAGTAACTACCCAACATATAATCATGAGATTTATACTATCATTTAGGCATCTAAGTATTGAAAGCCTTATATATTTGGTAAGGATATTGTGATCCACATAAATAATAATTTGTTTTAGTCCTTGAAGAATCAAAATAGGTTACATAAATATTGGCATCAATGTTCTTATAATTATTATTTCTACTTGAAGTTCAAGGATTTAAAGGGAAGTGTTAATTCAATAGTAAATTGTCTATGTAAATCAGCCATTCAACATCTTCTTAGTGTGATTGACATATGTAGACATGAATTAAACACTTTTTTAGATTTTTATTTATATAATTAATAAATTTTAGTAATTTATTAATAATTAATTTAAACACTTGGTTAATTCAGAATTTGTAGTGATCTATTGAAAATTAAATTTGTGGTCAATTCCATATTTTTACTAGCAATATGGCCTCCTATATCATATTTGGAAAAAAATACTAAAATATTAGGGAGAGAGATAACAAATAATATGTTAATCTAAATATAATAATTATTCAAGATATTTTGAAGTTTAAAATTCCCTTATGGTGTTACAAAAGTAATTATTTCAACCAAATTTTAGGTCAGATGTTGTCAAATACAATAGGTCTTATACTTGATGAGAAATTTCCAAAATAGTTAATAATAAGCAAGGTATATACACAAAATTTTACTATACAAAAAATACCTTAGTAATTATTTTCCATGGACTTCCTCTTGAGCTACCCTAATACCAACCATGGTAATAATTTTGTTAATGTAGTAATTGATAGATTCTTATAGATGTAAATTTGTATACCTTGTAGGGAAAATGTCTAGGATTTAACTTAATTGTAATTTCAACATTTTGGATCCAATTTAGAATCATATAAACTATTATATTTTATAGTGATTAAATGTTATTGGTAAATTTATGGAAATAAATTTTCTCCAAATTAGGCATAAAGTTGGAAAAGTCCACTATGTTCTTGTTGACTATTTTGACCACAAGTAAAAATAGGTCAACCACCTATAGTAAAAAACTTAATATATGGGTATATTATAATGTTATATGGTTTTTAATTGTTAATTTTATGTCATTTAATGTGTTATTAGCCTTGGTCATAATTAAATCTAGTTATATGTCATTTTATGTCACGTAGGTTCACTTTTAGAGTTATTAATGAAGGTGGTATGGTTTCCTTTGATGTAAAAGTGTTATAAAATCTATTTAAATGTAAAATATGTCATAAAAATATTATTATTTCTGGTTATAACTGTAAACTTGTAGGTTCCTAACTAAAATCAAGAAAATAGTTTTAAAAAGGAGGTTTTGGTAATTATATGACTTATAGAGGAGTGTGGCATGTGTGGAAAGATTGTGAAATTAATTTTTATCTTACCTGACTCAATTTATATGATTTATCATATTTTTATGTCCCAAAAATATTCCAAAACCATTCTACTCCTTCATCGCTCCATTAGACATGAAAAATTGGTCAATAGGTTTCTTCTTGGTATGATCGGTAAGAGAGATTCCAGGTCAAATGATCTTAGTGGTAGTTATTAAACTTTTTTTTATTCACATTAATTTTATTATTTTGAATGATATTTTCCTATGTTTTATGAACCATTATTAAGAAGTTAATTATCTCATTTTTTTTGCTAATTCCCATACCCTAAAGTTTTCTTCTTGTTTGACCTAGTCCATAAAATCCAATTGGTGAAAGTTCTTCTATAAAATGTTTAATTATTATTTTCATGTTTTCCATCCTATTTTCCATGTTTAGAGTTTATTTTATGAGCTCAAAATTTTTAAGTTACAGGTTGAGATCTCTATTACTAGTTGCAAGTAGATTCATCAACTACAGATGTTTTACTCTCTTGTAATGGTTTCAAATGAATATGACATGAAGTATTATATGAATTTTAAGTCATAATAACTAAATATTCTTATGAATATCAGTTTAAAAGGAGATCATCAATGGAGTGGAATTCAAGCATGATAACATAGTTAATTCCCTGCTTGTAGTCAACTGTGTCATGGTGTATGAAAGTCCTGAGCTAATCCATGGAGATATAATAAAGATTTTAAAGAGGTTAGAATTTTTTTTATAACATGAAAAATCAATTTAATCTTCCCCAAGTGATATATGTTTGACTTTGATAACCAGTTCAAGTTACACACATAGTCTTGTACCATTAATGGATACCTATAAGTGCCATATAAGAGGCTAAGAATGTTAAAATAGAGCATTTTACTTGTTTGAATATTTTAAAGGTGAAGAGGATCCATTTGGAAACCTTGATAAAGTATAATACTGGTTATAAGGCCACATATTATACTTAGTATCTCTATCTCATTTTTACTACCTTTTTTTGCTATAATGTGCACACCTACATGCTCCCATTGAAGTATGAGCATTTAGAGTGAAGAGTTTAGACATGTTTTGAGATCCTCATAAAGGTTGAGGAATTGAATTATTCCATAGGAATAATGTTAAAACTATAAAGTGGTAGGCAGGTTTGAAGAGTCATGTGCATATGTAGAGAATGACTTTAAGGGACTTGTTACCCTAAAAAATCTAAAATAGAGCTTTGCCTACTTTTGTTACTACCATATAATAGTACAACATTGGGTATAAATAGGTATAAATTATTTAATCATATATCCCTATCATAAAATAAATTATTTTACCAAAGTGAGTGGATTTTTGGTTCCAATAATATAGTGTTAGAGTGTTCCCAACTTACACATTCTTTCAATATACTCTTTCAATGTTTTCTACAAGATCATAAACTTCCAAGTGACTTATAGTCCAAGGTATAATGTTAATATCATATCACCATGTAAAGTGATTTTATTACTTTAAGAGACACATTAGTGTTTCAATAAAACATCAAGTAACATTTAAGTGTGATGTCTTTACTTGTACTATCACCTATAGGTGTGTCTTTGCTTCCAAAAATGTCGCCTACAATTGATTGTAGGTACCTACAGTCTCATGACATAAACCTTGGGGGATGGAAACATGTAAACATGGATATTTGATAATTTAAATTGGTTTTAATGCCTCAAAATATATTATAGGATACATGGCACATGTTTCAAAGGGTGAAATGTAATCTACAGGTGTTCTTTTCATTTAAGAATGGTCACCTACAATCAATTGTAGGGTGATAGTGTACTAGCAAGTTACTATCTAGTCTTATCATAGATATTTGAGAAAATTAAGTTAAAATAAGTTGTAATTGATCCCAAAATACTTAAATAAGTAGTTAAGGAAATAGAATATACCTAACACTACATTATACAACTACAGATAGGCATGTTCTTTTAATGCAACATAGTCATAGTTTACTATAGGTTGACCTAGTCAAGTGGAGGTGGGTGTATATTAAAGAGTTAGAAAGGAGGAATTATTGTTTTTATGTTTAATATATTATTTATAGTGATAATTAACACATAATTATGTTCATGACATGGAAATAGAGAATATAAGGGTCCTAACGTGTAGCATAAACACAGTGAGTTCTCCATAAGTTTATTTCAAGTTTTGTGAGGTTTGGGGGTGATAGAGGTATGTTTAAACCATGAAAATTGGTACATAACATCATAATAACTTTAAAAATAACCTCATATACTTTTTATTCCTAAGGAAATAGGGGTTATTCCCTCTATCTTAGATAAAGGGCACTCTTAGATGCACAAACCTTACAGGCTTAGTAAGATATGATGAGAAAATGAGTGAGAAAATATGGAACCATAGATAAAGGTATAATATGTTGATTTAAACATGAATAGACATTAATAATTCCTCATAGGTGATGGAATCTAGGAATAGTGGTCTAAACCCACATAGGTGTAGTTAGACCTATTAGGCCTAGACTAGGCCTACTGTCTAAAAGAGGTCCGTTTAATTTTTGAATTATAGAATGTTAATAATATGTTATAAGATGTGAAAAATAATGTATCATGTATATAAAATCATATATGAGCCAATTTTTTGGCTCAAATAGATGATAAAGTGTATAAAATACCTTGGAGAGCTTGATAGGCTAACCTTGAAAGCTCTCATCAGTATTGATGCATAGCATGGGATATAAAGGAGATAGGATATGTTGGAGAAGGTAAAAAATAAGGTTTCATTGTAATTTGTCTTGGGTTTGGATGTCACAACTTTATAAAAAATCCTTAAGGGTGAAAACTATTTAAAACCCTTACTAATGACTTGATGGAGAAAATAAAGAATGAAAGTCATCCAAATGGGATAATTTGAGAAGGAAAGTGATTTGGTCTTACATAAAACTCTCTAGGGATCCTTCCCATAAAATTGAGCTGCACCTTATTTATATGGATAGTGTATAAAACTAGTTTTCTTGACATTTTATGGTGTTTTGTATGTATAAAAAGGTTTCCAAAGGTGATGATCACTTTGGGAAATAGGACGGGACATAATATAAATATTCATATCCATTTATTTCCTTAGATAATAACATATGCACCTATGTAAGTAGCTTCACTTTAGCCAGCATAAACTGACATAATGAATGAGAGATGATAACCAAGTGAGAAGATGATAAATTAAATTAGAAAGACTTTTAAAGTTTTCCTAATCAATATAAGGGTAGTAATACTCTTAAAAAGTATTACATAATCCTCTATATCTAATGGTTTGATAAACTAATGCATACCTTGGTGCCAAGTGTGAAGGATGAGTGAAAGAAGGGTGATTATGACTATAGGTAGTGACCACTTATACAAAAGGATATTGATTACTAGGGACACATCAAATGCATTTTAGATCCTATTTATAATCCATCCATCATATTTGAATGATATCTTCTATCCATAGTCTATTGTAGAGAGTTAAAAGAAGGCTAAATGATGAAGGTAGCTTTTATACAAACAATTAAAGAGTCCTATGCTAGATATAAAGGAGTTTTATGCATGAAGAGACATTTATTCATAGAGACCTTGAATAATCTATCTCATATTACATTCCCTTTAAAAATAACTCCTCTTAGCTTTAAAAGTGTTCTTATGACTTTTGGACTTCATTCTTCTCTCACATTCTATTAGTAGTAGCAATTTTGGCTCTTGTTTAGTAATTTCACACCATGTATAGTGAATCCCTGCTAGTATGATGTTGTAATTTTCCTTTGAATAATATAATAAATCTAATTTTGAGTTTACAAACATCTTGTCTAAGTGTGAAAAGTGATGAATGATGAAGTCTAGTGATTTTATCCTTGCTTTTCCTTATCATTTCATGTCTAGTGCAAGAATTTCTCATTCTAACTAGTCATATAGAGTGTATCTAGTGTGTTTGGATCCCTTAAATTATTTAAGTGTCCTTATATATATAAATATTATCTCTGCTAGACTTACCTTAAGTTTTCTCATGCATATCATCTCTATATTGAAATATTTATGTTATAACATCTTAGGACTTTGAAGCTAGTTTGTAGGTCATGTTCCTTAGTGAAAAAATTATGATATAATAGTGTATATCTTCATTTTTTATCATCCCATTAGAGTATATTTATTTTAATCATACTTATATACCTTTTCCTACAATCAATCAATTAGTATAGGTGATAATCACTTCAATACAATTTTTGGGAGCTAGCCTTTAAACCTAGAGTTATACTTATACTATAGGTAAATCGACATACCTATAAGTATTTTAATGTATCCCAAATCTATAAGAGGATTAAACAACCTCCTCTAGGGTGAACTATTTAGTGACACTAATTCCATCCATAGATATATGAACAAAGAATTGTTTTAAAATAGGATGATAGTGAATCTTTTTAGACTATATAATTCAAATAAAAAATGCACTTGGGATCAAATTCTTCCTTTTATTAAAAAATATACAATGTATCTTTTTAAAAACTTCAACACAACCATTTTTATTTCTACCTAAATTTATAACCTCTAACACCCATTGATGTATCTTACAATGTACTATCATCAATAACAAAAAATAATTTAGCTCAAAAGGAAGTTGAAAAAGACTTTTAGTTCATTAAGAACTTTTAGAGCATATAGAAACAAGTGCAAGCCATTATATAGTATGTAAATTCTAAGTACAATTAACATCATTATTTACATCAAACCTTTTAGGTTGGTGATGAAATATGACTTCACCTCTAGATGGAATGACTAACATGACCTTATCACAACCTTTCTCCACTTTGGTATAGGTGCCACACCATCACTAAATGATTAGGAGATAAATAGTTTTTATCTTATTATTGTTTATTACCTTGGGTTGTGTATATTATTCAATACAAAAATATTGTGCCACTACTTGAAACCCTTGTTAGACACTCTAGATGTTATAAATACACTTATACATGGAAATATTAATCTAGACTATAATGCAATAGTAAAATCAAATTAATTAATTGATGCCAAGGTCAAACAAACATGTCATCAAGAGATCCTTCTCTTTTATAACATAAAATTATGAAAACTACCTTCCCATAGGAAATAGTTTATAGAAATGTAGTATTTAAATTTTACTCCCTCACCTTACTCTACAATGACATGAAATGGGGACCATTGCTCTTCAAGGAGGGGCAATTAGTTTAGGAGGATCTGATTCATTACTTTAACTTGTGTCATCTAGGTTTTTATTGTAAGTTTGAATGTATTTTTTAATCTCTTTAGCTCCATATCTAGCACATATGTGTAAAACTATAATTTCTAACTCCTCTTATTTTATACCACATAGCCCCTATAGTATTAGTACTATACAATGTAGCTCAACAAAAATGTCAACAAAACATTTTAGACTAATGATTGGTTATGAATTGGTTTTTTCCAACTATTGTAATGATTTAACTAATGTTTCATCATCCTCATTATATATTAATACATCATTTTTTTATTTTTAGTAATTTAGTGATGTATTAATAGACTAGGAATACATAGACATCATAGATCCAATCTTGTATATGTTATACATAACTTACAATAATAAAAATAAAGACCATTTAAAATAATATTAGCTTATTAATATTCTGATGCCAAACAAACTATCATAAATAAATATACATTTTTTATAATTTTACAGTTCTAAATTATCTCCAATGCAATATATGGGGAATAAATCCATATTAGTACCATAACTCTAGTCAAGTTTAACTAGATTATATGAAAATTATTATTTTTAAAACATTATCTCTAGCCTTATTTGGGAGCCATAAATCTAAATTATTTTAAATGGTTTTTAATTTTACTATTATAATTCTATGTATGATGTCTATTTTTCCTCTCTACTATTTTATTTCATATTACAGTCTATTATATCATTAAACATTTTTCATTCATTATATGCTTATATAATAATTAATTTCATCTATTAATTGAGGTTGTCCCATAGATTTCTTCTTGGGCCCAAAATTAATGTTGGGTCATATGACCCAAATTACTATGTTGATCTAAAAGATATTGACTGACATCATCATTTTCATAATAAAAAACCTAAGGGTCTTCTTAGATTAAAACATTATTAAAAAATTACATAAGCTTCCCCTCAAATTAATTAATTTAAAATGTATCATATTAAAAGGATATATTTCTTAATTAATAATATGTATTTTACTTATTATATGTTATGGATAACATTGTAACATTGTTTACAATGAGAAAATGGACAAATGTAATTTAGGGTTGTCATGGTATGGGATCCTAGTGAATGGATGACCATGACTATGTAACTAGAAATACAGTGTATAATGACCATTTTTTTAATTAATTCTTAGGCCTTAATGGAATCTACATTCACATTGTAACTCTCTACTCTGCCTTTCTCTATTTAATATTATTTGGAATTTTACAATATGATTCTCTCGATTGCAGACTGTACAACATGATCTTTGTATGGCCCTATTATTATATTTTACATCCTTTATTTTTTTTATGAAAAATATTCTCTTGATATTATGAACCTATATTTATTATAACTAAGAAACCCCTTAATTTTAAAGGATCACATTTTCAATATTTGGCCTTAACTATTTAAATTATGTAATTATTAATCTTGGGGATAGTTGAACCATCACAAGTGTAGACACATAAATTTGGTCAAAATTAATTAAATTTTTTAATTATTGACACATTCTAAACCACATGTCTTGGAAACAAATACATGACTTGTATTCACCATTACTCTAATCCATCTATCTATATTTGGTCTTGACATCTTTTACAATATTATTACATATAACTCTCAATGTTAAATGTCCAAGGTGTCTAAAATCACCTTGAAACTATTAATAACAAGGAAATATATATTTAATCTCCTTTACATGTCCACTTTAATAAAACACTACCACAATGTACCCCTTCCATTTGGTTTGGTTACATCCTATGCCAAATAATAGTTGGTTTCCAAATTTGAAATCAATCTTTTGGGTATTCATACATGTTTCAAAAGGTTTACAAAAGGAAATAGTCAAAAGAGTAAATATACAATATTCTACAAAAATTCTACATTATTCATAAACATCAATCATAAGCTAAGTCATCAGCCTTCTAAATCAAGTCAAGAGTTATTATTTTAAAGTATCAATTTCTTCTTCTAGCTACATAAACTTATTCAAAGGATCACAATTTCACATTGACTCTAAGTGGTAGAAATACATGGGATTGATTTCTCTTCTTGGATAATTGGATATGTAGGCAATGGTCAATCATAAAGGGGGTTATTTAGGTCATCTCAACCCATTACACTCCCCTATTTTTATGATAGGTTTTCAAGCTATTAGAGTGATGTAAGGGTTTTAAAGATAAAGTAATAAAAATAATTATTTTCATGTAATAAAGCACTAAGTGTGATATATCATATTTATCACCATATATAGGTGTCAAAGGTTTAATTATTATTTTAGACACATAGTCAACCTAGATAGGTCCATAGTCAAAAACTTGGGTATACTGCACAATTGTCTACCAATTATTCTCATGTCTAATTTCATCTTCTATTTATACCTATGATCTATCACTTACATAATCCTAAGTTATATACATTTCCATATCTACCACCAATCAATGTCAATCGAGATGAGTCTAAAATTAACAAATTAAAGTGAATTGTGCAACCATCCACCTATAGTAAACCTACCCTAATTTAGTTTCTAATTATATTCTTGATATTGAACATGCACAGTCACCTCTTCTTCTAATTTTCATATTCATAATATTCAACATGTATCATTTTTAAATATAAGTATTTTTCACCTTTGTACTTTTCTAAAATATTAATTTTATACATTTATCAATTTCTCAAAATCATAGTAGTTAAATTTTGTATGTCTAGAACTTTGATATTTCTAATTTTACACTGATATAATCATATAATACTCTTATTAAATAATTTTTTTAATCCAAAATAGGGTGGAACATACTGATGGACCCAAAAAAAAATTCAAGTCTTTTCTTCTTTTTTCCATTATTTTCCTAGAAAATATGTATTATCATTTTTAAACTTTATAGAGTTTTCATTTAAGGAAAAGTGGTTGTAAGTTTTACTAGACCATGATGTGATGAGTATTAACCCTATACTAAATCCATTATAAAACATTATATAACCATATTATTCTCCACATACCTCACAATATATCAAAAACACCTATGATTCTATTTTTTTCCATATGAAGCCTTTGGTCATTCCTTCTTGTATTGCACCAATAAGTAGTCAGACCTAAGAAGTTACACTCTTGATGTACCCCATGAGATAGGATAGTGTAGCTATAGGAACTTTAGAATCCTTTTTATTTATGTATTTCATGATTGTATTCACTATTTATAAATATAATCAATATATCTCAGATCCTACAAAGCAAACATGCCCTTGACTAGTCACACTTTTTTTCATTTTATTATCACACCTTTGCATTATAATTAAATAACTTTCATATTCCCTAACTATAAGGCATAGTGATAGATTAATTTAAAAAATTATATATTATACTAAATTTCCTTTAATTTCTTCTCTAGTGGATGTTAATATAGATATGACTGATCATTATGCACATTGAAGATGATGTTAGTGATATTAATGATAATCAAGATACATAAACTATGCAAGATAATCAATATATTATTAAAAGTTAAAATAGAAATTATCCTAATGAACTAAATGGGGTAGATTATAATAAACTAAAAATAATTGTTTGATCTCCATGAAGGACTTGTTATCATTATGGATTGAACCCTTTAAGGTAGTGGTGATTCAACCCTACCTCATCTAAGTGATACAATGGGATCACTTCCAAGTGTGGGTGGCCTAGTTGATGAGGTGAACCTCTAGTTTGAGGAATAGATCCCCTAGCGCATCAATTATAGCTCAATTACTAAACCTATAGACTTGACAAAGAAAAGAGATAGAAGGGAAACATGAAATGTGTTGGAGAATTAATCTTAATTTTGGCCCTACCTATGTTTATAAAATTATATTAAGTCTTAGTTATGTGTGCATTTATTATATTTGTAAATGAATTTTATTCTTACCTTTATGAGGTGTCACTCACCTCCCTAATCCATTTGTTGGATTTAGAGTTAGTTGCATGTAAATCTCCCTTCCCCACATGACACACACTTCTCTCACATCCAAGGGAATAGACCTCAAGTTGAACACACTTAGGGTGATTGTAAGGTTAAAATGGGGTTCTATGTAACTCCCATTTCCTCCTCTATCTCTATAAAAGAGTCTTTCCTCTCCTATTTTCTTCACTAGAATCTTATATCTCTCTTTCTTCTTCTCTTGTGCTCTTGATTCAATCTTGTACTTGTGGAGATTTTGGTAGCAAGATTTCTAATAATATCATGTGGATTTTTATCCAATATATTTAGTTTTCCACTATAAAATCTTATCTCAACATATGGTTTACACTTGAGAGGTATTATTATTTCATGTTTTTCTTAATTTCTATTTTTTCAATGTAATTTATAATCATTCTTGGCATAAATCCTTTCATGGTATAAAATATATGACTCTTCTAATGTTAAAATATCAAGATTTTTTTTCAAGGTTCATTGGTGGAAAAGAAGTTTTTTGTTACCCTTGCTTATAATGAATACTTGTCTATTTGAATATTTAATGACTTTTTTGCTAATTCAAAGGTTTTTAATGAAAGTTTTGGAATTTGAAATTGCTTTCTTTATGCTAGTTAATAAGTATACTAAATTCTTATTTGGCATACAAGTAAATTTTCATCATTAAGTTAATATTCTCTTTGAATATTTCCCTTTTGTGATTTTAAGGCTAACACCTCTCAGGTGAACTCTCTAATCTTTGTGTTTGGTTACTATCCATAAATATTTTCTTTGGTATTTACAAAGGTATTTTGTTTTACCTATAAAATTATCTATTTGTTTGATTAGTATCATGTTTGAATTTTCTTCTATTTTGATCTAATCTTTTGTTTTTTTTATCTGCACTACTCTATAAGGCTTCCTCTCTAGTGTAGTTATTTTATATCCTCAATTTTTTTGAATGGTGTATACTCTTGGTCATGCCTTCTATTCTTTTCTCATTTTTTTGTGCTTTATATTTTTATTGGCACTTTTGGCCTTCTCGTGCCCCTACACTTTCTTGAGAATAACACCTTTTTATTTACCAAATTTTTGTTAATGACTTTAGTGTTTTTTTTAGTGGGATGTTATTATTCTTTTAGTTTCATTTTAATTTCCACTTAAGTGGGTCACTTTCTTCTATTCTTACCTTGATTGACTCCTTTCGCTCTTTTTACCTGATAATTACTTACTCTCAATGCTTTCTCTGAGGAGTATATGTTCCTTTTTATGTTGGTTTAACAACTCTACTCATGCTTATGCCCATTACATGATAAATCTAGTAACATGTACATCACACAGCTCACCCCACATATGTCATCTTTTTATTCTTGAAATATCATTATGTTCTTTTCTATCATTTAATTTTTCTTCATTAAATGCATTTTAGTTTAATTGTTTGCTACAAATCACAGGTTGCATTTTAAGTTAGAATCTTCCACATTATCATTTTTATTACTTATTAAAATGGTTTGTTAAATTTTTATATCCATCCTTTTCTGTGTAATGTATTTAAAATGAATTATAGACTAACTCACATTTATATAGGCACATTTCTTAATTTAAAAAAAAAAAAAAATCAAAACAAAAGTAAAAAAACAATGGAATGTTATGCCTTTTTAAAGTTTTATCAAAACTTTCTATCATGGATGTCATCAAATCCATCTTTAATTTCAATGAATTTATTTTATCAATAATTAAAAAACAAGCTTATTTTGTTTTATGAAAATTTAATTAATTTAATTTATTTATACAAATGAAAAAAAAAATTGTTTTAAAAACCAATTCCAAATTGGACTTTTTTTTTGGTAAATTAAAGTTTTCAAAACAAACTTGTCTCATAGGTATAAGTGTAAAGGTTTTCATCACCACACTTTTACTAAAATTTTTAAGATTTTTTTAAAATCTTAGATTTTTTATAAATATACATGCTTTTAAAAAAAAAACTAATGATTGTTAGGTTGTGGAGCTAAAAGCTTCACTGATGCAGACACGGAGAAGGCCATTGGAGGGGTTGCTGAAGGTTGCTGAGCGTCAGAGCAACCGGCGTCAGTCTGATCAACTGACGTCGGTAGGATAGTGAAGAGAAGCAACCGAAATCGGTCAGGAATCGGCCGGCATCGGTCACCTCCAGGTAGACAGGGACCGACGTCGGTCGCCTGTGTGGTTTGACTGTGAGCTTATTATGGGCAGTTAGCTAACGAACCAAGTGTTTGCATGTTTAGATCTATTTTTATACTGAGAGCTATGGATCTAATTATTGTAATTAGATGTCTAATCATTGTTTGGATGAGATCTATATAATAGACTCATGGTTGTATTGGAAAAGTGTTCTAGTTTGAGTTGAGCAAAGTTTGTTCCTTCTGTGTGTGAGGTGAGCAAGGGTGTTCCTCCTAGTTCCACAGTACCAGGTGTAGGTGCTAGATTGGAGAATCAGAAGGGTTCTTCAGGTATGTAGGATCTTGGTCACAGGTGCATGGCCTATATAGGAGATTCTACATGGTAAGTAAGATCATTGATCTACAGGTGTATGTGTGTGCAAGGTCAAGGTTTAAAGGTGTGCAGAACCGGGTTGATTTGCAGGTGTGCAAGATCATATAGACAGCAACACAACAGGGAGCAGTATCAGGCAGGATCTACTTGGAGTACAGGTGTGTACTCGGATAGAGCAGAGAGGAAGGCAAGGGAGTTCCTTCCATAAGTATGGTCTATTGAATTGTAGGTTGTTGCAGGTTCATGGGAGATCTACTTGAAGTACCTTGAATACTTGTGGAGTGCGTGGAGCACTTGTGGTGTGCATGGAGCACGGGAGGTGAACACCAACTCTGTATTTGAGTTGGGTGTTGGGACCTGAGAGGGAGAGCTTTGGGGAGAAGAATAATTGTTCACTTGAGGTGTGGCAAGCCTCTGAAGAGGTGGTGGAGAAGAAGTGGCATCTTCTTTATTGTATTCTTTTCTGTATAAAGTGTTAATGCAATTTGTGTATTGTCTCTCATATCATGTGTTATTCTAAATTCTAGTTACTTGGTGAATCTGGTTAATTTCTGCATATTAAGTTGCTTGGTTTGGTAATCATATTGTGCTCTTTTGGTGGAGCAAGATCCTGACAAGTGGTATCAGAGCAAGGTTGTTGGCTCATAGCTTGATACCACTAACAAGTGGTATCAGAGCTTTTGGTTGGGATACTAATAGATTGGTTTAGTCTGGGTAGTGTGTTTTGATTATAGGTCACTCTCAGGGGTTTTTGATTGAGTGGGAGTAGAGCAACGGTAGATGAAAGTAAGTTAAGAATAGAAGAGTTGAAAAGCACAGATGGTCACTCATGGTCCTATGGAAAGAAAGAGCAGGTAAAAGATTATTGTTGGTTAGTAGCAGATCAGCATGAAGAAACTGAAGAAGCAGATGTAGCAGGTGTTGTTGCACAGGATGCTCTGGGAGGTTTCTTGGATAAAGTTGAATCTTGGATAAAAGATTTAGTTGCCTCTTTCCATGCAGCCCTAGGTAGAGGAGCTGGTGAGCCTTGCCAAAGAATTGGCAAAGGGGAAGTGAAGCTGAAATTGTAGGCGGCCAACACACAGGTGTTGATGAAGGTCATGCAGGTCCCAAGTTTGGAGATATGGCTAATTTCTTCAGAAATATTGGTTGATGAGAGATGCACAAGAACTCTCACAGCGGATGCACTTGAATTAGCTGGTGGTAAGAAAATAGGTACTCTTTATCTACTTGTTTATATTATTGATTCTTCTTTTGTTGTGGAGACGTGGCTTCTTAGGCTTGGTCACATGAGCAGGAAGGAGATGCATGTTCTTAAGTGAAAGATAGATATATTTGACAGGCTTAAGAACTGGAAAGCCTTGGTGTACTTAGAGGAGATGGTGGACAGAAACCAGTGGATGGTGCTGGATACTTCTAAGCAGAGCAGTTTGGACATGGGTTTTGATTCAAAAGAGCTCGCGGGTAAAAAGTCATCACTCACAGGCAAACACAGGTACCGGCGTCGGTCAGGAGGAATCGGCGTCAAACAGACAGGTGCCGATGTTAGTCATGTGCAGATTGAAGCCAGTGATGTCGGGCAGGGTAAGACTGACGTCAGTCAGAGGACCGACGTCGGTAGTAGGTAAGACCGATGTCAGTCAGAGGACTGATGTCGGTAACAGGGACACCGTAGGGTCGGTAGTCAAGGACAGATGCATGGGAACTGACGTCGGTCGGATGCAGACTGTGGAGTGACTGAGGTCAGTCACTGTAATAGATATTGGGTGGACAACACGCTGTCAAGGAGTCTCAAACACCCATATGGAGGACTGAAGATGTAAGTAGGCCCTCAAATTCATTGTTCCTCTTATTTATACATGTTGCTATTTGTAGAGTAGGAAGGATCTAGGAAACAGGTGTGAGCTTGGCATGGATGAGGATGTGATTCATTGGAGGAGAACCAAATAGGTGTTTTTGGTAGGGTTGCTAGCAGAAGAAAGCACAGAGATGAATGGATACCTTAGTAGAAGAATAGAGAGAACGGATACGTGAGACGGAAGACCAAGTATATGGTCTTGAGGAGCTGCAGGATAGTGGTACAGGTTTTGACAGGTGGAGGATGGAGCATGGCTTTAGTCAATGTCAGGGTAACTACTGTGGTTTGTCTTACTAGGGGGATGATGATTGCAACATCATTATATTGCTGTATGTGGATGGTACGTTAGCTAGCTAGTTTTTTTGTACATATAGGGTTTTGCTGAGCTAAGGGTAAGATTAGTTCAGTGGCATGTCATGAGGAGTTTGGAGCAGTAGAATTCTTTGACATGGGAGACATGGAGATCACAGGTTGATTTTGTCTCGAGTGGGAGCTAATGTGAATCAGGTGTCAATGAGGTTTAGGATGAAGAGCCGGAGCACACTAAGGGCTGGACAGGTATAGTGTTTGAAATCACATGAGGTCTGGTATATACCTGAGTATTCCCATGCAGTGGGAGCTGTCAGAGAGTTAGGAGCCAATTCGGGGAAGTAAGTTCTCAGGTATTTGAGAGGGACTAGCAGCAGGTATACATGCAGGGTCAGGACTTCACTACATGTGTTTGTAGGTTCAGATGTGGCAGGGTACTCAGATGACAGGTAGTACATCATAGGTTGTGTGGTGGGTTGTCTTCAGGATTGATCTTAAAGAGGGATACAAACTAGGAAACAGATTAGATGGAGTACAGGTATAGGTATAGTGCAACTATTTATCTCCAAGTGGGAGATTGTTAGGTTGTGGAGCTAAAAGCTTCACTGATGCAGACACGGAGAAGGCCATTGGAGGGGTTACTGAAGGTTACTGAGCGTCAGAGCAACCAGCATTGGTCTAATCAGCCGACGTTGGTAGGATAGTGAAGAGAAGCAATCGACGTCGGTCAGGAATCGGCCGGCGTCGGTCACCTCCAGGTAGATAGGGACCGACGTCGGTCGCCTGTGTGGTTCGACTGCAAGCTTATTACGGGTAGTTAACTAATGAACCAAGTGTTTGCATGTTTAGATCTATTTTTAGACTGAGAGCTGTAGATCTAATTATTGTAATTAGATGTCTAATCATTGTTTGGATGAGATCTATATAATAGACTCATGGTTGTATTGGAAAAGTGTTCTAGTTTGAGTTGAGCAAAGTTTATTCCTTCTGTGTGTGAGGTGAGCAAGGGTGTTCCTCCTAGTTCCATAGTACCAAGTGTAGGTGCTGGATTGGAGAATCAGCAGGGTTCTTCAGGTATGTAAGATCTTGGTCACAGGTGCATGGCATATATAGGAGATCTACATGGTAAGTAAGATCGTTGATCTGCAGGTGTATGTGTGTGCAAAGTCAAGGTTCACAGGTGTGCAAAACCATGTTGATTTGTAGGTGTGCAGGATCATATAGATAGCAACACAATAGGGAGCAGTATCAGGCAGGATCTACTTGGAGTACAGGTGTGTACTCGGATAGAGCAGAGAGGAAGGCAAGGGAGTTCCTTCCATAAGTATGGTCTATTGAATTGCAGGTTGTTGCAGGTTCATGGGAGATCTACTTGAAGTACCTTGAGTACTTGTGGAGTGCGTAGATCACTTTTGGTGTGCGTGGAGCATGGGAGGTGAACATCAACTCTGTATTTGAGTTGGGTGTTGGGACCTGAGAGGGAGAGATTTGGGGAGAAGAATAACTGTTCACTTGAGGTGTGGCGAGCCTCTGAAGAGGTGGTGGAGAAGAAGTGGCATCTTCTTTATTGTATTCTTTTCTGTATAAAGTGTTAATACAATTTGTGTATTGTCTCTCATATCATGTGTTATTCTGAATTCTAGTTACTTGGTGAATCTGGTTAATTTCCACATATTAAGTTGCTTGGTTTGGTAATCATATTGTGCTCTTTTGGTGGAGCAAGATCCTGACATGGTTGCATATTTTTTTGAAATTTTGATAAAGGTTTTTTTGGGAAATTAATCTAATAAGTGGTATTAATAAACCTTTTTGATAATTTTAGTATGAATTTTTTATTTTTCAAGTAAATTTAAAGTTATAAATTTTTCTTGCAATTTTTACATAAAGTCTTATTGGTTTAAGTTTAACCTTTTTATAAGTTTAGAATTTGTGTTAACTCTTGCAATGCCATTAAAATTAGCCATATTTTTACCTTTTAAGAAGGTTACACATCAAAAGGATTTCAAAAATGATGAGATTATTGTCATTAAAAATCAAATTATTTATCAAAATAAAATTATAAGTGCTTTACAATCCTCTTTTTGAGTGAATGTATACCATGCAATCTTCTTCTGATGTGTTAACTACTAAATTTTCATCTTTTGTTAATTATGGTAGTTATAATGATGATGAATATAATTGTGATCATAAACACACAAAAACTCATGAGAACACTCCTTCAACCAACCCTAGCTTAAAAATAATTCACTTCATGGGGCATGTTGGTGGAGGTCTTATTAAGTGTGAATTTGATATATTTGAACCTATTATAATTGATTCTAACGTAAAATGTAAAGGTCTAGGTTCTAATAATTTTCTTACTTGTAATACAAAATCATAATCTTATTATCCTCTTCATCAAAGGACTTATCATGAAACTTATTTTGATTATGTTGCTTCTAATGCTCATACTTTGGTAAAAAATGTTAAACCTTATATGCATTGTGGAAACCATGGACATCATATATCAAAATGTAGGAAATTTCACCCATGAAAATCTTGTGATAAATCCACAAATGATACATTACATTTTTAGAAAATGACTAAATCTCTTACCTCTAAAGGTCAAACTATTTGGATTGGTAAAGAAAATTATGGATCTTTTAGAGACTTTGATATGCTTTCTTATGATAATTCTCATAATGCTTCACATAGAATATCTTTTGCAAGTTACATATCTTCTTTGTCTACATTTTTATTAAAATAAATATTTTATGCACTCTTTGATTTTTTTTGTAAAGTTTTTATGCTTTATTTTGAGCTTTTGTGATTGAATTCTTTTTGTGCAAGTTAACGCACTTTATGATAGAAGTTATCTTTGCTCAAATTTGTCTTTACATCTACTTTTATTATTTTATGTATGTAGATTATATTTTTTTTTCTTTTTGGCATTTTACTTATTTAACTTGAAATATGATTGCTATCATATTTGTCTTATAGGTTTGTGGATCATTACTCCTTTTAGTTGGTCTTTGTTCCATAACAGATTGACCACCTTATCTGAAGAGGGTTTTTGGAGATTCATGGTGATCACACTTTCTTCCTTGTAATTTTTGGCAACACCTTATCTTCTTTCTTCTCTAAAATATTAGGATTCCTCTTAAATAAATTTTCTATTAAGGGTTATTTTTATGTAATTTCAACTCCCTTCTTTGTTTGTAAAGTTTGTTTCCACTTTTATAACCATAATTTAATCTTAAGGGAAAGTGTTCAAGAATTAATCTTAATTTAGTTCTTTCCTAAGTTTATAAGATTATCATAAGTCTTAGTTATGTGTGAATTTATTATATTTGTAATTACATTTTATTCTTATATTAAAGAGGTGTCACTCACTTCCCTAATCCACTTATTTGATTTAGGGTTACTTGCATGTAACTCTCCCTTTCCAACAAGACACACACTTCCATCCTATTTGAGGGAATAGGCTAGAAGTGGCATACACTTAGGGGGTTTGTAAGGTCTTATTGGGGTTCTATATAACTCTCATTTTATTCCTCTAGCTCTATGAAAGAGCCCTTCCTCTCCTCTTTTCCTCACTAAAATATCATAGATCTTTTTCTTATTCTCTTGTGTTCTTGATTCAATCTTGTACTTATGAATATTTTGGTAATAATATTTTTAATAATATCACGTTACTTTTTCTTTGATTCATTAGATTTCACACTTAATAATCTTATCTCAACTTATGGTTTGCATATTGAGAGGTATTATTGTTTCATGATTTTATTAATTTCTATTTTTTCAATGTTATTTATAATCATTATTTTCATAAATCCTTTCAAAATGAAACTTATATTATTGGAAGTGATGCACCAATAAGTTGTGTCCACTCTATTTGACATTTTAACAACACTAATGAACAAGATAAGGACTGGTAACTAAACCACTCTCTCCAAAGACTTCTAAGCACAAGTGTTTCACATAGAGGCTATGCCAGATGATCAAAACTTGAGAGTTATGAATATAAGCTCCAATTTAGGACACTTAAGAATAAAATTACACTCCAAGAACACCTAATAACACCTTCACACACTATGTAACATGCATATAATAAGGTACTAGTATCTAGGTGAGGCAAGGACCTATAAAATAAGTGTTGTAACTCAATTTTACACCCTTGGATAAGTATTTTAGGTATTATCCAAATTTATTAAAACATTAGATTACCTCTAGGCCTATGGGTTTCCTAAGATAAATATAAACCTCTAGATTGAAAGGGATAGGTCTATGGATTTGTATTTGATATATTATAACCTACACTAATTTCTTACTTGGATGAAAAGAGATAGAATAAAACATGAAAATGACCTATTCTAACAATTTAATACACTAAATTGATATCCACAAGACTACCATTATTTTTTACTATGAAATATGACTCACAAGACTAGCCTCAACATCCTAGATTACTCTAACATAAGTATTTCAAACATGAAGGTGATATGTATTGCTCTTATCAAGGTGAGTAGGAAAGAGTCTTGATTATAGACACAAATGATATTACTTACACTTAGAGAGAGATAAGTACACTAACTACACTTCATGTGACTTGCTAGAGAGTAAACAATTTGCACAAAACATGAGAGAGTAAAGTGAATAAAAAGATAGATGACTATCACTTATCATTCAACTTCTCACTACTTCATAAACTTAGACAAGGAGTTATAGAATCAAAACTAGATTCAAATATTTATTCAAAGGCAATCCTCACTTTTCAAACCAATAAGGATTCACCATACTAGACATAGATTATTTTACATTGATAAAATGACTTGAATATATAGAGCATAGGAGAGGAGAGAGTGTTGGTTCCCAGTTGTACGCCTTATAGACTCAGCTTTGTACACTTGAAGTAAAATTGCAAGAAACAATGTAAAACCTACTAGTATGTCATTGTAGTTGGGGAAAGGTTTGGCATCAAGATTAGACCAAATGTAGAAAATGACTAAAAGGCACCTATAGAGGGTATAGTTAGCTCTTTGATACTTTTGGATCTATCTAAATGAAGGTGAGAGCACCTATGGGGTATATTTCTCACATGGAGAGATTTTGCAATTTAATCTCCATGGATATTTTTGTCAAAAAGAATAAAAATGACTAGAGCATAGCCAAGTTTACATATATTACCCATAAAGGGTTGTCACATGAAATGCAAAAATTCTCTAAGTCATACATAAGCTACTAGAGACAGATGAAATTATGAATGCAATATTTAACTAAAAAATATTGAACAACAAGGAACAAATGGAAAATTATAGTACTAGAATTTAAATCATAAACTATAAACACATTTCAAATATACAATATCTTATGTATTTGCAAGGTAGATAACACTTATAGTATGCAACATGGTGTATTATTTTTAGGGTAGGATAGGGTAGGATAAGTTAGGTGATTAAAAATGGAGAGTGGCAGCATTCTGATGGTTTCCAAATAGTAGGATATCTAGCAGTATTTCATGACAATATTTTTTAAGATGCAAAAAAAAATTCAAATGTGAGATAATAGTAAATACTAAATGATCCATGAGAGAATAGAACATACACTAAAACTAGAATCTCAAATAATTTCTCCTTCTAAATTAATGAACCTAGGATGCTTTTAAAAGGTATTCAATAACACATTTCCAAATGTAACTATAAAAAGGGATCTATAACCTAGGCACATGCTCAGAATGACAACCAGTAATGAACACAAAACTAAACATACAATAAGAAAAACTTGTAAAACATATTATCACATTTCATTAATAGGATACAATAAAGAACCACAAATATTTTCCATTGACTTGAAAATGAATATTACAAACATCAACACTTAAAAATGATTCCATGGGGACAAGCATGGTGAGATTTCAATTTTAAATAAGAAGACATAAACATGCTCTCAAAAATTGTTAATGCCTATATAGATACAACTACCTTAGCAAGGGAAACAAGATCTACACATAGAAATTGATCCTAGAAAAACATCTGATAACCTAGACTTGGATAAAATGTATGCCTAAAATAATGACCTACAACAACCAACAACTAAAAACAACCTTAGAATAAAGGATAAAACCCTAATTTTAAAATTTTCCACCCTTCTCAAATTTGGGACAATAGGTTGCAATTTACAAAAACTACATAACAAACTTTCTCATTTCGTCATGTTCATACCAACTAAAAAATGCTTTTGGCCATGCCTAAGATTTTTGTACATTTTCAAGAATATCATTTTTGCTATTGGGAGAAGAAAAATGAATAATAAAAATTGTGCAATATATTCTCTGAATATTCATGCATTATATATGAATTTATTGGCTATATGTATTTTTTTCTATCCAATCTCCTCATTTTAGCACCAATATACAAGAATAATATGAATATTCAAGAAATTTAGTGTCTATAAATATGTATGCTTGTATGAAGAAGTCAATGAGCTTCTTTTGAGATCAATATAGACTTTATGGTTATGGTTACCTATCATATTTCTTATGTTATTCCTTGTATGTGTTATCATGTTTAATGTTTGGTTTAATCTATCCTAAAGTAATCCAAATGTTATATAAACCTAAATAAAAATCTAGTTAATTTTCTTCCTTTCAATCATATAATAAATCATTTATGCCATGCTTCTGGTAAATATGAATTCTTTATACTATCCTATGTAGACTAAAAAAATTTATTTATCCTCATCCTTAACATGTTTTGTTGAGCCAATAACCTATGCTATCAATGGTGTGGTGAGCATGGATACACTCCTTTTAGAGGAAACTATGCTAAGATGGTTATCAAGACAATGAGACATTGAAATTTGGTTAGACCAAAAATTATGGAACTTCATAGAAGAAGAATCTAAAAGGATGGGTCTCACCATGATTGAAATCATTTAGGAGCATATATATAATTAAATATATGAAATTTTCTAGTGTTAACTACTTGAATTGTCGACTAATTGATTGATAAGTTTAGAATAGTATTGCTTCAATCCCAAAGTGAAAGAGACCATTACCTATACTGAAGAAAACATAGACTAGTTAGTGAAATTGGAAATTTATTGGACAAGAAATGATCTATTATTGTGTTTCCACCACTATAGATGGATATATTACTGAGTTCACAGTACAAGGCTATATAAAATTCAATTCTATGTATGACCATTTAATCCAAGGAATTAGAGGAACTTTTTTTTAGTGACTACCTTTCCTATTGAATATGTTGGTGGTGGATAAGGTCATGGTGCATAATCTAGCCAATATCAAGTAGTCACTTTGGGTGTATGGGGATGTGTGCTCAAAAAGGAGAATGATGGATAAATGAGTAATTAAAGCTTGAGCCTAGATATAGAATGTAGACATGAGGAAATAAGAGTTAGAGGAAAACTCTAGATTTAGAATAAGAATTATGACAATAAAACAAATGAAACAAATAAAATAATACCCAAGTAGCTGTGAGTAGGAGTAAGAGTAGAGTAGAATAGATGATGATCGATTACATAGATATAATGAGTGAGATGATGAGAGAGATGATGAATCAAAGATGAATAAAGAAGATGATGTTGGATGCTAATAAATGAAATGATAGAATGAATAATGATATTAATATGAGTTGTATGAAGAAGAAGATGAGAATAACTTAGAATTAGAACTCGTATATGATGGATATAATGCACAATTACATGAAAGGGTATTGATAGAAGAAGAATAATTATATATATATAAAACATAGTAGTAGGTTAATTGTACATTCAAGTGTACCATATGAAGTTATAGAAAATAAAAATTCACTGGAAGAGCATGCATCCCCATAGCCCAATAATTTATATTCTAGTATAAATTTTCATTCAGGCGAGTAGAAGGAGAAGAGTTAGAAAAGACCATTTTCAGAGCACATAAACTATTGGGGTAGTTAAATTCACACAATGTTAGTTAGGAAGGATTTAAAATTATTATATTTAGTTGACTCAAAAAAATAAAGTGAATTAAATGTATAAAAATAGAGTTAGCATGACATTTCTTCTAGTGTGTAGAGTAGTACATAGATAGGATCACTCAGGACATAGCCACCTCAAATAACAATAGTACAAAAGACTATATTGATACTAATAAATATAATGAATTACTCAAGAGAATTCTTAAATTTATCCATCTATGATGGGATAAAAGACCTTGAATAGTACCTGCTAACTTGCAAGATGAAATGGTAAGTTAAGGGTGTCACTGATGAAAATTTACAAAAATGCAAATTAGTAGGGCATCTAGCCAAGAGAGCACTGGAACTCATATACAAAATATACATATAATAGGAAAGTATAAAATATGTGTAGGATTGGTTCATAATAGAATTTAAGATTAAGGAATATACTAGCTAAATAATATAGGACCTAAAAGAGGTAAGGCAAAAGTCTAAAGAGACATTCTGTGACTATGATCATAGATTTTTTAATGTCATGAATAAAGTAAAATTTGTTTTGATAGATAAAGACAAATAAGTATGGTCTTTTGAAGGACTATAAGGAAATATTCAATTTTCCACTATGTAAATGCAATATAAGACAAAAGTAGATGTTAGAGCTACTACACTATGTGTAAAAAAGATTGAGGATTATGGAGAAGCTCTTGTTGCTAATTTAAAATTTTAAAACACACTACAAGATTTCATAAAAAGAATGAAATAATACCATCAAGTAGATAAACCTAAATTAATTCTATGGTACATTGAGCATGAAAAATAAGGACACCATCAAAATGATTATATTAAATTCAATAAAAAATTTTGTGAGTTCTATTAGGTAGTAGGACATTCTACAACACAATGTCATTTTTGACATCAATATATAAGAAATCCATAGAATCTGTATTGTAATTTTTGTAAATTGACTAACCATGATGAGAAGAATTATAGAGCTTTGTAGGAACTTAAAGAGGGCACTTACAAAAATTTGTTTGTCATTGTAGCATAGAAAATCTCCTTGGTGAAGCAAATGATCCTAAGCCTGGAGGTTGATAAAAGTTGTGTGACCCGAACAGGTCCACAATGGATGTCAATTTCACTACAATATCAACCTCACAATCTGGTTAGATGGAATCCTTATTTGTGAATTTATACACATCCATCTCCTTAATATAAGTATGTATCACCTTGGAGCTCACCCATAATGTAACAACAACAACAATTGAACTAGACCCCTCTGGCTACACAACAATAGTTTACCATGGGAGATAATAATCGATAGTACTAGCAATGGAAGTCTACACAATAACAAGGTGGATATTAGTCTAATAGAGGAGGAGGTCAAGGTGGTTATAGAGGAGGATATTAGGTGGTAGAGGAAACAACTATCAATGGCCTCCCTTATAATGTTACCTATGTGGAGAATACAATCATGTCCAATGTAATTGCCTAATGAATATGTAGAGATAGTCATATTATGCATATTATAGTCTCTAATCATTATGATATAGATGATTTCCCTATTCTAGAGAAATAGAGTAAGGTAAAGCTATCTAAAATGTAAACATGGTAAGTGCAGTGCCTAAAGAAAATGTGTTTCTAAATGTTGTAACATTGCAATAACATGTATAAAAATGACTACCTCCACTTGAAATGCCTTAGGATCAAGGAATAAAAAAATTAGAAAAGATAAATACCCATATCTATCTATAGAAAAGAGTTTCATGAATGAAGTTATGTAGCTATAAGAGAACATTTAGCATCAATAAAATAATGATGGTGATTTTTCATCAATCGATTCAAAAAAAATGGCCAAAATATGCTCATTATATGACAAGATGGAGTTATCACTACACTCAAAAATCTCCTAAAACTTTTAAGTACCCTACATAATGAGGACATATCATAGAACATAATGAATCTACTACATAATTTTTTAGAATATGTACAACATGGTCAATAAAAGACCAAATAATTGGTCTGGTATGTCAAGATGAAGAAATCATAGCATGTTGACATTTGGATTGATATTGAGGTTGCTAGATATGAGATCCTAAATGTTATCTTTAATTTTGGTAGCATGGTAAATATGATTCTAGATCCACATGGGAAGCTATTAGATGACCAACCCTCAGCTACAACCTAGTAACTCTGAGCTTGGATAACTCTAATAAATTTGAGCCTATTGGTAGGTTGGAAAATAATGAGATCAAGGTCACAGACTTATATCTATGAGGATACTTTGAGGTCATAGACATGAAGACTATAATAATTCACTACCCTACATTGATAGGGAAAAATGGGCATATGATGGTCATATGACTATCAATACAATACATAACCTATTCCAAGCACATCAAGGTGATAAGGTTATCATTCCTCTCATTAGAGCACACAAGCCATACATCATTCTTATTAAACTAGACACTCCATACATTCTACATGAAACTAGTTAAATGAAGGTTAATACTAAGGAGAATCCAAAATCTCTATGCGTAGCTAATTGTAACTTCTTATACTAGTAGGCCAAACCATAGCTACAATCACTACTCACCAAATAACTAAAGACATTAAAATAGTGGAGATCAAAACTAGTAGCTACATGACTAGTGACAAATACATTTATTATTGAAGACTGCACCTCTATGTCTACAAAATCTTACACTCACTCAAATTTTGATTTCCTATATCAAGCTGATGATCACATGTAGGATTACATAGAACCAATAAGGTAAGGTACTTTTCCCTAGGAAGTAGCTTCATCTATCAGTGGTGATTCAGATACCCACCTCCTTAATTGGGCTTGATGTCACCATGAACTCTATCTAATATGAATGGTCTTTGCACATGAACAATAATTTCCTATGTACTATGAAATGGTTAATGATTTCATTATGTATTTTCAAGTCCATGTTCCAACCATCAATCAGTGGGTTAGTGATCTAAACTATGCACTGAAGTGAGTTTTTGTAACATGGTGGGTAAATCATTGATACAACTAACTTGAGTGGTATGACACTTGTGAACTCATGATAATTAGGTTTCATTTTCCATAATTAATCTACACTAACTATCCATTATTTCAAGAAGTTAAGTGCCCTAAATTCATGTTCATAAATGTGTTGAAGTTTGGAATGAAAAATGTGTGGCCCCTAAGTATTAGGTTCACATTTTCCACTATACACTTTCTTCACTACCAAAAACATGGTACATATACCAGGAGAACAAGAAAGAGACCAAACATTAGGCATAAGTGCAAATTGATTTCATACAAACTTTTTTCTTTGAAGATGAAAATCCTCTATTTCATAATGCACTACAAAAAATCAAGTACTTTCTATGGCATGGGTGTGCAGTATATTTGAGAACCACAATAAAATAAACTACACATAAAAATTCAGCCTTTAATCTTAATTTGATACTTCAAAGGTATAAATCTACTAAGACTGAAGAACAAGCTTTGATGTATCCATGCAACCAAATATATGATGAGGTAGAAGATAGTAAAGATTTTGATTTTGATGCTGATTTATATTTGAATGTTTTATTGAAACTTGAGCAACATATAGAATCACTTAAGGACATTGACATAACACTAACTGAAGATTATAATCTATGCAACATCTAAATTTTAGAATAGGAAGAGAAAAAATATCATAGAATTTGTGGATGAAGTGAAATTCAATATTTATCAGTAGCCTTTTAAGAAGCATGTTGCTAATATTATAATAGAGGAGGTTCTGAAACTAGAAAACATAGGTGATTATTGGATGGAGACTAAAATTTTGGAAGCCCTACATCTTTTAAGGGTTTACTAAGACATATTTCCTACCAAATTATCATAGGTTTAAGGAGTCTACCCATCTCTTGTTGAGATGCAAATTGAATTGAAGGAGTTTGCATGGACAATCAAGAAGTGGACATATAATCTTAATATGAATATGAAGCTAAAGGTAAAGGCAAAATTGGATAGAATGTAGGACACAAGAATAATCTATCTAGTATAAAAATTTGATTGGGTAAGTCCAATGGTTATTTAGCCCAAGAAAATAGGATAAATCTTAGTATGTGGGGACTACCACATTTTGAACATTTCTTATGTAAATGATCTATTTCCCATAACATTTATAGATGAATTTTTGGAGTTTGTCATAGTACATGAATTATATTCTTTTACAGATGGGTTCAATGGATACCGTCAAATTTAGATCGTAGAGGAGGATCGATCCAAAACAACTTTTGTAATAGAGTGGGGTTATTTTGTATATAAAGTCATCTTGTTTAGATTTAAAAATGCACCTATGGTGTTTAAAAATGTAGTGGTTACAACATTCAAATATTTCATCCATGAGTTCCTAGAAGTTTACCTATATGATTAGGTAGTATTCTCTCTATTTAAAGAACATTTATCCAAGTTGCATTTGATGTTAGAATGATGTTGAGCTCTACGTATCATTTTAAATTTAAAGAAATGTTTATTTTTTTACACCTTTTGGTGTTTTAATTATACATGTTGTTTAAAATGATGGAATATTAGTGAATTAGTCTAAAATCATAGTAATATTCAGTATACCACCACATGTTAGTTCTATTGAAGTGTGCTCCTTTTTCAAACACACAAATTACTACCAAAAATTTATCAAAGGTTATGAAGTGATTTTGTGTCCATTGGAAGTCTTACTATGAAATAATGATAAGTTTGTATGGACATCTAAATGCCAAATAAATTTCATTGAGATGAAACAATGATTTACCACTATGCCCATACTTGTTTTCCTAGACTAGAGTAATCCATTTCATGTGGATGATTTGGGCATCATAGTTGTTGTTGTACTTATGTATCCTAAAGATGGTGTGCTTTATCATCCTATATAATTTTCTATCCAAAAATTATTATATATAGATAAAAACTATATAACTATGGAATGGGAATCATTGGGCATTAGGTTCATACTTCAAAAATTCTAGCACTATCTTTTGGCAACATCTTTTGAAGTGTTCACTGACCATCAATCCCTAAGGTATCTGGTCAACAAACCAATGTTAGGGGGATGAATATATCACTTATTGATGTTTTTTTATTAATTTAAATTATTCATAAATGTAAAACTAGGAAGAGAAAATGTGGGGCTTGACCACCTCAGTCACATTCTAAATGGGGACAAGCCAAAATAAATATACCTCTTCCATGTCTCTACATTTCCTAAAAACATTAAAGCTATTGCTAATTTCCTTAAGCAAGGAATCTTCCGCATGAAATTTTAAGAGTGGGATAAAAATTATTTTGTGACTAGAGCATTACCATATACCACCATTGATGGATTGTTATATCACTTGGGAAAGGATGAAGTCCTACACAGGGTTGCTCAAACATGAATGGCCTCAACTCTTGGAATAAAAACATCAAGGAGTCATAGTAGAACATTTTTCAAGAGAGGATATAGCTATAAATATTATACAAAGTGGACTATGGTGGCCAAATTTTCTCCAAAATGCACATAGAGTTATGCAAAATTGTGATGTCTAGTAATGGATGGGAAAACCACTATAGAAAGATGAGATATCATTACAACCCCTATAAGTAGAGTATCCATTCAAAGTTGGGTATTTATTTTGTAGTACCAATCAACCCACAAATAAATCAAAATAAATATAGATACATTATTACCATGACCAATTATATTACTAAGTAGGCTGAAGATATTGTCATACCTAGCTTTGGTGTGAAGGATGTAGCAAAGTTTTTATATCAATATATCATTACTAGATTTATATGTTAAATCAATTTAGTTCGTGATAAAGGAATGAAATTATTGAATAATACCATCAAGACCTTGATTAAATATTTTATGATCTATCATCATAAAATCACTACCTATCATCCTTAGGTGAATAGCTAGGCTAAAGCTTCAAGTAAGGTATTAGGGAAAATGCTCAAAAAAAATATATGATGTTAAGCAGGATGATTGGGAAGATCATATTCATGATATATTATGGGCATATCATAAAAATTACAAAATGGCTATATGATTGAAACCATTTTAACTAGTGTATGGACTACAAATAGTCATGCTTATAGAATATATAGTACCCAACCTACCCATCATTATTGTCATGCATTTAGAAGGTCATGAATATTTTACTAATTATCTTATTAAACTAAATAGGATGGATGAGTTAAAATTAAGAGAAGCATGGACACAAGAAGTGCATAATCAAAGCTAAAAATCATGGTATAATAAGAATCTATGCCACACAAAATTTTAGAAAGATCAAATGATTTTGTTGTATGATAGTTAGTTCATAGAATTCCTAGGGAAGCTACAAATAAGAAGAAAATGGCCTTACATTATACATGAATTAACATATCAAGGAATTGTAGTTTTAAGGTATATTTAAGGAATTTTATTTCTAGGGCAAGTAAATGAATGTAGGATTAAGCCCTATAACCAATAGTCTATTGATCTCATTTTGCAAGCTGAGTGGGTGTTGAGTAACACCATATAGATTAGGATTTATATATTTTACAATTTTTCTATGTATTTATTTTATATATTTTTTTATTTGTAGATGATATCAGTAATAACATTGGTGAAGTACAAATACCAAGCATCAAGTGTGCTAGATGTGTGTAGGAATCTCCATGTGTAATACCAAAAAAGTTAAAGAGGAATGACTAAAAAATATTAAGTCCAAAAAAGATGATAAAACATCACATCAACAAGATATCCATTAAATAATGATCATCCACTAGAAGTAAATTCATGAGCAATGGGTTTATTGACATGATCTTCAACAAATTGGCAACTAGTTAACATCATCAGCTCATACCCCCCATATGAAAACCTAAGGGCATAATAGTGTACCTCCATGCATGCCCAAATGACTAACTACTTTAATGGATAGATTGAAAATTGATTTTCCACATATGACATTGTATTCAAGATGAGTAGACAATTAAACATGGCTTGGATATGGAATATAAGAGGCATAAAAGTTATAAAAGCTAGGTTAAAACTCCAAGTTCACATTTCATCCTTAGCATATTTTTGAGATCTATAGCTATCAAGATATGAACCAATTTTCTAGCATAGATCATTTAGAAGTAGTCAAAATTCTTCTTATGCCATCATGGATATGATGTCACTAATCTAACCCTTCTCTAAAGCATAAAAGGAAGCCATGGGTGTTGACATGGTACTTTGGTAGACCAATTATAGTGATTAGGAGTTATTTTAATACCTACACAAAACCAAACATAATATATTTTAGCTTGACTCTATTGATGTTGCACAACTACTTGCCCTTACATCTCCTCATAGATTCCAGAACATAAACATTAAGAATCTCTTATGAATGCCAAATTTTGGTCACATGGGAGAGATTATTCAACTACTATTTGGAAAATATAATGATAGTGTTATCTATTTAGGACCTAATGAGATGGTGGTCATAAATACACAAGTTTTGGCTTGAGCATTGGGCATGCCTACATGTGGAGACTCCTTTCTACCCTACAAGACCAAAATGCCTCCTATCTTGCAAGAAGTTTGGGACTTGTATGTGCGGTAAAATAGAGGCCTCTTGATTGATGAAATTCCAAATGAACCTATGCATATTCTCACCTAATGCATCATGAGATGATTTTGGTAGACAAATAAGTCTTCCAAATAAATCCCTAAGGGAATTATGGACATCACTTATAGGATGATACATTGAGGTGAAAAATTCAACTAGCCTAAATATTATTTCCAAAAATTCAAATAAATATTGACAAGTTTTGTACCACTTTAAGGTTGACCTTTCAGTATTAGTTCTTGATCCTTCTCTTTTGTTTCACATAGTGGAAATCACTTGAGGGGGAAGTGCACCTAGATATAGACAATTGGGTAGTACAATAGTTTTGAAACATCATATGGATATAGGAATGTGGATCCCTCACACACTAGGGGAAGTTTAAAGCTTGGCTGGAGGAATATTTAGACTTCATCACCACACACCCCAGAGTCCCACCAAATGTCTTATAGTATTTGGGACAACATGCCACAATCAATCTACTACCTAAAAGAATCTTCATCATAATTCATGAGCTACCATGATCACCTTTCAAACTACTTCCATTCTTCATCATGATGGATATGGCACAAGCTAAGGTGGCTAGACAAAAAAATCATGTAACCACATGAGTAACTCCTTTACAATCTATACCACTAAGCATAAAAATTCCTATTGTGCAACCATCAGAGCTAGTATCTAGTTACATAAGTAGAATGGGAATTGCAAAGCAAGCACTCATTTGGTGTTACCTCCTCTAAAGAGAGAAATACACATCATTATAACTTAGAAAGAAGACCTGAAGGTTCTATAGATTATTATCTCCTATGACCTCATGAAGATGGGTACTGATGCATATGAAGTTTACCAAGTCATACTATTATACATAATTGGAGACCATTATGAGAAGGAAGAATAAAATGAGTTATTTTTTTGGAAGGTAGTGTGTATAATACAAATCCAAAATTATTTTCTACCTAACCTTTGGGTATAACTTCTATCTTATCCACTGTCCATATTGTTGATATAATTAAAGAAGAGGTAGAGAAACTTTGACATAGAATGGACTTTTTATAGCCATTGATTTCTCCAACATTTGTACCTAGTGTTGTTTTTATACCTCTATTGGAGAGTATACCATAGATTGTGTGTAGGGTTAGAATATAGTGGGAGACAAGAGTCTCCCTTTATAAAAATGCACATTTGGTCGACTAGATACTAAGTAAGACACACAAACTGCCTGAGAAACTTATGTACAAACACCATCATGTAGACTAGTGACAATCAGTAGAAAGAAGTAATAGGTTCCAAGTTTAGCGGTACACCTAAATAACTCCACACCATCATTGTATGTATAAAAATTTGAAGAAATAACATAGGAATAGCAAATAGTAGAGGAATAATAGGCTACCAAAGAAGAAGATACTCAGGCAACTGAATCCTAGCTTAGAAAAGAGAAGATGAAAAGAAAGAAAGAAAAAACACAATAAGAAATGAAGTAAGTCAAATAAGTTGAGGCCTAAAAAAATCCAAGGATATAGAGGTAGACATAAAAAAGGTTTAGGAAAAGGCCTGACAAGCCCAAAAAGCAACTGTCACATAACAATAAGTGTAAGGCAAGAAATAGAAGAAGAAAAATGATAAGAATATGCAATAAATCATTTTAAATAATATGTAGAGGAAGCTACTAAAATAAGGATGAGGAATATGATGAATCCATATAGAAACAACAAGTGAAAGCACATGCACTAGCATAAGTATAGGCCCATGCTATGCAGGAACGAAAATAGAAGAAGAGAAAAGTAGAAGAATAGAGGAAGAAGGAAGAACAAAAGAAGTAGAAAGAATAAGAAGATGAGACAAAGAATAAATAGAAAGAAGAAAGAAGAAAGATAAAGAGGAATATAAAGAGAAAAAGAATAAGGAAGAGGAAAAAAATACCAAAAATGAGGAAGAGGACAAGAGAAGATAAGAAGTATAAAATAACAAGTAAGAAGAAGATGAAGAGAAAAGGAAGAGGGAGTAAGAATATAGGGTGAAGAAAAAAGAAGAAAAGGTCAAATAGAAGATGGTTGAGGATGCGCCACAACAAGATAAGATAACAATAGAGGATAAAACATAACAACAAGTAACAACCATGACCTAGGCACAAACATAGTTTCCATAAATTCCATCAGGAAGTGTATGGCTATGGGATGTTCCCATACTCACTACTGAGTACACCATTTTTTTCCTCCCTCTATCCACCATGCTATTCTAATATCATATAGTAATGACAAGTATATTTACCACTCTTCCAATTAGCTAGGAGGCCTTTTTGGACATATCTCACTTACCTTAAAATAAATAGCAAGAGGGTGCCATAGCATTTCAAGAGCTTATCGCACAAAAGGATGCCTCCTTAGAGAAAGAGAGGGACTAATAAAAGGTAGAGAACATGAAACTTAGGGCTTACAATAATGAAGTATTGAAGATAATCAAAGACACTTGCCCAGCTTTGGCCTCTCGAGTCATTGGGAAATAGGTCATGTCAAACCACAATAATATAATGACCCTAGTTATGGAGCACACAAAATATTGGTGTGTAACACAATAAATTCATGAACTAGATAACTTGGGCTAAAAATTGAAGATTGAAACCATGAATTTGATTACTCTACTAGAGGATTATCAAATGTTACTTGATAACATAGATCTATAAGACCATTAAATCATACACAACCTTCTATATTAAAAGTATAAAGTTGAAAATACCCTTACCAAATTTAGCACATACTTTCCCACAACTACCTCAGCTAGCATAATAATGCACAACTAGACTACCTTGATAGATGAAATAGAACTTGCTCTCCAATAATAATTCAATGCTAGGGATAATATTCATGATCGACTCCTTAGATAACAATAAGACCTATGATGTAGTGTATTAATGGGGCTATAAGCTAAAATATACATCAAAAATATGAAATGGTTGAGCATAGAGATTCAACCAAAAGTCAATAATATAAGGGTAGACATAAGTACCACTCAAAATATAGACCTCAAAGAACCCATTGGGTGTTACACAACAATGTGTGTCTTGATTCACATGGTCTAAGAAGTGATGCTTGACTAAGATGCATTCAATATTGACCTAACTTCATCTTACATTAAGGTGACCTTGATTCTCAAAGTTTAAAATCTACCATCAAAACTCCAATAAGAGCTTGTGTAGCACACAAATAATTAGAATGAGGTTAAGGATTTTGTTAGCTAACATTTTTCCCCTAAAATTCCACCTCCTTCAAATTGAGAACTACACAATGTGTGACTTTTGAAAAAAATTATATAGATTTGAACAACTTCTTTTTGTATTAGGGATGACTAGTGAGACAAGTGGGGCCAAGATGGTTGAAAACCTATAAAGGGTGGCCACCTAGTTATGCCAACCTATTAAAAACCTAAAAGGGTGGTAGGTTGGTATAATAATTAGGTAAAAACCCAAAAGGATGGATAAGTAGTGTACAAGATGTGAAAATAGAAAATGATGCCTTGAGTGATTACTATGACTCTTACTAGTCTACTCAAATTTTTAGCTTCTACCCTCAACACATAGTTAGATGAACCTACAACATTGTCTCTAGATGAGATAACACTTTAAGTCTGTGAAAGTGTTGAGAGAAGAAAAATGGATAAGAAAAGTTATGAAATATATTCTTAAAATATTTGTGCATTATGTATGATTTTTTTGGATATATGTTTTTTTTCCTATCCTCTTCAACTTGTGAAAGGATAGAAGATGAATAGTATCCTCATTTTGGTACCAATGTACAAGAAGAATATGAATAGTTAGGAACTTTAGAGAATATAAATATGTATGTTTGTATGAAGAAGTTGATGACCTTTTGTTGAGAATAATATAGACATTTTGGTTATGATTACCTATCATATTTCTTATGTTAGGTGACCCCTTATCCAACGGAAGCACAATTGATTACTTATATGAGCAATTAAACACAGAAATATACCAGAATGATTAAGTAACTAGAAACATGAGACATCAAAGAATTTGAGAGACAATACACACAATTGTATTAGATAATACTAGAAGAAAATACAATAAGGAAGATGCCACTTCTCCCTCCACCTCAAAGGCTTGCCACACCTCCAGACCTTCTTCCCTCTCTCTCTTGCTCAACACAAAACCAACTCTACAACCTAAGTTGCTATCCCTCCTTGAATGCTTCAGCTGATCTCCTTGACCTTACACCTGTAGATCTCCTTGACCTTGCTTGCTTCAATGCTCTTACTTGATCAATTTGATAATTACAATACATGCCTCTGTAGACACCGAAATCGTGTCGACTCCCCTGGTCCTTCCCCGTCTTATTCTTCTTCACCTATTTAACCCTTGTCGATCACTTGTTCCACCAACCTTGACCCTGGCAGCATGTAAAAATGAGCACAGAGTTAAAGCTAGACTCTATCCCCATTATGCATCTACCGACGTCGGTCTTTACCCGGCCGATGTCGCCGACATCGGTCACCTATCAGCCGACATCGGCAATCCTGCTGACGTCGGTCACCTTGCCGTTATCCGTTACCAGTTACCATTCGGTTTCCCGAAATGGTTGACGAACTGTCTCTGGAACTGTCTCTTGCCTTCATCAACCTCTGCCAACCATTCGAGACAAGATCCCGAATGCTATTCGAAACGCTGATCAATCGAACCCGAACAATCATCAACCTGCGAACTCCGACATCAACACTCTCAGCATCAACACTCTCAGCATCAACACTCTCGGCATCAATCAATCTGCATTCAATCTGGCACTGCACAGACAACTGACACTATGGCTTTCATCGCATCTTCTGGCAGGTAAGTATTTATTCTGTTTATTTTATTTCTTCCTTGGTTATTCTTTATCAGTTCTGTCATCCCGATTTCTTCAAACCCCCGGACTCTGTTCAGACCTCGTCCCGACCCTATCAAGACCCTGTCCCGACTTTGTCTAGATCCGACCTGACCTTACCCAGACTCTGTCCCAACTCTGTTCAGACCTCATCCCGACCTTACCCAGACTCTGTCCCAACTCTGTTCAGACCTAGCATCCCTCGTTTACATCCCAAACCCTGTCCCGACTCTCCCAGACCCTGTCCCGAACCTGTTCAGACTTTTCCCAGAACCTACCCCTACCGACGCCGGTCACTACCCCGACCGACGACGGCACCTCAACCGACGTCGGCACCTTCCCTAACCGACGTCGGCACCACAGAGACCGACACCGGCGACTGTGCAGAACAGTGCTACATATCAGGTATGCTCTTTTATTTTCTGTCATTTATTTCTGTCATTATTATCTACTTTCGTCTAATATTCTGCTTTTTTATCAGTGGATTGATATCCTTCTAAGAAGTCTTTGTACTTCTGGGATTGGGCGTTTGCCTGACAGCCCACCATATCTTTGACTGACGTTTTTCCGTGTTTTAGCCTTTTCTTCACAGGTGTCATTCCTCCACAGCAAAAGAGGAGAATCTTTCAACGTCTGATTTCGGTGCGCACGACTTTATCAGGGACTTCTAGCCTTGACCATTTCTTTTAGTTTCTTATTTCTTCTTTGAATGTAGAAAGCAATTTTGCATAGAAACATTCTGGCACGCCCGGTGGGACCCTAGGTCCTCCTTGGGTTCTTTCTTTCTTTCGTTCATTTAGGTGCATTAGGTTTCTTCCTTTTTGCCTCCTTTCGTCTCTTCTTAAACGACATCATAAGCAGAACTAAAATGAACATTTCTTTCTTTCTTGCACTTCTAGACTAGCTAAAACTCATACTCTCTGACTCTTTCTCCATTCGTCTTCATACGAACAAACATTTTGACTTGGACATTAAAACACTTTGCATTCATCTCTGTTTGCCTGCATCTTTTAGACCACACATAGTAATTAAACCGCATATTGAATTAATCTAGATCACTTGATGTTACACGACCAAACCACCTGCACAAAACAAACATTTTAACTTACCTGAGACAAGGCCCGACTGGGAATTCATCCCCCAGCGGATACCTTACCCGTCCCGGTGACCCTACTTGGATTTCATCACCAAGGGGGAAGCCCACTCCGTTCTCTGGCGGAGTCTAAACTCTAGGCGAGGTATATCTTGGCTAAGCGAAACCAGCTAACCACTGGAATCGTGAAGTGAGGGGAGCTTGCTCCTTAGCACCAAGCCGCATACCAGACCCTAACACAGACTTCTTGAGCACCATAACAAAACCTGAAACCATCCATAGACTGCTTCTTCTAGGACCCGACTCACAAAGCCAATCTTCCACTACACACATTCTAAGGAATAAACCACTATAATCCTAAAAATTTACTTCTAGGGTTTTAGGACCTGCTTGTGTCTTCATCTTTTAGTTCTTATCTGCTTGTTTGAGCTTGTGAGGATGTTCTTTCTTGCCTTGAATGGTTCTGACACGTAGTCAAACCAAGGCTCTTCTTGACCACGCTAACCATCAATCGCTTTCGCCTACCCCGTCTATAAACAACCCTATAATGGAGTTCTACTCGAAGACCAAAAGAATTCCTACTAGACTATCTCCAACCGAGATGCCTATCATCCCAGAAGGGGACCAAGATTTTGCAAGATTCTTGGACCTCAATAACGCAGCCCTCCAAAACTATCTCGCAAGAAAACCAATGCGGGACCTTTCGGGCGACGTGGCGACGACATTAACACCGTTCGCCACCCAACCTTTTACGACTCAACGTTTCGCCTCAACCATTAACCCGACCATGGCCTATACGCAAAGTTCGGCCTCCTCATCTATTTTTAGACCAACCTCCACCGGGGTTTCATTACCCCCTCAACCACCTGCAATTCAACCAAGTTCTACATCATACCAGAACTTGATTGTCTTGACCCCTCACACTCTTGCGCCTATATATGCAGGAGTGCCTACCTCGCCCTTTGTCAATGCCGTCACACAACCTCCTTTGGCGGTATCTAGTCAGCCTATACCTTTGACCTTCATAATGCAACCACCCTTAACCTCCACTTCTGCCCCTGCGACTAGTCATCCGTACATTGTACAACCGACTATGTCGCACGCCTCCTCTAGCCTCTTCCAAGCACCTTACAACTTAGGGGGCGCTCAACCCGCCAATCTGTCAGCAGACGTCATCAAGATGCTGATGGATAAAATCTTCAGTCTCAAAGCTTCTATCTCTGGTTCAAGTAATGTCTCTTCATATGACCAGATTTACAACGAGCCCATCCACCCTTCTGTCCCTATTCGACCATACCCTAACCATTGGGAGCTTCCTAAATTCACTCGCTTTCAGAGTAAGGAAGACCCACAACAACATCTACGGGCATTTAGACATGCCTGTTATCTTATTGCCCATGATGATGCGTTACTTCTACGTACGTTTCCTATGTCCCTTTCTGGCCCTACCCTTGACTGGTATAGTTCTCTTGCCAGACATTCTATCTTTTCATTCATCCAACTTGCCCAACTATTCGTTGACCATTTCTCAATCAATATCACCAAACAAGTTTCGATCACAGACCTTTACTCCATCAAGCAATTTGACGATGAATCAATAGCCGATTTTGTCGCCCATTGGAGAAGCTTGATTAACCAGCTCTCCTTCTCCTTGCCTCAACCCGAGCTCATTGAGCTCTTTTCTCGAGCATGTGTCAGTCACATCTCATCCACCTTGCGGGTTCAAACATTCCACACTTTCGACGAGGCCTTCACCATGGCCCGAAAGCTTGAACTCCGCGCCATTGAAGAAGATAAGGTAAAATTGTGTAACACTAACACAAGAACCAATGACCATTCTTCTTCCAGACCTTCTTCTGCCCACTCTCAATCCAAGGAGTCGGCAAACACTGTCATCTTTAGACCATCATCTTCAACAATGACCAACCGATCAACATCTTCAACATTAGACTACATCAATAAACATTTTCAACGTCAATCCATACAGCGTCAATTCACTCCAATTGGAGAGTCATATGCCTCTGTCTTGGATAAACTCATCAAGCAGGGGGTCCTTAATCTCCCTCCAATCTGACCACATCAATTCGACCCCTCAACACCTATCCCTACATGGTACAGGGAGAATAACTTTTGCAATTATCATCGTGTCAAAGGCCATGACACGGATCACTGTCAAACCTTCAAAAACATCGTCCAGGACATGCTAGACAAGGGGAATCTTATTTTAGATAACCCGAACGCACCGCCCAACCAAAACCTTGACATCTTCAAGCAACCCCTTTCTAATCATTCGCCTACTCAAGACAACGTCCAAACCATAACCAATGACCCTCAAGACCATGATATACACACAGTCGACACTATCTTTTCTCTTATCCCTGACCAACCTTTTTCACAGGTGGAAGACCTTTCTTCCCCTATACCTCCTCCACATGGCGAAGAATTTTCTTCTCCCACTTGTCCTCCATCGACTTCTCCCATATTGGAGGACGCTTTGACCACATCAACACCAGCTGCCTCGCCTTCATCCTTATTATCATCCATAGACGATCATACCTTTTTGACTCCCCAACCACACACAGAAGCCATGACTACTCCGGTGCTCTTTCCTCTTAAAGAGCCCACACCTTCAATCCCTTCTCCATTGAGAGAAAAACCGTCCACATCTAAGTCCAAACCCGCGCAGGCGTCCATCATGCCCAAAGAGACTAAACCTCTTGGTGTTCTCCCCACATCTAATCTCGCCTCACACAAAGGTGGCCCTCAACCCAAACCAAAGAAGGCTACTAAACCACACCGGAGGCCTCCTCCCCTATCTTCGTCATTACCCTCAATCTTGGGCCCACATCCGTCTACTTTACTCGGAGTGCTTCCCACTCCCATACTTCACAGAGGTAAGTCACCTCCATTATTCTATCAACCCGTCAGACTTATACCTCCTTCAAACCATCAACCAACGCCTCTTACGCCTCCCAAACCAATGTCACCAACTCCCACTGCAATAAAACATCCCGACCCGTTAGCAGGTTCATATGCCTTGCTCTTACGGCAATTGTTGCAGTCCTCTCGTCTCTATCTTCCGCCTCTTAGACCATATCACTCTCTCGGACCAAAACCCCCATGGTTCGATGACACTTGCATTTGTGCGTATCATCGCACGCCTGGGCATGACACGGAGCATTGTCATGCCCTCAAGGTCGTCATTCACCAATGTCTGGGGAATGACACCTCCCTTTTCAACCACATTATCCACAAACCTTCAACACCATCCCACTCATCAACTCTCGGATCAAGGCCATCTTTGTTCGACAACTCTACATTCTGTCATTATCATCACACTCCAAGACATGACACCGAGCGTTGTTGCACTCTTAAAGCTGTCATTCGTCACCACCGGAAAAAGGATTCCTTTCTTATCAAGGATCCTCTTGACCACCCCTTTGACAAATTATCAACACCAACCCATACCTCTCCAACCTCGTCATCTAAATCGGGATCTCCACGACAGGCTAAGGTCCCTTCGCTGCCTTTAACCCCTTTATTTAACATCAACACAGTCCATCTGACCACTAAACCTCAATCGACCTTAACTAATCCGTCAAACATTCTCCCTAGCCGCTGGGGGAATTCAACCTTCATCCAAACCTCAACCAATTTTTCAACACAGTCTCGACCACATATCAATCACTCTTTCAACTTAACCTCAACCAGACTAGCAACCAAACATTTAACCCGACCTCAACCAAACATTCGACCCAACCAAAAACCAAATACCAACCAATCAACCCTCGACCTACCATTGACCAATTATCAAATGACCAAATCTCAACCAAACATTGACCAATCTTTTTATCAAAACATTCAACCTTTTTCAATCAATCAGCAACCATATCAACCAACTTCACATCCACTCATCAATCAACACCTGACCAATCTGGAAAGAGGCAAATGGGGCAAGTTTGCTCTTAATTGACTCGGACCTTATCACGCACAAGTATACACCAGGGACTTATCAGACCCTGAGCCTTTTTATGCGTTGCATCTGCGACCGTTCTTCTGCTAGTCGAGTACTCATCTACTTGACACTTAACTTGAGCTCGTCCCTTGAGCAATCCCCGTCCTCTTCATCCTACTTCCTTTCAACCCTATTCCTCTTAACAATTCCTATAACCCTTTTATGATGTATGGATGCTTTGTCCTAATAAAAGGGAGTCCTTGACCTTCTATAGTCTTGTCCATGACTCACATTTCTATAAAAACAAATCAAGATGTCAAAACATATCCATGGTCACTATATCAATATCAAAATCACAAAAAATAGACTGATCCCTCGAAGGACAGCTGTACTATCATTGTTGTATTACTAGACTGATCCCTTGAAGGACAGTTAGGCCAACTTATCAAACATTATTAAACAAAAATCTAGACCACTCCCTCGAAAGATGGCTATGACTAATCTGGCAATAAACAACATTATTTTAGAAGCTTCCCACATTGATCAGCTTCACAAACTAACCACCAATCAAAAGACATCTCTATGCAGGCTTCCCGCATTGATCAGTCTGCGCCAAAAAAAAAAAAAAAAAAAAAAAAAAAAAAACGAGTCACGGACTTGGCTTGTAGTTGTCTCAGGGTCTCTTATAAAAGGGGCAAAGTTATCTCTACTCTTAAAATGGGTTACCCTCTTTCCTCCTCCTCTCACCTGCTCAAGGGACTTCGAGCTCACTTTAATGTCTAAGTGATTCGATTACCGCTCTAACATAACTATGGTCAACGACGTCACGCATGAATGGGGATCTTGGTTCTCATAACCCCTATCTATGCTATCTTTTTGGTCCTTGTCAATGAAAGAGCAATTTGCTTTTCACTTCTTCTGCACTTTGGTCACATTCACCCTCATCACTTGTCAATCAACTTCGCTCAACTCTCTTTTCAGACCATCAACATGACCTAGCCTATTCACCCTAGTTTCTATGGACACCAATACACATGGAAACTATCGACTCACCGTAATTTATGTTCAGCATAAACCACTACTTGCTGAAGCATAAATAGACCTCAATTCATTTTTAGCATACATCCATCACGCATATGGGATATTGCTAGGGATAAAAAACCCCTCAACCAATGTTGTAGAATACACCATTTGGAAAAGGCTACAACATCTTTTTTTTCCTCATCGTTTCATCATAACCATGACCAATCTATCAACCATTTTAACCACCTGTCTACCACTCGGACCCTTTGTCTAAACTACATTGGTCTGAGGCCCTTCCACAGGGGCTATGTAGGCAGCACTCAGATGATACGACCGTCTTCTGGGGTTAGCTCGACCATTCTTGTTTGTTCGTCTCTCTGATAGACAAACCTTCTTGCCTTCTTTTAACCATAACCTTGCCCTTCATCATGACCAATCAATCCCTCTGACCCTTCCTCCCTTCTAGGGAGAACTACATCGGCCTGAAGCCCTATCACCAGGGCTATGTAGGCAGCACTCAGTTGACATGGGGTCTTCTGGGGTTAGCTCGGCCGCATCCTTTCGTCCATTCATCTATCCATCGACCACCAACCATTGGCGATCATGCCCATCTCCTCCGACCTCGACCACTTCCAAGACGTTGTTGCCTTGGTTGTTTTTGCATGTATGCTACCTCATGACTGGTTAGCAGAATTGTGCGCAGACCTTTTTGGACCCTCACAAGTATAGGATCGCAAGCCGGTTGATCCGCACTACTTGTGACTTTTTCATGTTTCTAGGAGCACTTCCTGAGCCCGGGATACCTGGAACGCGACGACCCATTTGGAGCTTCAGCTTAGATTGAGTGACCCGATCAGCAGACGACTAAATGCTGGGGCCCAGTTACTTCAATTTTAGCACTCCTCGACCCTTAACCTGTGACACTTTGGCCTGACCATCTCGTGCAGTGGTATGCACGCAATCATGACCTTTACAGCATTCACCCTCACCCCTTTTTCATCCACTCTTTATCAAATCAGCACCCGATTCCCGGTTCCCTTCCCTCGACTCCTACTTTGAGGGGGAATACCTTATCCATACTCAGGGCATTTCGCTTCCTATTTTGTCTTGCAGTTCATTCGAACAACCAACAAGATGAAATAAACCTTATCCCTCACCTGGGGCACTCACTCCTATTTTTGTCTTGCAGTTCATCCAGAACAACCAACAAGACAAAAAGGGGCAAATGTAGACAACAAAATCATGTCGACTCCCCTGGTCCTTCCCCGTCTTATTCTTCTTCGCCTATTTAACCCTTGTCGATCACTTGTTCCACCAACCTTGACCCTGGCAGCATGTAAAAATGAGCATAGAGTTAAAGCTAGACTCTATCCCCATTATGCATCTGCCGACATCGGTCTTTACCCGGCCGATGTCGCCGACGTCAGTCACCTATCGGCCGACGTCGGCAATCCTGCCGATGTTAGTCACCTTGCCGTTATCCGTTACCAGTTACCATTCGGTTTCCCGAAACGGTTGACGAACCATCTCTGGAACCGTCTCTCGCCTTCATCAACCTCTGCCAACCATTCGAGACAAGATCCTGAACGCTATTCGAAACGCTGATCAATCGAACCCGAACAATCATCAACCTGCGAACTCCGACATCAACACTCTCAGCATCAACACTCTCAGCATCAACACTCTCGGCATCAATCAATCTACATTCAATCCGGCACTGCACAGACAACTGACACTATGGCTTTCATCGCATCTTCTGGTAGGTAAGTATTTATTCTGTTTATTTTATTTCTTCCTTGGTTATTCTTTATCAGTTCTGTCATCTCGATTTCTTCAAACCCCCGGACTCTGTTCAGACCTCGTCCCGACCCTATCAAGACCCTGTCCCGACTTTGTCTAGACCCGACCTGACCTTACCCAGACTCTGTCCCAACTCTATTCAGACCTCGTCCTGACCTTACCCAGACTCTGTCCCAACTCTGTTCAGACCTAGCATCCCTCGTTTACATCCCAAACCCTGTCCCGACTCTCCCAGACCCTGTCCCGAACCTGTTCAGACTTTTCCCAGAACCTGCCCCTACCGATGCCGGTCACTACCCCGACCGACGACGGCACCTCAACCAACGTCGGCACCTTCCCTAACCGACGCCGGCACCACAGAGACTGACGCTGGTGACTGTGCAGAACAGTGCTGCATATCAGGTATGCTCTTTTATTTTCTGTCATTTATTTTTGTCATTATTATCTACTTTCGTCCAATATTTTGCTTTTTTATCAGTGGGTTGATATCCTTCTAGGAAGTCTTCATACTTCTGGGATCGGGCATTCACCTGACAGCCCACCATATCTTTGACTGACATTTTTCTGTGTTTTATCCTTTTCTTCGCAGGTGTCATTCCTCCACAGCAAAAGAGGAGAATCTTTCAACGTCTGATTTCGGTGCGCACGACTTTATCAGGTACTTCTAGCCTTGACCATTTCTTTTAGTTTCTTATTTCTTCTTTGAATGTAGAAAGCAATTTTGCATAGAAACAGCCTCATGGGTCTTTAAATAGAATCCCATGGTTACAAAAATAGAAATCTAACTACTAAAATTAGACACACAGCTCGCGACTTAAATTAGCTCCTTAACATGCAAACACTTGGTTCAACTAACTAATTGTTCGTGCAATGAACAATTCTAAACTACACAAGTGACCGACGCCGGTCCCTGCTTGTCTAGTACTGCCGACATCGGCCGACTCTCTACCATCACCAGTTTCCTTCTCCACTATCTGTGACCGACGTCGGTCATGCTACCGATGCTGGTTCCTCTGGTTCTTTAGCATCCTCTTCATTGTGTCTGTAAATAGTTGAAGCTTTTAGCTCCACACCCTAACAATCTTCCACTTGGAGATAAATAGCTGCTACTATACCTATACCTATACACCATCTATTTTGTTCCTTTGGCTCTGTATCCCTCTTCAAAGTCACCCTTGAAGACCAACCACCACGCAAACCTGTGATGCTATACCTGTCACTCATGCCACAAGAATTTTGCTGCTCCCAAATTCTTCATGACATACTTCTGAACCAACTCTACCCTTAGCTCAGAAAACACCCTGTATATGAAACCCTACAAAAAGTAACACAATACAGTAATAGGATAATGTAGCTAATATTATCCAACCTGGTAAAGATAAAAAACAATGGTCAAACCTCCATTGCCATGCAACTAACTCAAGACCATATACCATAGCCTTCTGTCTCAGATGTCCATCCACTCTCTTCTCTAAAATGGGAATCCATCCCTCTATCCAGCTGACAACTCTACCAACAAATTCCTATTTGGCTTTACTCCAAGGACTCACACTCCTCATCCATGTCAAGCTCCCAATATTTTTGGATTCTACCTGCATTGCTTCTTCCATCTTCCTAGTTCATGACTATCCGTAAGCAATATAAAGAAGGTGAACAATGAATATGAGGTTCACATACCTTTTCTGACCTCTGTATGGGTGTTTGAGACTCCTTGACAACTAACTATCCACCCATCATCCGTTCCAGTGATCGATCTTGGCCATCTCCCAGTCTACTCCCAACCGATGTCGATTCCCTGCACTGACCTAACTATCGATGTCATTACCCCTGGCCGATGCTGGTGTCCCCCCTACCGACATCGGTCCTGATGACCAACATCAGACTTTTCTTGCCTGACCTATTGACCCTGCTGGTCTACACATGACCGATGCCGGTGTCTGGCTGACCGACGTCGGTTCCAAGTTACCGACATCAGTGCCTGTGTGTTCCTGTGAGTGATGAATTCTTCATCTGCGAGCTCATCTTGGATCAAATCTCTGTCCATGCTACCCTACTCAAATTTATTTAGTGCATATAACTGTTCTCTAGCCTTCATCTCCTCCAAAAACACCAAGACTTCCCTGTTCTTGTCAAAAGCCTCAAATTTCCTTTTCCTGCAATGAACTCTACTATGCCTTTTGAATTTGAACACATACCTTTTGAATCAAGAACTTCCATTCCCTTCTTATTCATGTGACCCAGCCTATTAGACCACATCTTCAAATCTACACCAGAAGTAGAATCAGTAATACAAGTAGATAGATAAAGAGTACCTACTTTCTTACCTCTTGCTAAAACAAGTGCTCCCTTGGTAACCTTCCAAGAGTCCATTGTGAGGGTTATTGTGCATCCCTCATCACCCAACCTTCCTACAGAAATCAAACTCTGCTTCAGAATTAGAACATGCATGACCTCCTTCAACACCCATGTGTTGTCAATCTGCAATCTCAGATGCACTTTCCCTTTGCCAACTATCTGACAAGACATACCATCCCCTAAATAGAGCACTCCAAAGTCTCCCTGTTCATACTCATGAAACAAATCTATGTTTGGGGATGCATGAAAAGATGAACCAGAATCTAAAATCCATGATCCTACCTGACTATCCAAAGAAAGTATGAGAGCATCTTGTACCATGATATTAGCATCTTTTGCTTCTTCAATACCTACAGGTTGATTCTCTTTATCTCGTAACCAACACTCCTTCTTTGTATGTCCTTTCTTTCCACAAAACTAGTAGGTAATACCTTTGGACTTAGATCTCCTTCTCGACCTTGATTTCCCTTGCTCAATCTTCTCCCTTTGCCTTCCCCTACTTTCTGCACTTAGAGCATTCCCTGATGATTCACCTGTGCTTCTCCTATGTATTTCCTCATTCAAGATCACACTCACAACATCATCAACTTTTAAGATTTTAGAAGCAGATGCAGAATTACTTACTGCCATAACCAAACTGTCCCAACTTTCAGGCAAAGAACATAAAATCAAGAGAGCTTTTACCTCATCATCAAAAACAATATTGACTGAAGCTAATTGGTTTACCAAACCATGGAAATCACTGAGATGAGTATGCACCGAACCACCTTCCTGTATTTGCAAAGTAAATAGCTGCTTCATAAGGTATACCTTATTAGAAGCTGAGGGCTTTTCGTATAAATTTGCCAAGGACTTTATCAACTCTTCCGTTGTCTTGCACTGTGATAAGCTGGAAATCACAGACGATGCAAGGCTCAACCTTATGGAACCGAGAGCCTTCCGATCAAGAACGTTCCATTCTTCATCCTTCATATTTATGGGCTTGCATGCAACCCCACCCAATGGTAAGTACAGATCCTTTTGATATAGATAGTCCTCAATCTGCATCCTCTAGTGTTGATAATTCTTGTCGTTAAACTTCTCCATTTGTAGCTTACTTTCTTCTGCCATTGCTAAACTCCCACTCAATCACAAAACCATGTGAATGACCTGTAATCAAAAATAATACCTGCTTCCTGCAAACCGTAGCTCTGATACCAACTGTTAGGTGACCCCTTATACAATGGAAGCACAATTGATTACTTATATGAGCAATTAAACATGGAAATATACCAGAATGATTAAGTAACTAGAAACATGAGACAACAAAGAATTTGAGAGATAATACACACACTTGTATTAGATAATACTGGAAGAAAATACAATAAGGAAGATGCCACTTCTCCCTCCACCTCAAAGGCTTGCCACACCTCAAGACCTTCTTCACTCTCTCTCTTGCTCAACACAAAACCAACTCTACAACCTGAGTTGCTATCCCTCCTTGAATGCTTCAGCTGATCTCCTTGACCTTACACCTGTAGATCTCCTTGACCTTGCTTGCTTCAATGCTCTTACTTGATCAATTTGATAATTACAATACATGCCTCATGGGTCTTTAAATAGAATCCCATGGTTACAAAAATATAAATCTAAGTACTAAAATTAGACACATAGCTCGCAACTTATATTAGCTCCTTAACATGCAAACACTCGGTTCAACTAACTAACTATTCGTGCAATGAACAGTTCTAGACCACACAGGCGACCGACACCGGTCCCTGCTTGTCTGGTACTGTTGATGTCGGCCGACTTTCTACCATCGCTGGTTTCCTTCTCCACTATCTGTGACCGATGTCGGTCATGTTGCCAATGCCGGTTCCTTTGGTTCTTCAGCATCCTCTTCATTGTGTCTGCAAATAGTTGAAGCTTTTAGCTCCACACCCTAACACCTTATATGTGTTATCATGTTTAATGTTTAGTTTAATATATCTTAAAGTAATTTAAATGCTTTGTAAACCTAAATAAAACTCTAGTTGATATTTGTTCCTTTCAATCACATAATAACTCCTTTCTCTCATGCCTCTAATAAATATTAATTCTTTGTATTATATGATACAGACTAATAAAATTAACTATCCTCATCCTTAGTGTGTTCTATTTAATGAGGAACCTCTGTTAACAATTAAAAATGTCTCAACAAAAAATGATGAAGACTTAAAACTATCTAGAGATGCTCTTGACCACTTTCTTGGATGGATGGAGGGAGAAAATTATTTGAAGAGCTAAACAAAATTTGTCATTATGTGAAACTACCTACATATGCCCCTTTACACCTACCTAGAAAGTGAATTTCATGGAAAATTTCAAACAAACTTTGTTACCATGTGTGACTTCTTAGAGATTCCAGTGAATGGTTTCCTACACAACTAAAACCTCCTAGATAGTTATCTTTATTTGTTGCATATGCTATGGAATAACATGTTCTTATAATGATGGCTTAGAAATGATCTAGTTGTGACATGAAATAGAAAATTATCCATGATCATGATAAAAGATATTCACTTTGGAATGGCTCATAGACCTTATTTTGTGCTTCAACTCATTGCTTGACTAGGAAAGATCCATCAAGTTTATCTTTTAAACCAAATCTTGCCACATATTAACATTTAACATGCCACATCAGATCCAACTGGGTATTTATGGGGCTTAAGAGTGACTAAATTGATTGATTGGCTTCAATTTAGACACTTGTCACTTCTTCATGTAATATGAGCCCTTTAAAAATTCCATCTCAGCTTGCATCATAAGATCATCATTGCCCAAGAAAATTCAAGTCATATATATTGTATAAGATTATCCATTTATAATTTGTGGCACATAACTATGCCACTTATAATTTTTTCATTTGATCATAGGGTCCTTGTTGTTTCAATATTAACTACGCACTATCAGATCTAGATAGGATGAGCAAACACACTCCATCAAATCATGATCTGAGGGGTGGATATTCATTAGATATTGCCTATTCTTAGATTTGAGGATGTCCTACTTGGTAGATATAAAGGATATTTACATCCTACTCTATCAGTCATGTCAAGATAATTCTCTCTTGCCAAGTGGCAAACCCATGTTCATTTTGTGCTTTGTTGAAAATTCATGACATAATATATGCCATAGATCAGACTATGTACACTTGAACATGTATCATCAATCTTTGGGAATGTATTCAATCATTAAATCATGCCATATGAGCTTGACACTTGTCACACCTATACTTATCTTGGGTTCTTTTGACAATTTAGATTTGATCATGCACCATCAGATCATCTTGCTTCATGCAAACATGTATAATTGTATCTACCTCCATTTGAAAACAAATAACTACTTCATGGGGTCTAAAATTAATGCTCATGTGATCATCCTAGAATATTTGAATCCCAATGGCTACTTACTATAGTTTAAAGTTGATTCTCATGTTCCTATAAAAATATGTCTATGAGACCATCATAGTTGCAACTCAAAAATTTATTAGGGTAATTTTTTCCACAAAAATTTGGTTTGGGCATTTATATTTGGCATTCTTGTTTTATTATTAGGTCTTTTATCTTTAGCTTATCTACCTTTGGATTTTATTTATCCTCAAACTTCTATTTTGGGCTTTTCTTCAGTATAATTATGTTGTAATAATTCTTTCAAGCATTCTATTGGGATAATTCTCGTAGACAAAATGTTAGAGACAATTTCCCTGAAGGATTTGGCGTTTGGATTTTCACCTTCATCAAAACAATTATTTTGGACAATATGTCCAAAATAATTTTCCCAAAGAAATTGGTTTTTTGCACTTTTGTTGAAGGAATTAGACCTTTGAACTTTTTCTAAAATAATTGAGACTTATGTCCTTTTGTCTTCATTGAGACAATTATTTTAGACATTTTATTTGAAACAATTTCCTTACTAAAATTGAACTTGGTCTTTTTCCTAAAGAAATATAATTCTACCAAACTTTTTGCATGGGGAAAATACTTGAAGGAAATATAAATTTTGTTTTATATCAACTTTTTTGTAAGTACCCTTTGAGATTTTTAACATACCCTTCAAAATATTTTCCAAGGGCACTTGCCCTATATAATTTCCCTTCGGGTTTTTGGAATAGCCTTTAGATCTCTTGAAAGTGCCCTTCAAACTTTTTGAAGGTGACCTTTTGGAAATTTTCAAGGATAAATTGATCTTTTAGGGATTTTTCAAAGTCAAAATGATCCTTCTAAAAGTTCCCTTCAAACATTTTGTAAGGGCAAGATGCTTGAAGGAAATGACCGTTCAGACCCTTTGTAGACATTTTGGTCAAAATAAATAAGTCCTTGCATTTCTTTTAGTCTTTTTACATAGGAAAAATACATTAAGGGTAAGTGCCCTTCAAACTTTTTACCATAGATAAAAAGTTTGAAATAAATAAAACTTTACACCTTTTCCAAAATAAAGGATTTTTGTCAATCTTTTTGTGAAAGCAAAATGCCCAAAGGGAAAGTGCCCTTTGAACTTTTTCTTGTGGATAAAATGTATGAAAAAAATGACCCTTTAGATTTTTTGTGAAACACTTAACCTGATGAAAAATAGTACATTGAATTCCTTCAAACCTTTTGTAACAAGAAAAACATATGACAAAAATAAGTCTTAGGGAAAGACACATTCACCAAGAAAAGACTAGATTAATATTTAGCCAATTTTTACATGAACTTGACCTTCTAAAGGAACACTTGGATACATAAATTAGGCTAAGGACATAGTCATTGACACTTGTCAAGGGCCCAATTGATTTAGTGAAATTTTGGTCATTAACAATGGTTCTCACTTGGGGATGCCTACCCACCATGGGTATGCAAATAACCACAAAACATAAGACTAGGTGTCGATCTATTGGGCTATGGAGTCAAGATTTATAAATTTTTATAAAACATCCATGAAGGCTCCATAAAACATGGAAGACTTAACAAAATAATATTAGGAAGATATATAAATGAACACAAGATAAAAGGAACGAAAAAAAGAACTATACAAACAAGGCCCAAAACAAAGGGGCTATATAGCAATGAAAAGACAAAATAACAAAACACTAAATAATATGTATATTGTTTGAAATCAGTTGAGGAAATTCTTTGGATGCTTATCATTATCTGGTGGCTCTAAAATTCTACCATCCCTTAGTCTCTTGAACTTTTCTAGTAGCTAGGTGGCCAAGATGAAGTAAAATAATCTCTACACTTGCCTAAAATATCTGCTCCTAAGCTATGATAGGATGACACATTGAATAAAATATTCTCTACATGTTCTCAAGTATGGATAAGACCAAGCCAAAATATTATGTTACTTTTTCAATAGCTATAAATAAGCTTATTTTTTAGATAAAATCAAATGAGTACCAAGAAAGAGTGCATCAACATTAGAAATGTCATTTGTGCACTCAAATTACTACTTGAAAAAAATTAAAAGAATTCATCCTTAAGGGTATAGAAGATAACCCCATCTTCATCAAATGACATTCTCCAAATAAAACCTTCATTGTTAAACCCATCATCAAGAATATTTGGTTGATCAAACAATGTTCATACTCCCAATAGAGTCATCCAATTCTACACCCATGTTAATTAATTTTGCTATATCACACTCTAGATCTTCAATTACATCATGATTGGGTAACTCATATGTTTATGTTATACTATCATCATAAGCAAACTCATACATTGATACTCTCTTGACTACACCCCAAAAGTGATAAAAAAATAGTAGTAAACGTCATTTATATGGAGGCATAAATCTTACCTGGGGAGTCTTGACAATCAAATATAAAGATCTAATGTTTGGGTGATGTATACTTGGGTTCATCCAAATATTCATCACTTATTTTACTAGTTTCACATGGGAGATGTGGGAGGAAGAACTTGTCACACTAATAAATATCAAGATCAAAATCCATAACATTTTCTTTAGCATTTAACAGATCAAGCATTTCCATTCTGGCCTCCAAACTTGTCTCCTTCATCTTTGATGTAAATATAGTGGTGAGCTAAGGTTCTGACAAGTCACCTTTAAAGGATGATCTCAATCCATCTAGCTTTGCAATCAATAAAAATAATACTCAAAGGTGAAACTTAATAAATATATCCAAAATAGGCATTGATCTTCTTTGAAACTAGATGATAAAAATGGAGTCACCACTAGAATAAAAATTATAGAATATAACAGTTAACAAACTATTTGGATACATGCCGAAAATAAACTTATTGATGTTTAATGAGATAGAAAGAAAAGACATTTAAATTTTCAAAATAATGTTTAAAATGGAAAAGACACCTTCTAGCATGTAATATTTTTATCTCTTTGCAATAAATGTAGTAGAACTCAATTATGAATCCTTAAGAACTAACACATCCCCAGTGGATTGATGCAATATTGACGGCTAGGATAGTCTGACTCTAGCATATAACATGTAGAGAACCTTCAAATTTGAAATACTTAGAACCCTATATCTCTGCAAGAGTCCCTGGTAACATAAGTTCCATGGGTATCTTTTATGTCCTTGGAAATAACACCAAAAAGAGTGTTGGTTCCTAGTTTTATACCTCATACACTCAACTTTGCACACTTGAAGGAAAATGACAAGCAATGATGAAAAAATTGTTAGTTTATTATTATAGCCAAGGAAAGGTTTATTATTATGATTATACCAAATGCTTAAAATTACTAAGAATCATCTACAAAGGATATGGTTAGCTCCCTTATACTCTTATCTTGGCCTAAATCAAACTAAGAAGACCTATGGGGTAGCTTTCTCATATGGAGAGATTTTGTAATTTAATCTCCATGAGTATTTTTGGCACAAGGAATAAATATGACCAGAGCATAACCAAATTTACACAATTCACCTATAAATGGTTATCATATGAAATGAATAAATGCTTTAAGTCATACACAAGCTACAAAATATAGATGAAATTGTGATTGCAATCTTCATTATACAAAATATTCAATAACAGGGGCCAAACAGAAAATGACAACTCTAGAATTTAAAGCACAAACTAAAAACACATTTCAAATATACAAGATCTTATGCATAATCAAGTTAAATAAAACTTATAGTATGTAATAGGGTGTATTATTTGTAGGGTATGATATGGTAGGATAAGTTATGTGATTAAAAAATGGAGGATGGCATGCTGGTGGTTTCCAAACATTAGCGTATTTAGCAGTATTTCATGACAATATTTCCTAGTGAAGATGCAGAAAAAACTTCAAATGTGAGATAATGGTAAACACCAAATGATCCTTGAAACATTAGAACATACACTGATACTAGAATCTCAAATACTTTCTCTTGCTAAATTCATTAACCTAGGGTGCCCTTAAAAGGTATTCAAAAACAAATTTCTAAATGTAACTATAAAATGTAATTTATAACCTAGGTACATACTCAAAATGATAACTAGTAATGAACACAAACCTAAACATCCAATCAGTATAACTTGTAAAATATATTATGGCATTTCATTAATAGGATATAATTAAAAACCATAAATATTTTCCATTGAATTGAAAACAAATATTACAAACATCAACACTTGAAAATGCTACAATGGAGACAAACATGGTGAGATTTCTCTTTTTATAAGGAAGACATAAACATGCTCTCAAAACTTGTTAATGGTTATATAGATTAAATCACCTTAATAAGGGAGACAAGATCTACACATGGTAGTTGATCCCAAAATAACTTGTGTAGAACCTAGACTTAGAGAAAATAGATGACTAAAAAAATGACCTACCACAACTAACAACTAATAAAAACCTTAAAATAGAGGACAAAACCCCTATTTATACATTTCCACCCTTCTCAAATATGGGACTACAAGTTATATTTTGTAAAAATTGAATACTAACTTTCCTATAGTGTCGAGTTTCTCCCAATCAAAAAATGCTCTTGGCCATGAAGGAGATTTTAATTCATTTCAATGAAAATCATTGTTGCAACTACCTCTACAAGTAATGATGAGTACTTACAACCACTTGAATATTTTCTTGACCTCTTGCTTGCATACCTAGAGGGAGAAAATAATTTAGGGATCCAAACAAACTCTATCCTTATACATAACTACATGAAGATACCCCTTTACACTTACTTAAAAAGTGAATTTTGTGGGAGAGGTCTAACAATATTTGTTACCATGTTTAAATACCTAGATATGCCTATGAAAAGTTGCCTACATAGCTAGAACCTATTAGACAACTACCTTTCTTTTTTGTAAATGTCATGGAATAATATGTTCTTGTAATGATGGCTTGGGAGTGATTAGGTTGTGACATGAAATAGAAAATGATCCACAATCATGATTGGAAATATTCTCTTTGGAATAGCTTATGGACCTTATTCTATGATTTAACTCATTACTTGACCAGGATAGAGCCATCAAGTTTATATTTTATGCCAAAGCTTGCTACATACTAACATTTAGCACATTACATCAAATTTAACTATGTATTTTTGTGGCCTAAGAGTGACTAAGTTGATTAATTGGCTCTATTATTTTCCTATGTAATTTGAGCCCTTTAAAAATTCCACCTTGGCTTACATCATTAGATCATCCTTACCCAAGTGAATGCAAGCCATATATCTTGAATGAAATTTTCCATTTCTAATTTACAACACATAGTCATGCCACTTGTCATTTTTGCATTTTCCCATAGGGTCCTTGACTTTTCAAAATTGACTATGTACTATCAAATCTTGATCAGGTGAGTAAATATGCTCCATTAGATCATGATCTGAGGGATTGAGATTTATTGTATATTGCCTATTCTTGGCCCCAAAGATGTGATAATTGGTATCTCTATGGGATCTTTACATCCTACTCTATCAGTCTTGTCAAGTTACATGCTCTTGTCAAGTGGCATACCTACATTCATTATGTGCTTTGTTACAATATCTTGACTTAATTCATGCCATAAATTAGATTGTGTACACTTTAATTCATACCATTGATATCTAGGAATTTTCTTGATCTATAAAGCATGCCCTAAAAGCTCGATAATTGTCACACTTGTACTTATCCTAGGTTTCTTTGACTATTCACCTTTTATCATGCATTGTCAAATCATCCCACTTCATGAAAATGCATGCCATTGGATCTACCTCCATTTGAAAATAATGTCTACTTCATGGGGTTTAAAATTGATTCTCGTGTGACCATCCTAGAATATTTGAATCCCAACAACTACTTATCATAGCTTAAATTTTATGTTGGTATGCCTGTGAAAAGATCTCCATGAGTCCATCATATTTTCAACTCATAAATTTCATTGGGGACTTTTTTTTTCATAAATTTGGTCTGGGTATTTATCTTTAGCATTCTTATTTTCTTTGTTGGAAATATTTTAATTGATGTCAAAGGTCTAACATTATTGGTGATAAAAGTCCCATTGAATTTAATATTGTTTGTAATAGATATATCTTGGCGAATGTGAGTTAATATTTATTTAATATTAACAAATATTATTTTGGTTGCATATGAGACAAAATACAGACCCATGGAGAAGTCGAAGAGCCATGAGGTAAAGATAAAAGAAGGATGGGATGCATTTTCCCATGAAGAGTGATCTTGGGGAATTCCAAGAGTCACCAAGTGAAGAAAAAGAGGAAGGGTGTAATTTATCATGAAGGGACACTTTAAGGATTAAAAAAAGTCACCAAAGATAAGGACAAAAGTGGGAAGGACGTTTTTGGTCATGAAGGGTCACCACATGACTTTTTAAAGGCTTGAATATGAAGGGTCATACAAGTTTTGTGCCATTTTCCATGAGGATTGAAGGGTCATAAAGGGGAAGGCCAAAAGTCATTTGGAAAGCTATAAATAAAGGCTTGATAAGCCATTTGTAATATGGAAGATAGAGGTTATTTGATATTGTAATATCTAGCTTAGAAGAGCAACTGTGAGAGATGAATATGATTTGTATTTGTTATATCTAGCTTAGAAGAGAAAAGGTGAGAGAGAGGAAAGAGATGTTGTATTGAACTATCATTTGTTGAGATAGCAACATTGAGAGATAGGTGTGTGGTATACACAAAAGGGTTGGTTCTCCTATCGGTTGGTGCTCACAAATTGTTGTTGGGTTGGTGCTTGGAAAAGGGGTTGGTGCTCCTATGGGTTGGTGCTCATGAATTGTTGTTAGTTTGGTGCTTATCAAAGGGGTTGCTACTCTTATGGGTTGGTGCTCATGAATAGTTGTTGGATTGGTGCTCGACAAAGAGGTGTGGTGCTCCTATGGGTTGGTGCTCACAAATAGTTGCTAGGTTGGTGCTCAGCAAAGGGGTTGGTGCTCCTTCAAGCTTAGCTTGCTAATATTTTTTGGGTTGGTGCTCATTCATATACTTGAGATTGTTCTCTATGGTTTTTCCCACATTGGGTTTCCACGTTATATCTGGTGTCTCTCTCTATCTTGTATGGTGTTTATTTTTTTGAGTTTTATTGCATATCTTGAATGTTTGATTAAGTGGGATTTGGTAAAAGAAAAGATTAATAAAATATATGATATAATGATTCACCCCCCCTCTCAGTATATCCTATGCTTAAAATTTGGTATCAGGGTAGGATCCTTCAAAAAGGGTTTAACAACTTGAAGGTAGATCAAAGAAAAACATAAGATGGTCAAGTAGCTAAAGAAAGAGAATCAAGAGTTGAAATCTATGGTTAAGGCTCTTAAGGAATAGGTGTGTATCTTGGATTCTACGTTGGCTATAGAAGTAAAATAAAATAAGATAGTTATTTAGGATCTTAAGAATCAGTTAGAGGTTGTAAATTTAATTTTAACATCAAAAGAAGAAGAGTGTAATTAGTTGAAGTATGAGTGAGGTTCTTTAAAGGATAATCATGAGAATATTATAATCAAGGTTGAGAAAGATCATGAAATATTAGTCCAAGGAAAGAAGGATGCAATTTTTGAAGGCAAATCAAAGAAGCCAATCAAGCAGCCCAATGCTTTCAAGTTTTCAAATTCTTTTCAAGGCCATTGTTTTGTTTGTCATCATGTTGGTCATAGAGGAAGAGACTATATGAGGAGAAGCAATCAGTCAAAGGGAGATCTCAGTCACATTCAAGAAAAATGTATGATAAATATTGTTTTCTTTTGTTGTCATAAGGTTGGCCATATTGCTAAATTATGTCCAAAACAAGTAAAGAGATCTTCAAAGTATGTCAAAGGTTACAGAGCCTCTAAAAGATATGAGAAGAGTCAAATTAATAGTGAAAATTAATTACTTGCTATAGTAGATAAAGAATCAGATAAGAAGGATTGTGTAGAATCTCTTATTACATTTGAGCATGAGATTTGTCAAGATAAGATAGTTGCAAAAGTTGAAAAGATGAAAAACATCATAAATTATAAGGTTAGTAAGTCAAAAAGGATAGACATGATTAAATGGATTCTAAAAGAAAAACACAAGAAGATCAAGGAAGAAACAAAGGAGATGTGGGAATCTCTTGAGATTTGTTTCTAGCACCCTTTTGTGTGGGGTGTCTCTTCTAGGCTTCAAGGAGACACTTTTAAGAAAAATTGAAGCATGGTGGATGCTATTGGTTCTTGAATATGTTGCATGACAAGAAGGTGAGTTGACAAATCAATTTGTATATATTTGAGGGAATAGTTTTTTGAAGAAAATTTTGCATCAGTATTATGGTTTGAGGCTATTAGAATGATTATTCCATATGCAATGTTTAAAAGCTTTAAAGTGTTTGAAATGATTATGGTCACAAGAAATTAGAATGTTGAAAAATAGCTAACAGTTTTAGAAATAAGGAAAATAATACTCATGCAGATTCAATGAAGAAGGTTCAGAGTTTTCAAAGCTCCATTCATCAAGAAGAAGGTTCAGACATGTTCATGGCAGAGGAAACAACCTAAAGATTCTATGTTGGTGCAAACATCTTTGCATGTAAAAAATAAATATCAGCCATGGTTCATTGATAAAAAATGTTTGAAGCATATGATAGGAGATAAGAGTAAATAATATCAATGGTGGCATAGTGAAATTTGGAGATAAAACCACTGCTAGGATAGTTGGAAAAGGTACTTTGAGTTTGGATTATGATAGAACCAAGACTAAGAATGTTTTGTACGAAAAATGTATTAATCATAATCTATTAAGTGTTAGTCAAATATGTGATCAGGGATATACATTAAAGTTTCATGCAAAAGGTTGTGAGGTTAGAAGAAAATATTCAAATGAGTTGATTACAGATTCTGAAAGGATATGTAAACATTTATATGCATTATTAGATATCTTCTCAAAGGCACAATCAAAGGACACATTCAAATATCTGCAAGAGGAGTTGGGAGTTATTTATTTTACTTCTTGCTATTGATGTTCAGCATCAGTTGAGGGGGAGCTAAGTGTTAGATCTAGGTAGGCCCTTTTCCATTGATGTCAAAGGGGGAGAATAATAGGTACAAGTACAAGTGTAGAAAATAGGTATAGGGAACAAATACAGGTTGCTACAATAAGGGGGAGTTACTGCATGTTTTTAGATGACAGTATGTGTAGGTGACAAGATGTGGCAATTTTAGGATTGAGGTTGCCATCAATGAAAAAGGGGGATATTGTTGGAAATATTGTCATTGATGTAAAAGGTCTATCATTATTGGTGATAAAGGCCCCATTGCATTTAATATTGTTTGTAATAGATATATCTTGGCTAATGTGAGTTAATATTTATTTAATATTAATGAATATATTTTTGGTTGCATATGAGATCAAAGATGGGCCCATGGAGAAGTCAAAGAGCCATGTGGTAAAGACAAAAGAAGGATGGGACGCATTTTCCCATGAAGAGTGATCTTGGGGAATTCCAAGAGTCACCAAGTGAAGAAAAAAGAGGAAGGGCACAATTTCTCATGAAGGGACACTTTAAGGAATACGAAAAGTCACCAAAGATAAGGACAAAAGTGGGAATGACGTTTTTGGTCATGAAGGGTCACCACATGACTTTTCAAAGGCTTGAATATGAAGGGTCATAAAATTTTGGCACCATTTTCTATGAGGATTGAAGGGTCACAAAGGGGGAAGGCCAAATGTCATTTGGAAAGCTATAAATAAAGGCTTGAGAAGCCATTTGTAATATGGAGGATAGAGGTTGATTTGATATTGTGATATCTAGCTTAGAAGAGCAATTGTGAGAGATGAATATGATTTTTATTTGTTATATCTAGCTTAGAAGATTAAAGGTGAGAGAGAGGAAAGAGACGTTGTATTGAACTATCATTTATTGAGATAGCAAAATTGAGAGATAGGTGTGTGGTATACACAAATGGGTTGGTGCTTGGTAAAGGGGTTGGTGCTTCTATGGGTTGGTGCTCCTATGGGTTTGTGCTCATGAATAGTTTCTGGGTTGGTGCTCAACAAAGGGGTGTGGTGCTCCTGTGTGTTGGTGCTCGGTAAAGGGGTTATTGCTCCTATGGGTTGGTGCTCGCGAATAGTTGTTGGGTTGGTGCTTAGTAAAGGGGTGTGGTGCTCCTATGGGTTGGTTCTCATGAATAGTTGTTGGGTTGGTGCTTAGCAAAGGGGTTGGTGTTCTTTCAAGCTTGTCTTGTGAATATTGTTTGGGTTGGTGCTCATTCATATACTTGAGATTGTTCTATGTGGTTTTTCCCACCTTGGTTTTCTATGTTATATCTGGTGCCTCTCTTTATCTTGTGTGGTGTTTATTTGTTTGAGTTTATTGCATATCTTGAATGTTTGATTAAGTGGAATTTGGTAAAAGAAAAGATTAATAAAATATATGATATACTGATTCACCCCCCCCTCTCAGTATATCTTGTGCTTAACATTCTTCTTGGGCCTTTCATGTTTGGTTTCTTTATCTTCAACTTTTATTTATCCTTGACAATTTTATTTTGGGAATTTTTTCAACATAATTATCCTACAACAGTTCTTTTAGGCATTCTATTGGGATAACTATCTCAGATTAAAATGTCTGAGATAATTTCCTCAAAGTATTTGGCCTTCAAATTTTCTCCTTCATTGAAACAATTGTTTCAAACTTTTTATTTGCAATAATTTCCTTGAAGAAATTGGTCTTTTTCACTTTTGTTGAATGATTAGACCTTTTAAATTTTTCTGAAAGAATTGAGACTTAGCTATTTTTATCTTCATGGGGACAATAATTTCAGACATGATTTTTGAAACAATTTCCCCATAGAAATTGTACATGGTATTTTCATGAAGAAATGTAATTTTCTTAGAATTTTTGCATGGACAGAATGCCTGAAGGAAATAGGACTTTTGCTTTGTAACAACTTTGATTAAAGTACCCTTTAGGAATTTGAGAATATCCTTTTAAATTTTTTCCAATGGAACTTTCCCTATAGAATTACCCTTTAACTATATTAAAAGTACCCTTCAAAACTTTTGAAGGTGCCCTTCTAGAATTTTTTAAGGTAAAAAATCCCAAAATAATTGTTCCATCATGGACTTTTCAAAGGCAAATGACATTTTTGAAAGTGAGATTCATAAATTTTATAAGGGCAAGATGTTTATAGTAAATGACCCTTCAAGGATTTTGTAAAGGTAAAATGACCCTTTGGACTTTTTGTAGACACTATGGCTTAAATAAATGAGTCCTTAAATTTCTTTTAGGATTTTTACAAGGGCAAAATGATTGAAGGGTAAGTAAACTTTCAAATTTTTAACATGAATAAATTTTTTGAGACAAATAAAACTTTGAACCTTTTCTAAAATAAAGAGTTTTTGTCAAGCTTTTTGTATAAGCAAAATGTTCAAAAGGCAAGTGCCCTTCAAATTTTTTCCCATGGATAGAAAGTTTTAAACAAATTACCCTTCATATTTTTTGTGAAACACTTAGATTAATACAAAATAAGGCATTGAATTCCTTTAGACCTTTTTTAGTAGACAAAATATCTGATGGAAATAAGTCTTAGGGAAAGACTCATTCACCAAGTAAAGATTAGATTAGGACTTAGCCAATTTTTATATAAACTTGACCTTCTAAAGGAACACTTAGAGATGGAAGGTGGGCTAAGGACATAGTCATTTACACTTGTGAAGGGCCCAATTGCTTCAAATTTAATTTTGGGCACTTCCACTAGCTCTCACTCAAGGATGTATACCCCCCATAGGTGTGCAAATAACCATAGAACATAAGACTAGGTGCCAATCCATTGGGCTATGGAGTCAATACTTAATAATTTTTAGCAAACATTGATGAAGGATCCATAAAATATAGTAGACTTAAAAATATTAGATCAGGTGTTGATGTCTCTATATGTATCATAGGTGCTCTCAGTGTCTAAATAATACTTCTCATTTTATAATTCAAGGAATTAAAATCATGGGTAGTAGGTTATGGTAATCTATGGTGAAATAGGGGTAGAGAAATAAACTATTTCATAATATTTATATTGATTAGTGGTTGGGAACCACCCTATCCAATCTAAGTAAAATGTAATATATCCATGCTATTATCATTGAATTTGTGATCAAGATTCAAAATAAAGACTAATATAAATGAATATTTATACTGAAGCTTAAACTAAAGTGATATAATTAAAGAAAAGGCAAAATGAAGGGTAGGGCCAAAAGAAGGCTTTTTTATTTTTAGTCCAAATATTATGACAAATCTTAGATTTCATCAAAGCATACATTCTAACCAATACATGACATGAAATAGATATGTCAGAGATCCCACCATGTACTATGAAAATATCTAAGGAAAAGAAGGAACAGTGAAAATTAGAAACTAGATTCAGTTTAAAGATTTGCTTCACATGAAAATTGCATTAACACATATACAACAGAAGAAAGGGAAGTGAAATGGACCTAAAATATTTCAATTAACCTAGCATAATCATAAGTTAATAACTCTACATTAATATATGCACATCAAAAATAAATGAAAACCATTCAAATCTGAACATCCAAATAGATAGTTGAGAAATCAGCCATAATAACAAACACAAAAACAAATATTGGACAATATTTTTAGAATTCCTTGATTGTATTAATTGTTTAGAATTTACACAAAGTCTTTTGGTCAAAATTTTCTCATTTTTACAAAATGGTAATACTACCCATTTACAAGAGACTAAGGCAATACACTAGTTAGTCATGAGATTACAAATGTATAAAGGTAAGGACAATTGTCCTTTTTACAAAGTTATAAAATACATTCCTTTTGCAAAGAGGACTGACTTATAGGAAAATGTGATAACAAAATAACACATAACTTTATAAAAATAATATTCTACTTCTAAATATTATAAAATTTCTTAACAAAATGGAATATAATTAGTCGTCTGGTGGGGCTTGGGATGAATAACTCTCCTACTTCTCTTGAAGGATCTTCCTGACCTTTTGATGTTATTCATCAACTAGCTTTAGATTGACAATTGGTTATAATAGGCACTCATCTTCCTAGTCAGCTAAGTCATCAAAATATCTATCATTCCTATATATTACTTGATACTTCTTGCTTCAACAATTTTATCTTATGTAATTAAGATCAAGCCCATGACCCTACTATTATCATTCCCAGAATTGTGTGTTCACGAGGTGTCTAACCTCCTCTTGGAGTTAAGCCTATAAAAGTTTTAACTCTTTGAAAATTTAACTCTTCATTCTCAACCATGTTCTTATTTGTAATCACCCTCTCTACGCATGCTATCGTTAGATTGAATTCCACACTTACTAATGACTTTATGATCTTTAGAGGTTTTGGGACCTCCATTTGTACATTACTTGAGGCTACAAAGGTTTTTAACTAATTACTAATTAACCCCCTAATGGTGGTTATCATTTTTTACTCCTCTTATTTCATTATATCCGTTATCCATGGCTTCATCTCATCGTCAACAATGATATTAACTATCTAGGTCATGGCCTATAAATGCTACAATGTTGGAATCTTTTGCATCTTCCCATAAATGAACCATTGATGGATGATTGGCCCATGAATGGGATTATCATCACTAAATAAGTTAACCTCACTCAAAGGATAGGAAAAGGTTAACTTTGGATTTTTATTGTAACTAAGACCAATGCCAACTCAACCTTCTTCCTATGTAGGGGTGCAATTGGAACTACGTCCAGAGCTATCTCCTTCCCCTTTTGTTGTTTTAGTTCCTCATCTTGGGTTAGGGGTTCCTCAATATATTATAATTTTTCATCTAACCTAGATGCCTTAACAATCACTCTAATATCATCTTCCACTATCTCCCTAGGACTTAGTCCAATCATGTCAAGGAACTCAATTAGGGTTTCTGGCCTTTCAGGTTGCGATGAAGACAAGGTCCCCTCACTAGGTCTTTCTTCTAATTTCTCCTTCTTAGGTTCTTATGCAAATGGTTCTTGAGGTTATTTTAGTTGTTTCTATAGATGGGGCCTAGAAGAGGTTCAAATTAAAAATTATTATGGTATGGGGCACGTCTACCATATCTCACCATGTTTCTCATCTCTAGCCAGCCTGGGCTCAAGCCTGATATTATGTTTCTTCAACTTGGCCAACACTTCTATGAAATTGGTGCCCCTAATATACATCATTTCATTAACATCAATCACGTGTTCATAGGGGTAGTTAATCATTTTTTATTTCAAATGTTTTATGATCCTATCATGAGGGTCTCACTGTCTCAAATCATCTAATTATAAGTTGAAGGATTCTCTATGTTTGGCGATGACATCCACATGATCCTAATTATACAGTAAATCTTGTTGATGGTCAAAATAAAGGGGTGAAGGAGTCCTTTCCATTTCTACTTGAACACACCATCTATGTCATTAAAGAGTTAGTAGATAAGCTCCTATTATACCAATTTGGTTGGTACATGGACTGGTAGTTTGAGAGGTTGATCTAAGGTCCCTTTTATGCTTATCACTGTGCAATCTGGATATAACTAGATATCTCAAATCAACTCTACATATTTTTTTACCATGATTAATCTTGCCCATAGGGATCCCTATATTAACTTCTACCAAAGCTAGATATACACAATCACAAGTGAGTTTTATGTTGTGTCTATACTTGAATATGTGTAATTTGGAATAGTGATGGGAAATATTATGTCTCCCATCAGGTAACCAATTATTTATGGAAGGGATCTTTGTGGTGGCTAAGAGGTCATCTAGAAGGTATGACATCATGAAGAAGTGGCTACTAATTTTATTCTTAATAGCTGAGAATTATTGTTTCAAACAAATGTTAATCATCACACCCATTAGGGGAGTGAGTCCTTTTTCTACCATGAAGCACACATAGGGTATCCATATTTATTAACATGTGTGGTGGAAGGGGTTCTAGATGATCTATTCAAAAATGTCATGATTACTCTGATCCCTTCCCTAGATTAGACAATGGGAGCTTCCCATTGGGGTCTTGGATTACATGGGTTTTAGTAAACAACCATGGGGCAAGGATAGTGTTCAAGTCATTCTTACTATTCCATTATCTAATTTTAAGCAATTCTACTTTGGGCTTGCATATATTGTAGTTGATTTAAAATGAAAGAAGGGAAATATATGTTACCTTTATATAAGTACATTCATGAACTATACAATCTTGATCAACTTTACAATCTATGAAAATGGGGGAAATAACATCAATATAGTGTAATACCTTAGGATTTGTAGCATCATAGTGGACACTGGTCATCTCGATGAAGATTAGGTCATTGTACCTATGGAGGATTAAGTAATTCTTCTATTCTATTATGGTGATGGATTTCATCTCTTGTGTTTAATGCTGAAACATCAAAGTTAGTATCATTGAATACTCTTACCTCAATATTTGAAGCTAAATACAACTTAGTGTCATCCCTTTGTTGTTTCCTTTGAGTTATCATGACTTTGAAACTTGCAAATGGATCAATAATGGTCCTCAAGTACCCTATACATTAGTTTTATCTTTATTAGATAATAATTAGACTCTGTTTGACTCAACTATGATTTATTAGAGTTCAAATTAGGGATTTTTATAGAGGCTAGGGCTTCTTTGAAACTTTAATGGTAATGGTAGCTTAATCTTAGTCTAATTCATGCCTTGGATTTGATTGAGACCTTTGCCTTTATACCTTTATCTTTTCATTCCCACTAAATCTTTGATTTTGTCATTTTGTGGTTGTGTGGTGCTTATGTAGCAACTTTGATGACATTTTTCATAAATGATTTAAAGGAAGTAGTCATTATCTTTTAAATCCTTCCTTTACTTTGTACCATCAAATCTTTTCTCATGGATCAATGCAGACCATTGATTGTGATCTTGGAGCTTGCAAGTTATTGGTTGTCTTTGAATCAACTTCTATGGTTAGGCCACTTGGCACCTTCATAAGCCTTCTAGGCTCTGCATTTCACTAGTTAACATGCACTCACCACATATCAATCCTATGGGCCTTTGGGAGCCTCATTCAATAGTATCTATTGATTGTGTTCCATATGATCATTTGGTCCCAATCAAGTGCAAATCATTAATCTTGATCTAAAAAAATATATGTCATTAGTCTGATGGATCGAAGGCTTTATATTCATTTAATATTCTTCGGTCCATCTGATTGATCCTTGTTATGAAGCGTATGTCATCAATCTTACAAAGTGCACCAACTTTAATTAGCATTAAGATATAAAAGGGACTTAAGCTAAACACTTTAGACTAATTTTTATTTTTTGTTAATAAACATGGCATAATCTTTAGGCTAAAATATTTTAAGCTAATTTTTTGGACACACATAAAGGGGACCCAAATATTAAGTGGATAAAATGAAAGGTTTTATAATAGGTTTTTAATGTATTGATAACAATGATAAACTTTAGGTTAAAAATTTTAAGCTAAGTTTTATGGCATGGGGACTCAGTTATAATAATGCATATTATAAGTATTTGGCCTAGGGTTTATTTTATTGAAATAAATGCAATTGGAATCTTAGGATAGAGACTTAGACTAAGTCTATGTTTTCATATATTAAACCATAAGATCCTTTTATCATTAAAGTTTGAAAACATTAATTGATTTATTTCCTAAAAAAGGGGGGTCTTATTGAATTTCAACATAAGTAATAAGTTTTTAGCAACATTTTAAACCATATTCTTATGTTTAAGAAAGATTATTGATGGGTTTAAATTTTCTGACATTGTAGACATCAATGACGGCCTCATGGGCATTAAATGACATTTGTGAGAACATCAAATTTAAGTTTATGAATTTACTTGTTCCATATATCATGGATTTAAAATTCTCCATGTGATGGTTTAGTCCTAATAAAGTGTATACCATTAATTAATATTTGAGCACATGCATGCCATTGGTTCCTACAATCATGAAGAGGATCAAGTTATCCCATGGATCAATGTGTATGGAAATTAGACTAAGTAAATTGAGTTATCCCATGGATCAATGTGTATGGAAATTAGACTAAGCAAAATCCTAAGTCTTCAAATCATAATAAATTAGTCCCTTTGAATATTACAGTCATAACCATTAGCTTTTAGTCTCAGGTTTATTATATTTAAATAATAAAATAATCTTTACAATAAAAACTTAGGTTAAGTCTAAGTTTCAACACATGGGGTATTTTTAACACTAAGATCATATGAAAATATGTCACATGGAAAATCCTTAGGTCTCCTTAGATTTTGACTTCATTTGACCCTTGAAAGGGTCTATGTAGCATAAATCAAGATCTAGGTCCCCAAGATGTTGATGCTTGTCATCCTCGTAGGGCTTCCTTAGGCCTCTAATTTTTTGACATCATGTTCACTCTGTTGGATCGATTTAATTGATAAACTATGGATTTTTTATCATGATCTAGGGGCTTGATCATGATTAGTTCCTTTTGAATCCTTAAATCTATATCATGAGTCTTATCCTAAGGTTTTATTGTACTAGTAAATACAATGAGACCTTAGGGTAAAACATAGGCTAATTCTATATTTAATAAAAGGAGAGCCATTTAATCTTGAAGGTGATCATGTGTCTTTCAACCTTTTGGTCCCACTTAAACAGAAACTATTGAACATGATCTAAGAAAATGTATGCCATTGATTTAATGAATCAAAGGATTTAGATTCATTAGGTCTCATTAACTCTGTCTGATCATTTTATGTGATGAAGTGAGAGTTATTGATCATGTAAAAAGGAAAGATGCTTAATTTAGGGTTTAGATCAATATAGGAACTTAGGCTAAAGTTTGAATACTAAGGTCTCATTCATATTAATAAACATGAATGGGGCCTTAGGAATAAGAATGTAGGCTAAGTATGTAACAAAATAGACCACATGATGTAAAGAAATAGGATCATGTTAGGAGCATAAAGGAACCTATAGACATAAACACTAGACCTTTAAAATAAAAAGACCAAGAGGGGGAAATATAAAGGGACCAAGCATGATTTTTAGGCTAGGGTTTGGTTGTGTTAATAAACATGACCAAACTTTAATATAATTTTTTTGGCTTAAGTCCAAGTAAATTTAAAAATATTCCCACAAATTTTCTCCTGCCGATTCTAAATTTGAACCAAGGGTCTATGCTGGGGTTTATCTAAAGGAAGGTTTTAGAACATGAATGTAACAATGAGTTTTTATAGACCAAAGGCTAGTAAAATCTTAAATGAGGATAAAAATGTGAAAAATGCCTACATGATCCATTAATAAGAGATTCATGAAACTTAAAACTTAAGACATGAGGGCCAACTATTAGAAACATTAGGAAAGGTTAAAGCAAAACCATGATTAAATTGACCAAATTATTAGGCATGGATCATCTTCAAATTATAATAATGTGTATAATATCAAGATTTAAGTGTTAAGGTTCAAAATATGCACAAGGGTCCATATTTTTTTAAAATGGGGATATGTTGACCTCAACATCAAGAGGATCTAAAAATGAACACATGATAAAAGGAATGAAAAAAATAATTGTACAAACAAGGCCCAAAGTAGAGGGGAAATAAATCAATGAAAAGATAAAGAAACAAGACAATACATAATATGTACATTGTCTAAACTTAGTCAAGGAAATGCTTCAAATGATTTACATTATTTGGTGGCTCTATAATTATACAATCCCTTAGTCTCTTGAACTTTTCCAGTAGATAGGTGGCTAAGATGAAGTAAAATAATCTAAATACTTTCTTGAAAGATCTATTGCTAATCTATGATAGGATGACACATTAAATAAAATCCTTTCTACATGGTTTTAAGTATGGATAAGACCAAGCCAGAATATCTTCGTACTTTTTAAGTAGCTATAAATAATCTTATTTTTAGGTCACAATCAAATGATTACAAAGAAAGAGTGCATCAATATCAACAATGTCATGTGTGCACTCAAATTACTACATGAAAGAAAACTAAAATAATTCATCCTTAAGGTTATAAAAGATAACCCCATCTTCATCAAATGACATTCTCCAAACAACATCTTCATTATCAAACCCAACATCAAGAAAAATTGGGTATTTAACAATGTCCCAATAGACTCACCCATGTCTACTACATCTTCTAGAGCACACTTTAGATATTCAGTTGCATCATGATTGGGTAACTCATATACTTATGTTATACTATCATCATAAGAAAACTCATATGTTGAGACTCTCTTGACCACACTCCAAAAGTGATCAAAATTAGTGTCAAACATAATTTCCATGAACGTAGAAAAATTACCTTGGGAGTCTTGACAATTGATCATAAAGATCTCATATTCGAGTAACACATACTCAGGGTCATTTGAATATTCATCAATTAGTTAAATAGTATCATATGGAGGATGTGGGAGGAATCAATTATTACACCAATCAATGTCTATATCAAAATCCATAGTATTTACTTTAGCATTTAATGGATAAATAATTTCCATTCTAGCCTCCAAACTTGTCTCCTTCATATTTGATGCAAACATAGTGGTGAGACAAGGTTCTGACAAGTCACCTTAAAAAGATTATATCAATCCTTCTAGATTTTCAAGCAATAGAAATAATACTAAAAGTTGAAAATTAATAAAGATATTTAAAATAGGTGATGATCTTCCTTAAAACTAGATGATAAAAATAGAGTTTCCATTAGAATAAAAATTCTAGAATATAACAGTTAACAAACTGTTGTGATACAAGTTGAAATTAAACCTTTTGAAGCTTAACGAGATAAAAAGCAAAGACATTAAAATTTTAAAAATAATGTTTAAAATGGAAAATAAACCTTTAAACATGTAATGTTTTTATCTCTTTGCAATAAATGTAGTTTAAGTCAATTATCAAGCCTCAAGAACTCCTAGCACATCCCTAGTGGACTGATGAAACATTGATGGCCAAGATAGTCTAACTGTAGAAAATAAGAAGAAAAGAACCTTAAAATGTTAAATATTTATAGCCCTAGCTCTTTTCAAGAGTCCCTAGTAACATAATTACTATGGGTGTCTTTTTCATCCCCATCAACAATGCTAGAAAGAGTTTTGGTTCCTAGTTGTATACCTCATACACTTAGCTTTACACATTTGAAGGAAAATGGCAAGCAATGATGGAAAATCCACTAGTATTTCATTGTATACAAGGAAGGGCTTAGCATCAATATTATATTGAATGCATAAAATGAATAAGAGGTACCTATAGAGGGTATGGTTATATCCCTACTACTTTTGGCTCTACCTGAACCAAGTTGAGAGGATGTATGGGGTAGCTTGATCACATGGAGAGATTTTACAATTCAATCTCCATGGGTTTTTTTGGCACTAGGAAAAAAAGTGACCAAAGCATAACAAATTTTACACACTTAACCTATGGATTTTTTTCACATGAAATGCACAAATTCTCTAAGTCATACACAAGCTACTAAAGATAGATGAAATTATAACTGCAGTATTCATTCTACAAAATATTTAACAATGGCCAAATGGAAAATTCTAGTGATATAATTTAAAGCAAAAACTACAAACACATTTCAAATATATTATATCTTATGCATAATCAGGGAAAATAACACTTATAGTATGTAACATGATGTACTATTTGTAGGGTATATGGTAGGATAAGTTAGGTGATAAGAAAATGGAGGAGGGTGGCATGTTGGTGGCTTCCAAACAATAGGGTATCGAGTAATATTTGATGAAAATATTTCTTAGTGAAGATGTAGAAAAAACTTCAAATGTGAGATAATGGTAAATACCAAATAATCCCTGAGAAACTAGAACATACACTAAAACTAGAATCTCAAATACTTTCTCCTACTAAATTCATGAACCCAAGGTGCCCTTAAAAGGTATTCAAGAACAAATTTCCAAATGTAACTATAGAAATGGATTTATATCCTAGGTACATGCTCGTAATGAATAGTAGTAATGAACACAACCCAAACATCCAATTAGTAGAACTTATAAAACATATTACTACATTTCATTGACATGATACAATAAAGAACCAAAAATATTTTCAATTGACTTGAAAAGAAATATTACAAACATTAACACTTCAAAATTCTACCATGGGAATAAACATGGTTATATTTCTCTTTTGAAAAGGGAGACATAAACATTCTCTCAAATCTTGCTAATGTCTATACAGATGTAACCATCTTAGCAAGGGAGACAAGATCTACACACAACAGTTGATCCTAGAAAGACTTCTTTAGAACCTAGACTTGGAGAAAATGGATGCCTAAAAAAATGACCTGCCACAACTAATAGCCAACTAAAACCTTATAATAAATGACAAAACCCCTATTTATACATTTTCCACCATTCTAAAATCTAGGACTATGGGTTGTGATTTGTAAAAATTGCATAATAAACTTTCCTATTCCATCAAGTTACTCCTAGTTATAAAATTCTCTTGGCCATGCCTAATATTTTCATCCATTTACAAGAAAATCATTATTATAACTACCTTTACAATGAATTATAAGCTCTTACAACCACCTAGAGATGCTCTTGACTACTTGCTTTCATAGCTGGAGGGAGAAAATCATTTAAGGAGTCAAACATGCTTTGTATTTATGTGTAACTACCTAAAGATGCCCCTTTACACCTATCTAGAAAGTGAATTTTATGATAGAGGCTGGACAAACTCTGTTACCATGTGAAACTTCTTGGAGATGTCGGTGAATGGTTTCTTACATAGTTAGAACCTCTTGGACAACTACCTTTATTTTTTGTGCACACCATGGAAAAACATGTTCTTATAATTATGGATTAGGAGTTATCTAGTTGTGACGTGAATTAAAAAATTATTAGTGATCATGATTGGAAATATTCATTCTAGAATGACTAATGGACTTTCTTTTGTGCTTTGAATCATTGCCTAACCAAGAAAGAGCCATCAAGTTTAGATTTTAAACCAAAGCTTACCACATACTAAAATTTGACATGCCATATCAGATCTAAATAGGCATTTTTTGGGCCTAAGAGTGATTAAATCAATTGATTGGCTCCAATCTATAAACTTGTCACTTCTTCATGCAATCTAATCCATTTAAAAAGTCCACCTTAGCTTGCATCATTGGATCATCCTTACCTGAGAAAATGAGATCCATATATTTTGTGTGAGATGATCCATTTATAAATTATGGCATATAATTTTTCCACTTGTCATTTATATGTTTTCTCATAAGGTCCTTGACTTTTCAACCATGACTACACATCATTAGATCTGGGTAGGATGAGAAAACATGATCTATTGGATCATGATCTGAGGGGTGGAGTGTCATTGGATATTTCCTATTCTTGACCCTAAGTATGTGCCATTTGGTAGCTCCATGAACTCTCTATATCTTTCTCTATCATTATTGTTAGGCTAATGTTCTTTTGACAAGTATCAAACCTGAATTCATTTTATGCTTTGTTGAAAATTCTTGAATTAATACATGCCATAGATCTAGTTGTGTATACTTGAATTCATATAATCAATCTCTAAGAACATGTTTGATCTCTAAATCTTACCCTAAAATCTTGAAACATGTCATGCCTATACTTATCCTTGGTTTCTTTCACTATTCATATTTGATTATGCACTATTGAATCATCCTACTTTGTACAAATTCATGCCATTAGATATGCCTACATTTAAAAAAAAATGTAACTTCATAGGGTCTAAAATTGATGCTCATGTGACTATCCTAGAATATTTTAATCCCAATGGATACATACCACAACTTAAATTTGATGTTCACATGCCTATCCAAATACATCCATGATACCATCATATTTGCAACTCAAAAGTTTCTTTGGGGACTTTATTCCATGGTAATTTGGTTTGGGTCTTTATCTTTGACATTCCTTTTTGATTATTGGGAATTTTGTCTTTAGCTTCTCTATCTTCACATTTTATTTATCCTCAAAACTTCTATTTTAGGATTTTATTCAGCACAATTGTCTCGCAACAATTCTTTCAAGCATTCTATTGGGACAATTGTCTCAAAAAAAATGTCTATGATAATTTCCTAAAGGATTTGGCCTTTGAATTTTTTCTTTAATCAAAAAATTTGTTTTATAAATTTTTTATAAAATAATTTCTTCAAATAGATTAGACTTTTGCACTTTTACCTAAGGAATTGGAACTTTACACTTTTGCCAAAAGAATTGAGACTTAGCTTCTTTTATCTTCATCAAGATAAATATTCTAGACATTTTATCCAAAATAATTTTCTCATAGAAATTAAACTTAATATTTTTCCCAAAGAAATACTATTCTCTCAAACTTTTTACATGGGCAAAATGCCTGAAGGAAATAGGACTTTTAATCCATACAAACTTTGTCAAAATTACACTACAATCTTTTGAATATACCCTTTGGAATTTTTTCCAAGGGCACTTGCCCTATAGAATTTCCCTTTGACCTTTTGGAATAGCCCTTTAGATCTCTTGAAAGTTCCCTTAAAAAATTTTAAAGTTTCCCTTCAGGAATTTTTAAAGAGAAAAATGCCCAAAATAATTGATCCTTTAGGGATTTTGAAAAGGAAAAAATGACCCTTTTGAAAGTACCCTTCTAAAATTTTGTAAGGGCAAGATGCTCAAAGTAAATGACCCTCCAAGGATTTTACAAAGGAAAAATAGCCCTTCAAAATTTATATATACACTTTAGATGAAATAAATAAGTCCTTAAATTTTTTTTTTGGATTTTTACATGGGAAAAATGCTCAAAGGGTAAGTGCCCTTTGGAATTTTTTCCATGGATAAAAAGTTCGAAACAAATAATACTTTGCATATTTTTTGAAATAAAGGATTTTCATCTAGATTTTTGTGTAGGAAAAATACTCAAAAGGCAAGTTACCTACAAAATTTTTCCTTTAGACCAAAAGTAAGAAACAAATAAACCTTCATTTTTTTTGTGAAACACTTATCCTGATGCAAAACAAGACATTGAATTCCTTTGGGCTTTTGTAGTGGACAAAATATCTGACAGAAATAAGTCTTAGGGAAAGAAAAATTCACTAATAAAAGACCAAATTAGGACTTATAAATTTTTTACATGAACTTAACCTTCCAAAGGAACACTTGGAGATGGAATTTGGGCTAAGGACATAGTCATTTACACTTTTTAAGGGCCTTATTTCTTTAGTTTAATTTTGGGAGCTAACAAGGAGAAGTGAAGTTAGAAGGTCATAAGGACATGTTTAAAGACTTGGAAATTAGTTAAAATGCAAGTGATTAAAGTGGAAAATAGGTCATGAAGTACTCTTAGACAAATGTCCATAAAAAATTCATCATTTTTTTAAAGTTGGCATAGATATATTCATTATCTTACTTTGAAACTACCTTGATGATGAGGAGTCCACTTGACTATTTTGAAATATATTAGAATTATTTGAGACATATGCACTAAAATAATAAGGTGAAAATAGGATTTTGACAGTCATCATATACCTCCCAATTGATAGCCTTCTCTTTCGCAATTGTCATTCACTTCCTTAAAGTCACTCATTAGTCTTATAGGCCTCAAGATTTACACTTGTCACTTAGGTAACATATAATTTCTCATGGATATTTGTTTTAGATGTGATATAAACTTATTCAAAACCTATTTTTCTTCCATTTTACTAGGTATAACTGAAATGAACTCCAAACCACACTTAAGATCTCCAATTTTGGTAGTCACTCAATTTCTCACTATTCTATCTAAGACTGCCTACAATTACCAACTTAGTGAAGGTCTTTACATCTATAAAAAAATTTGATAAATAGGTATTAGGAGTTATAAAGAGTCTCTAAAAACATTTTACAATTATTTTCACCTATCCATTCTATTATGTACCTTTAGATTACATCAAAACTTATAGAAAACAAATAATTAGGCTTGTCTATACAAGTGATGGTACAAAAAAATGGATTTCAAGGATCTTGGGGGAGTGAAAACCATTTCCAAACCATCTCTAAGTTAAATTGACCCCTCATAGATGCATTTCTATTCATAGTTTCTCCATTGGGTTCTTGAGAGGGTTTTAGGTCATTTGGCTTGTTAATAATGATTCATAAATGTGTGACACTTAACCCTTAAAAAACCCACAAAATTTGAGTTCAATACCTCATTAAACTATCTCCAAGTCTTTGGAATACCATGCATGACATTCATATATATATATATATATATATATATATATATATATATGAGTGAAGGAAGTTGGCTTTTTGAGCTCCTAATTGCATTCTAGATAGGCCTGAGAGAGATTTAGGCCAAAATGACCAATTCTAGGTTAATCTCTACAAAAAAATGACTCTTATGGACCATCCACCTTCCCATAAATTCTCTCACATGGTTTGGAAATATATCATGGCCTAGTTCTAGGCCTAGTCTACATATATTATATATCTAAGCATGTAGTCACTTGTGAGTGATCCTAGTGGCCATAGGTCATTTTAAACATTTATAAATATCCAATTTAACCCTATAATTCTTATATAAATTAATTATTGGTACTATCTTTCATATTTTTACCATTCATATATACTAGGTCTGCATACTGCATGACTTTAAAGTGTCCCACGTTTGAGATAAAATAGATGATACTTCCCTTATTAGTTTGGCTCAAATGATACCATGGTGATATTTTTTAGGTCATGATGACCTTTTGTATAATTTTTAAGATATTTTTCATACCTATATATCCTTCAAACATCTCAAACTCTAAATATTAGCTTCATGAAACTATGATTGTGTGTAACATTTTTTGTTCAGCCTAAGAACTCCGAGTTATGACTATCTATATTATTCCTTGATTTTGAGGATCACCTAGAAGTATGATGAAATTAATATTAGAACTAATTATGCATGATAAATTTAACCTACATATTTTTATATTATCTAACCATGGGGTATTCATTAGCATGAGACTAGTATGTATATGAGTTAAATGCTAGATGTTCATTATGTGCATCAAGGGATGATTATAGGTGTGTATTAGTGCCTAAACACTATGTTTAAAATAATTTGACTCATCCTAAGGTAAAAAAGTAACATATCACACATATATGATCTCATTTATACCCTAATACCATGCAACCATCTCTCACTATCAATGCAGTATAGGTCATTTTCAAGTTTTAGGTGTCTTTTAGATTAAAAGGCATTATGTTTACTAAGTGTTTACAGTCAAAACTTGACTGAGTTGAAAAACACTCTACCATCATCTCTCTCAATGAAAAAATCTCCTTAATGTGTAAATAAGTTACATCCCTATCTAGGATACAAGGATGAAATTGTTAGCTCTGATTAGTCCTCATAAACATTCTCTAATGGATGACATTGTGTACATAGAATCCCTTTTTTTGAGGAGTTAAGGTAAACAATTTCATTTGTAATTTTCTCAACTTGATTGAGTGTACATGTTTTTTGAGGTGTTCTCAACCTCATCACGATAAAAATTATCTTCTCTACACTCTCATACCTGATTGAAGGTCTCAATTAGATCCAAACATCTCTAAGGCCCTTTTCAACACTACTCTACCTCCTTTTGTATTGACTTCAAACTAGTGTTGGAGATTGCCTATAGGTGTTATTAGATATAGGAATATGTACTATGTTAAAGATTTATAATTATCCAAATAACATTTCAATAGGTTTATGATCTTTATTTGAAATTAAATTTAGGTTTAAAGCCTTCAAATCCTACTCTGATTCTTTTCTTTAGGTTCAAATTGGAGTAGCTTTTAAATAAGCTTGTAGATGGCCATTTAAGGGATACTTAAATTTATCAAGTGTCTTAGACCTCACTTTCCATCCATGATCCTCCTCAAAATATATGTTAAATGTGAAATATAATCCACCATGCTCTATGAGGTTGAAAATAATTATATCACCTTTGATCTGAAGCCACTTACACAAGGACAAACTCTACAACTATGAAAATAATGTTTTATAGACCACTAGTTTTAACCTTTAGCTCAAGAGAGGATCCTACATAATATTTCATTTACACATGTGACACACCAAATTGGAATCACCTTAAGAAGGATGAACATACTATGCAAGTCCTCATACACTACTTGGTTCACATATATTAATGCAAATAAGTGATAAAATTAAGGTGTTGGGGATGTGTAGGAATTTTGGAGACACTAACAGTCTTAGTTATTATTCATTAATTAAAAGACCCTAATGTATAAACCATAACAATTAAATGGAATGCCATAAATACTAATAAAATGCCCCAAGTGTACTCATTCTAACTATTCTTTTCCTATTCATACTAATATAAAACTATTTGACCTTGATGACCTGCCCAAGAGAGTGATGAGAGAGAGATTAGTTTTCATAAATTTTTAACTTTTTAAATATATATTATAATTGAAAAGACCTTTGGGGATATAAACGCACTTTATAAAAGTATTCAAACATGTCATATTACCCACCTAGTCTGTACATCTACCAAAAATTACTCTTTTTTAGTTGATCTTCTTTCTTGTACATTGAACCTGCAATATTTTAGTTTCAAAATTGACTCTAAAAATTATATAATAGGTATTATGTTAAAATAAATCTTGAAATTTTTACTTTTTCTAAAATGTATAGACAACTTTATTAAATGACCAAAATATGGCATAAAATGACATTAGATAAAGATAAATATGACAATAGATAAAGATAAATATGACAAGGCCAACGCATGTTATGTGACCTTAAAAATATAATTTGACCTCACTAATGACCATGTGACTACTCTTAAACTTGCAAGGACCCTATTTAAATACTTAATATGTAATGCAGTTGACTTAATTTGACCTAAGGGTAAAATTAGTCAACATTTTGGTAATTTATTTGGGGGTATGATTCAAACTATGATAATAACCAATTTCCTTGTCCTTTCCTTTGGAAATGGAGTCACCTATATGATACAATTGACATTTATATGCCTCTTAAAAGACTATAAACACACTAAACACATAAAATAAATAAACACATAGAGAAAAACACCAAACACACACTTGTGATCTTTGAGTAGTTAGGGAAAACACACACAAAGACACAAATAAAAACACACCTAACCTACTATGTACATAACAAAACTTCATATCATAAATATCAAGGCTTAAATTAATCCTATTTATATGGATACGTAACTCCTACCCATTCATTATTTCCAATTGAAAGGAATTTTTTTGCTTGTACTTGATGATAATGTATGACCCACTCCCCAAAGTATCAAACTTGGTATGTCTTCCTAGCTTTTCTCTATCTTAATCCCATTTTATTAATATATCACCCTCTTTAAATACTATTGGAGTTTATTTATTATCAAAATATATCTTCACTATCACTTGATGATGTTCCATGGCTTTATGATCATTATCTCTAGTCTCTTGTAACTCCATCAATAATGTTAACCTCACCTCCATTAGAGTGTTTTCAAGAAATTCTAACTGATGTTCTAGCTCTAAGGTAGGTATCTCTTGGGATATATACATCCTATATTCTCTCCCATAAACAAAAAATAAGAGAGTTACTTATTAACCTTTTAGGTGTGATTCTATTAGTACATAGAGATGTATTCATCTTAGTGTGACAAGCTCTTTGATTGATCTCCAAGGTATTATTGATAATTATGATTATGTTATTATTAATAAACTTAGTCAACCCATTTTCTTGAGGGTAATAGTTAGATGATGTAGTCAAATATATACCATTACAATTTACCCAATCAGTTATCTTAGCACCCTTGAAAGCAAGTGCATTATCTAAAAAGATGGTAGAAGTAGTTCCAAACCTTATAATAATGCCTTAATATAAATATAAGATAACACTTTCATTGGCTTCCATCAATACAATTTCATCAACCTATCTTGTAAAGTAACTATTTACTATAAGGATCCATTTGTGGCCAACACTTGATGGAGGATTTATCATGCTAATGAAGTCAGGACCCTATTGTATGAAGGGTTGATATATTTGAATAGGCCTCAAAGGGAGAGCTTAAATCTTTTGTTTACCTAAAAATAAAACACATTGGACACACCTTCTTACCCAAGCATAAAATTCTTTGAGAAGACTATGCCAATAGTATCCTTCCCTCATTATATTTGTATGAAACTTTTCAAGAAACACTCCAAACTAATCATTGTTAATGCATTTCAATAATACACCATTTTTATCTCTTCTAAAAAGTACACCATCTATAAGAAAATAAGGAATAACTTGAAATCTGAAATACCTTATTTTGGACCTACTCAAGCCATTAGGACACTCACCATTTTGGGTGAATCTAATGATGTCTTATGTCTAACTTTGTAGAAGTATGTGATCATCTAGTTGAGGGAAATATTGATTGACCAAAGCTTCCTCTTTTTGTTCATGGAGGTCTAAATCCAAGTGTTCACAAATAACCTTACCTATTACCAAATTGGTCACCTTAAAGTCAACATCATACTCCATTACCTTTGTAATCCACCCTACCCTCTTTTCATTAAGGTATTTTCTCAAAAGTAACTCCTTGGTGATAAGATGAGAAACCATAATGCGGATCCTATTTTTTTAAACCATATGTCTAAATTTTTTGTGTCCTCTTACAACATCAAGGACTTATTTATCCACAAGTTTATACTTGAATTCATAGTCCTCCAAACATTGAATAAAGAATTCAAATTGTTGTTCAATGCCCTCATCATTATTTTGCATAAGCATAGCTGAGATAGTATCAAGGTTAGAAAATGAATATAACATGAATTATTTATCAAAATTAGGATTTTCAAGAGTGGGATATTATGAAATTGCTTTCTTAATGGATTCAAAACTACTCTTACACTCCCTACTCCATGTGACAACTTGTTTCTACATGAGCATGGCTATGCCAGGTTTCACCAAAGATGTAAAACTAGGTATGAATATTCTCACAATGTTTATATTTCCTAATAAAATTTAGAGTCCTTTGTTTTGTAATCAAATGATAGGCTTGTAATAACCTTTATCCTTTCAGGGTCAATGGTTAGGCCATCCTTGGAAATAATGTGTCCTATAAGCTTACCTTCATGGATAGTAAAAATGCACTTTGTGGGTTAAGAAACACCCCATACTACCTACACATTTCAAACAATTGCGTAGATGTTTCATGTACTCATTTTCATCCTTGGAGAAAATAATTATATCATCTAGATACACTAGTAACATCTCATTCATTAGACCTTTGAAATCCATGTCCATTTCCCTTTAGATGGTGGCACCATCATTTAAAAATCCAAATGGAATATTCCTATAAGCAGAGGTCCTCCATTTATTATTAAATGCTATCTTTAACTGATCATATTCATTCACCAAAATCTAATTTTAACTATAATATCCATTTATGAGTGAGAATAATTTGGAACCCAAAAAGACTTGTAAAACCTTCTACATAAGAGGTAAGGGGTAATGGTATTTTAGTGGCACCTTATTGAGATCTCTAAAGTCCACACAAAGTCTTATTTAAGCATTATTATTCCTAACAAGCACATGTTTAGCTACCCCATTTGAGTTCTTGATAGGAAATAATATCTTAGATTCAAGGATTTTGGTGGGTTCATTTCTCATGAGTTGTTCAACTTTGGGATCAGCAGGCCTTTTTTATGCCTAATTTGTTTGACTTTATGTTCTAACTCAATGAAATGATGGTCTTGACTAGGATCAAACCATTTTATATCTTTATATTCCCAATAAAATATGTCATTTAACTCTCTACACAAATTAATGAATTCTTATTTTTCCAATGTGGAAGATACCTTGACTAGTTTTAAGAGCTTGTCCTTGAAGATTAGGACTCTTTCATGGTTATCCTCCTTTTGAGACAAGATCACCTTATCATTATTCCTTTAGTCATATTCATTAAAGATAATCAATAAAGTTACCAATCCTTTAGGAATATTTTTTTTCTTAGTTTTACAATCTGATTCTCAATCTGGTCATGGGGTCTCTTCTAATTTCTTGAAGATAACTTAGCTTCATTTTGCAAAAAAATGTATAATATGTTTGTCACTATCAAACACTTTCCAAAAAATTTTAGTATTAGGAATGGAAGGCATTATAATTAACTTGATGTGTGATTTTTTCTTTCCTCTTTTATGGAAGTAGGTGTGTCAAATTATGCTCCTATAGTAGATAACCTATCAAAATGCTCATTCTGCTCTCCTAGGATTGTTTGTATGTTGAATGCGATAAAATATCAAGTAATACTATGCTTATAATACTTAAGAAAAGGGTTATTGGTAGTACTCACATTCCTTATTTGATGTATAATTGGTTCACTATCTCCATATACATGCAAAATCGTGATCCCTTTCATCTTTTCCCATTGAAAGCCATTAATCAAACCTCCATACTTGGCCATATTGTAGGTACAACTGAAATGGAATCCATATGAAGAGTAATACTATTTATTGGATGTATAATCTATCATAACATCATATCCTACACAAATATTTATCCTTGAACCATCAATGAACATCTTCCACATTCCATCACTCTCACTTTCTTTCTTGATAAGTGAAGGTATTGGTATTTATCTCTCATGTAGGCAATACAATCCCAAATCAGTCTCTTCCATGAAAGCATAAGGATCATGTTCATATGAGTTATAACCATAATATTATAGGAAAATATCAAATATACCTTAAATTTTGGATGATGATCCATCATCTATAGCATGCTCTTCTTGATCATTGATGGTATAATTTAGATTAAAACATGCTTTCACACATGGATCAATGTGAAACTTAACCAATGGCTATGTTATAATAGTTAACTTTACTACATACCTTGTTATAAAAGCCAAGAAGGACCAATAATCTGAGATATATCCTCCTATTTTGGTGATAAGGTCCCTTGATATATAAATAGCAAAGTGAGAAGGTAGATAAACTACAACTATACATTATAAGATTGGGAATCTTAGATAATCGTGCAAAAAAAATTTAAAACTTTTAATGATCCCTACAAACTTAGTTGGTGTCCCATCAATTTGAAACACTCACTTGATATAATATCAACTTTTTTGCCTCATTTTTGGGCATAATTGAAGTACTTGCCCCACTATCCATAATGCAATTATGAATAATATTGTCTCCCCTGATGAGAGTAAGATATAAAGGTGGATGATTTTCATATTTGATATATGTTTACACAATGTCATTAGGAGTATTAGTGAGGGATAAACCACAATTTCTTGATGTTTGAGGAATGATGTGGATTTGGATTAGTTTCTCTTAAAGTAGTTCCTTTTGACTAGGCATGTGGAGCACTTCCAAAAGAGATATATTAGTCTTAGAATTATTCAAGGAATCAATGATATTCAAATAAGAAGAACTAACCTTTTATTATATCCTTTTAAGCAATGAAATTAGTTTATATTGAGGGAATGGATTAATCTAACTCACCCTTCCCATATTTTGGTTTTGAAGAGGTGTAGGAGTTATAGAGGTTACCACATTTGTATTCACATTTTATTGCCTTGGAGGAGGATTATTTGGACTTGTATCAACATATTAAACATATCCAAATGATTTTATCTTTGAACTTATGTTATCTAAAACTAAGGTACCTTTTTTTAGGATAAATATGTCTTCCACATGAATATTTTCCAAGCTCACTCTTTGGCTACCACACCCTTCATTGAATTATGATTTCATAAGACTTTCATCTTCTATTGTCAATTGAGCAGTAGGTGCTCGTTGATCTATCAAATGTTTTCCTTAACCTTCATTGGCATTCATAGACAATCCTTGAGGCTTCCATTCTTCTCTTTGAGCCAAGTTACTATGGATTAGAACCATGGATCTTATATTAGGAGTAGAGTTTGGATTATAAGCATTGGGTGGTACATTGAAGTTGGGTTGGCCTTGTCCCCTCCCTTGACGATATTGTTGAGGTGGTAATATATTTTCTTATAGAGGGTAGTAGTATATATTTTTTTAAACTCTAAACTATTGATTTGATTACACAAGCTAAGTTTCTAAGGCCTTTTAGTTTGATGTCTAGTCAATATTACCCTTTAACTTCTTTACGATAACTCTAGAATTATTTGAACTTATAATTGGAGGACTTGGTAAATTATAAGACATGTTTGGTATAGTGAAAATAAAGAATTTTAGAGGGATTTTACTAGTTTGTATCAAACCATTCTCAGTTATAATGGCTATTTCATAGGCTTTTGGCAAAGTTTATCCACCTGTGGAGTAAAACATGATAGTTATATCAATCCCAATAGCTCTTAGGTATGTTGGGAAAACAAAACTTTCAAGGGTCTCAAGGGAGGTGGTAGACTATACCATGTTCTTTGAAACCTCTCATTGAAGTCATGCATAGTTTTTTTAGGACCTCTTTGAATCATATTTATTAGATGAATGAGTGATGTGTGATTGATTTTATCTCCAAATATTTGAGTCAACAAATATCCAAACTCATCCCTAGTGGTGATATATTTGTAGATGTTAATTTTATACACCTTTGTGTATTAATGTGATGTGTCATTATGTTAATATTTATTGTGTCCCTTATGAGTAATTATTTCAAATAATTACATTTATCTTCCCATTTACCTTTACCAAATAGGTTAATGAGTTAATTAATACTATTAAATATTAATTAACTCTATTTTACTATCCTTAACCATAAAATCTATAAAATCAAATAAAATCAAATTATTTAACCTCCCACCCAACCTCCTAACAAACTTATCCCATGATTAAAATAACTTAGCGACCTTAGAAATCATTTTAACCATCATCCAACCCATTGGAGTGACATTTGGTTTAGCTTCACCCATTTTGGCTAGATTGACATCAATTCTCCATGATTGATGTTGATCAGTTAGGATCGATGCCAATCAGTTAGGATCAATCTGGATCCATAAGTATTTTAAAAACTTCCATTTATTGAGAGGAAAAAATGTGAACGGAAGGAAGCCATTTTGATTATAAAAATCTATCCAAACCAATCTCAAACCTATGTATAGACATTACCAACACCTTGCCACTTTAAATAACACTTGATTGGTGACATTATCAGGTGATTTTTGGAGGCCATTTACATTATTTTGGCATCTCTTTATCTACACATTTTAAACCATCCAAGGTCAGTATCTTATCATATTTAAGTTTTATTTATCTTCTACAATCTCTATGTTTTTATTTACATTCAGTTTTGATTGTTTTATCAATTTTCTAGGTCATCATTAAATTGTATTTTATAATTCAAAACTTTTACACTGAATCAACATCGATTCATCTGAATCGATGTTGATCCCATAAAATTGACATCGATCCTATAGGATCATCATTGATCCCTATCAAACTATAAAAAAAGCCTTAAACAGTCTATTTTGCATCTTAGGTATCTATTACATCTGCATTCTAGTTTGTTAAAAAAATGTATTTTCATGTAGATGGCCCTACCTAGAGTAGTACATGATTCTATTAGCATCTTTGATCTTCCCATAATCCCTCAACCTCTATTTTCTGATCAGAGTGACATTATAGTTGAGCTAAGACTTTATATTATGGATTTTATATATAATGTTTAATACATTAATGAATACTTAGCTATAATCTAAGAGGATATTGAAGTAGTTGTAGAATTCTAAGATGCTTACTTTAATCACATAAACCTTGTATTGATTAATTATTTTTGGAATTATTTATTTATCCATATATATCTTTTTAATTTCATGTTTATTTATAAACTTGAATGTTAAATTTTTGTTGACATCAATCTAAGGAAGTGTATTACCTCTTGGGACTAGTTTCTTACTAGGAAACCCACTCATTTTTCTATTAATCCATTTTTCATTTAAGTGTGGTGAATTTAGGTCATTCCTTCTCAGCCAAAGAGGAGTTACAACAAAGCTTGATCAATGGTGTACAACCAACCTTCATCACCAGGTAATCTTAAAATCCCTCTTTATACTTTGTTTTTAGTAGATAATTAGATCACATTGAAAAAGCAAAAAAATACTAAAACATTATGGCATGCCTGATGGGACTATATGTCTCATTTTTCTTTGTTAAATTTAAAATTGTTGAATTTTCTCTCTTTCCATTTCTTTGTGTGTATTCATCCAAAGATAACATTAGGACTATATTTTATTTCCTTTTTGTAAAAGTTAAAATAAATTGCATTCATATTTCCTATTTAGATTCTTTCACATAGAATAATCTAAGCAAAAATTTAAAGCAGTTATTACTTTATCCACACAAAAAAAAATCACAATATCAATTATAACATCTAAACAATTGACATAAGGAAACCAATGGGGATGTCATCAGCTTGTGGAAAATTTTTTGCTAATGATCCCACTTGGATTTCACCACTAAGGGGAGGACCAACTCAGTTCTCTCACTGAGTATAATATATAGACCATTGGTATATTTTGGTTAAGCACCCACACTAGTTGTGGGATTTTGACTTTAGGGAAGCAAGCCCCAAGGATCATGCCACGTACCAACACAAATATATATTTACTTTGTGTACCAAAGTAAAAATACCTTAAACCATCCTTAGATTACCATTTCTTAATGCATTTGTTATCTTTTCTTTTTTTGTATTTCCTTTCACATCTTAAAGCTTACAAAAATTGTTTGGAATGACTTTAGTGTGTGTGTCTTTTATCCATAATTAAAATGAGATAATTCAAAAAGATTTTTTTTTTAAATTTTTTTATTTTATTTTCTATCTCATTTTTTTGACTAGAAAATAATAAAAGAAAGAATTTGATACAGGTGTCACATCCTCTCCTATGGAATGTACACCTAGTTCTATCTCTTCCCCTAAGTCCTTTGAAAATCCTATATTCCCACAATATTATCCTCAAGGATATCCTTCCTTTTAAAAAATAATGGAAAATCACCCCATTTCTCTTAATTAAAATCTTAATAGTCAAGCAATACATATTTCTCTTTCCCCCCATACTCAAGGCTCTCCACAAATGTATGGGATTCCTTTTGAGGGAATTGAGAGAACTAAAGAATTCACCATGGCCATGGTAAAATTTTCCACTAAGTCTCCTCCCCCTAGTTCTAATGCTCAGGTGACACAACCTTTACAAAATCAACCACGTGTAGTATCTATCAGTTCTCTAAGCCTCATTACTCAGATTCAAAATACCACTCAGCCTATATCCACTATACCTCCTCAAATGTTATTGGTGTCAATTCTTACAAGTATCCCACCTATTAGAATAACTTTAGAATACATTTCATAATAAATCCCTCACACATAAAAAATCCTTCACACACAATAAATCCCTTTAACACAACCTCCCCAATAATATGTCTCCTTGGCTACCTAGTATGTGGCTTCATCATAACCACTGATAACCACTTACTTATAGTCCTTCCCACAAAAAAATATTTCACTAAAAGTCCTATAATATGTGGAAAAATCTCAACGCATTATGTCTAATATAGTAGGATACCTTCCCTCATAGCCTATGTCAACATCTTTACCATGTTATCAACCCCTTCAACAAGGTATTTTAGGAACTATGCCTCATAGTAATACTCAGATAGACATTATAAACATCCTCATGAATAGGATGACTAGTTTGGAAGCATCCACCTTTGGAAATAATATGATTCTCAGATATGAGCAAATTTTTAATGAGCCAATACATCCCTCTGTCCTATTCGACCATATCCCTCACAATGGGAGATTCCTAATATTACTAAATTCCAAAACAAAGAAGATCCCTAGTAACACCTTAAAGCCTTTTGACATGTGTGTTATCCTATAGCACATGATTATTCCCTTATACTTAGAACATTTCCCATAGCATTAGCAGGATCTGCATTAGATTGGTACAATTCCATTCCCTAGCATTCTATCTTTTCCTTTGGGGAGTTGGCCCAAGTTTTCTTGGAATACTTTTTGATCAATATTTATTGAAAAATGACTATTATAGATATTTACACTATTAGATAGTTTGATGATGAATCCATATCAGACTTTGTGGCTAGATGGCATAATTTAATCAACCAACTAACCTTTTCCTTGCCACAAATAGAATTAATTGAATTATTTCCACATTCTTATGAAAAACATATATCCTCCATGTTTCAAATTCAAAATTTTAAGAATTTTGATGAAGCTTTTACCATGGCCTATAATATTTAACTATGTTGAATTGAAGAGGGAAAAGTTAAGTTGAATAATAATAACTTCAAATATGACCCCTCCAAAAGCAATAACAATGATCCTAAACCAAAAGGGGTAACAAATGTAGTTACTATAAAAACTTCTTATCCTATATCATCCAACCAATCGAGGTCTTGTACCTCTCAAAAATAGCAACCCATATGCCTTACTCATTTTCCTCTAAGAAATATACATGTATATGAGAGATTTATACTTTGGTATTAGATAAACTCCTATAATTAAATGTTATTAGATTTCATAAAATTAGACTGGTCAATGATATGCATCCTAAACCCAATTTTTATAAAAAGGATGAGTTTTATGATTATCATAGAGTAATAGGACATGACATAGAGTGATTTCAATCCTTTAAATGATTAGTACAAAACCTCATTGACAAGGGGGACCTTTAGTTTGACAATCCAAATGCTCCTCCTAACCAATCGTTAGATATTTTTAAATAGCCATTTCTAAACCATCCATCCACATCAAACATAGTCCAAGATAACCCTGGAGAAACACAAAATCAAGCTACTCATATGATTGACACAATCTATGATCAGTTCTTGCCTAAAGAAGTCCTACAAAAAACTTCAGTCTTGAATCTCCTTATAGGAGATGCTTTTGATATGAGTCAATCTAAGATCATTAAAACTAGTCTTGAAATCCCTATAGAGCTCCTTGATCTCATTATATGGGATCATTTTATTGAACCATCACCTTCTCCTACTTAATATCCTAAAGGGTAAAATTAAACTACTCCTCAAGATGTTATAGATAAACATCTTGATACTCATAGAGTTGGACATTCTACCCATTTGATCACTAAAAATCATATAATGAGATCATATGCTTTTACCCAAAACCTTGATCCTTCGAAACCATATTCTACCATAACACCTCCTTACCCTAGAGATACTAAAGGAAAGGGTAAAGCTCCTATCATCGATTGCTAGGACAATTATCTTAGTATTCCATTGAAGAAATCCTTCACTTATCCTTAAGTAAAAGTCTATCTGTTTCAAACGTCAAAAGATAAAAAGCTTAGTCTAAATACCCCCTATTTTATTAACACATGAAAGAACAAAGATCCTATCCATTTTATACCATCTCCATCATCTATTTTAGGCCCCCATCTATCTTTTATACCTATCATAGGTTCTTCCATTCAAATGCATGGTAAAATGAAAAGTTTCCCTCCATTATTAGTCATACCTCCATCTCGATATCCACCTTATTTTGTTAAGGGACCATTAGAGAAACCTAAATTAAAAAATCTTAAATTTGTCCCTCCTATAAGGCTAAGTGACAAAATCAAATGAGTAATATTTTGTAAAAAGAGCTTGTTATCAAAACCCTTGTAAAACCATAATATTATCCTTTAAAGGGATGTTATTGTAATCTTGAAAAAATTATTGGATACAACCCTCATTACATTACCACCTATATGATCTATTAACCTGCACCCCAAAATACTTACTTGGTATAGAAATCAATAAATACGTGCATATCATAGAGTACCTGGACATGGTATAGAAAATTACAAAGTCCTTAGGGATATAATCCAATAACTAGTCTAAGATGATGACCTATTAACTGATGACCTTAATTACAAAATTCTAAGCAAAAGGTTACTATTCCATCCATTCCACCCACCCATAGTCCTACCTATCTTATAAGTGATAATGAGTTAGTAGCCTCTTCATATCCACCTTTATTACACATTGATTTCATCCATGTAACCACTCATTATCAAAACCAAAATCCTAATAAAGTTAAGGTTTTAATTACAAGAGCCTTTACACCTAATACAATTAAAACATCTTAAAAAAGCCTAAAATTTATCTTATAGGAACTACCCCAGCTGAAGCCAAAGAGTTGGTACAAATCTCCATGTTAAAATAACTCCACCAAATGCCTACAAAAATTCCATTATATGATCTTATCAAAAACTCTCCATAGCATCAACAAGTAATGATAGAAGCTCTTCAAGATATTAGGGTCCAACCAGATTAACCTCAACCTTTATTATATTTTATAGGAGCCCTCTAAATGGTCTCAACTCTTAGTTTTACTAATTTTGAGGTTGTTCCTTTATTTCCTAAAGATCAAGATCCTTCCCTTTTCATTATAGCTCAAATAAATCAAACTCAAATTAAAAAAGTTATGATTGATAATGGGGCTAGTAGTAATAGTATTTACACACATGATTTCCAACAATTAAAACTACTAGAAACCATTTTTTCTCAATCCTCAATGATTTTTTGTGTTTTTAACGACATGGTAGCACCCACGATAGGAATAGTCATTCTCCCCATTCGTGTATGTCCTCACACCATTCATGAACTCTTTTATGTAATAAAAGGGATTTTCTAATATAAAATTTTATTAGGACATCCATAGATTCATGTGATGCAATTTGTACCCTCCATATTCCATCAGTGCCTTAAATATGAACATGAAGGCTAAGTACACATCATCCCTACTGATCCTCATCCCTTTAAATCATGTAACTTCACCTTTTGGCCAGGTGATGTCATAATACCCTAACCTAATATAATCCCATCTTCATCTTCTAATCAAGCCTCAACTATCATGACTATCCTTGCTTCAAAATTACCTACTACATAGTTTATTGACTCCCTAATGTAGCACATTTTGATGGGGGACTACTAATTATTAACCCTTAACACCTTACCCACTCCTAGAGAATATTTCCATCCTAACAAGCAACCCATGTATTTACCCAACTTAGGATAGCTCATTCCTTTTGGACTAATTATATTACATAATCATTAATATATGGTGGGATCAATCAATCTACCTCAAAACCTGATGATAGTACTTATCCTAAACTATTTACATCCAACTTCTCCTTTCTTAGCAATCCCTAGTTTGTGTAAACTTATCTTTATCATTGCACCTAGAAAGGTTTTGGCATGTGTAGATATGAACAAGGTTTTCATGATGTCACATTATGATATTTCAAAAAATCACATGAAAATCATGGCTTAGGTGTTAATAAAGATTCTAAATCCACCCCCAAACTTATTCTTTACCATCTTTGGAAGAAGAAGAACCATCTTCCTCATTTAGTACCTCTTCCTCAATTAGTGATACCATATCCATCCCTCTTAACTTTTTTTTAGTCAATATGATCTCCTTAAAACCCCTCATCTTCCACCATGATGGTGAAATCCAAACCATCCCCTTAGTATATCCTAACTTAATAGGACATAATACACCAACCATCCTTGTTTTTCATTGTTAGGATGATGAGTCAATCTTGACTCATTTGGGCACTGAAAACTCTTATCTTCACAATTATCTTCCATCTAAAACATCTAAATTATTAAATGAAGACACTTTTGATATTAATATTAGGTCTCAAGAAACCCCAAAGATTATTAAAATTATCAAAGCCTTAGATCCATAAGAAAACTAGGATTTTACCACTTTTATATCAGATTATAGTAAGGCCTTTTCTTTATCTTATATCGATATGCCTGGTAGTGACCCCATAATTGTTATTCATAATGTTGTCACCTTTCTTGATGCTAAAATAGTGAAACAAGAGTGCCATAACATGCATCCTTATGTCACACTCCTAGTAAAAGAGGAAGTGCAACACCTTTTATCTGTTAAATTTATTCAACCCATTTATTATCCTCAATGGATGTCAAACATCATTCTGAACACTAAGCCTATAGGGGAACTTAATATTTATATAGACTTTCATGATTTAAATCTTTCTTGTTTAAAAGATGATTTCCATCTCCATAACATTAACCAATTAGTGGATTTGATAGCTGGCCATGAAATGTTATCCCTCATGGATGGTTTTTCTAGTTATAATCAGATACTTATTACACCAAAATATCAACATAAAACTACATTTATTAATCCTTAGAGGACTTTTTGCTATCGTGTTATGCCTTTTGGCCTAAATAATACATTATCCACTTATAAATGGGCCATGAATTATATATTTCATGACATAATCCACAAAATTGTCAAGGACTATGCAGATGATCTCATTGGGAATTCAAAGCTTTGCAAAGATCACCTATCTATACTTAAGATTACTTTTGATCATCTACTCCAATATCATGTGTGTGTAATATAAGAAAGTGTATTTTTGGCATCTTGATGGGTAAAATCCTAGGTTTCATTATTTATATTCACACAATAAATGTGGATTCTACTAAAATCAAGGCTATTTTAGAGATACCTCCTCCATCCAACCTTAAGCAACTTCATAGTTTACAAGTCAAGCTTCAATCTATTCATCATTTTATTTCCTAGATATCTGATTGATTTTAACCTTTCCACCATCTATTAAATAAGGATACTCGCTTTATATTGGATTTTCATTGTCAAAAAGTCATTAATGTTCTCAAAAACTATCTTTTATCACCTCTTATCCTTACTCCACCTAAGGAAGGGAAGCCATTCTTCCTTTATATCTTAGCTACAAATCATACTCTATGTGTTATGATTGCCTATTGAGATGAGCATCACAAAGAGTAAGCTATTTATTATATAATTCATACCCTTGTAGAATATGAAACCCATTATCCTCATACCCAAGAACTTTGCCTAGCATTGGTCTTTGTACTTCTAAACTTCATCATTACCTGCTTAACCATAAGACATACATAATTATTAGTACTGATCCCCTTAAGTTCATGCATTTTAAGCCTTACTATAATCAATAGATGGATATATGGATTATTCTTCCATCCAAGTTTGATCTAGAATTTCTCTACCAGAAAATAGTAAAGGGAAAATTATTATTGATCAAATGGTTGAAGCACCTCTTAGTGATAATCAACCAATCAATTATGAATTCCCTAATTAATATATTGTAGTTAATTCCAATTAATCTCAAAATATCAAATGACTCTATTCTTTGATGGGTCTAAAAATGAGTGAGGAGGTTGGGCATGAATTATATTAACCCTTCTTCAGGGTATTCACATGCCTTTATCTTTTAAGTTAGACTTTGATTTCAAAAATAATATAGATAAATATGAAGCATTGATTATAGGGATCCAAACTACCCTTGAATTATGAGTCAGGTCCATTAATATCTATGGTTATTCTTAGATAGTGGTTAATCAAATTACTAGTGTATATCAATGCAAGAATGATATTCTCTAGTAAAATAAGACCTTAGCCAATCAATGATTATATACCTTTTAATGTTATGCCATCCAGGCTACCCCTAGATTAACTAATAAGTTTTTTGATACTATGGCATCTCTCACCTCTTTTATCCCATCCTCATCTTAGGAGTCCAAGTTATTTATCCTTATCCATCAAGTTAATCAACCTTCTTACACAATGACTAATCTTCCATCCATCAGTACTATTGAAGAAAACATAGAGGAGCCATGATATGCACAAATATTTGCTTATTTATCTACAATATTATCTCCTCCTCTTATATCCAAAGGTGTTAGGCATGTCTTCAGATAGAAAGTTGCCTGCTACACTATAATAGGGGGTGTTCTCTATAAATGTGGATTTAATGGTATTCTTCTTCATTGTCTCCAAAAGCATGAAGCTACCTTAGCCATATAGGAATTCCATGATGGGTCATGTGGTGGACATTTTAATTGGCACACAATCACTAAGAAGATCTTATGTCTAGGTTACTCTTATCCCACCCTAAATAAAGATTATTGCACCTATGTTAAGAGGTGCATAAATTGTCATCAACATGAAAACTTGTCACATGTCCCTAGTAAATCCTTCCAAGAAGAAATATATTTTGGACATTATCCTAGTGGGAGATCAATCTTATATGGCAAATCAATCCTAAATCCTCTTAGTGTTATAGCTTTATTATCATCGCTACAGAATATTTCACTAAGTTAGTAGAAGTTGTGTCA